>VWZN01015172.1:87976-101755 GCA_013396955.1 Regulus satrapa | reverse complement strand
AAAAAAAAAAAAAAAGCGCCATTAGTAATGCTAAAGGGCTCACTCCATCCATATTCCCCTAAGACCCTGTCCCTTATTCCAGTTCAACTCCCAGATGAACTTCTTGCAGGGCAGGGTTATTAATTTGCTGAATGGTAGCATCAAAGAATATTAGTTCCTGGTGGAGTTCTGCGTTAGAGCTCAACCTCCTACTTCACTTTCCCCTTTATCTGTAGCATTGGTTTAAATGTGCTTGCTCGATAGCAGTATTTCTACACTGGGCATGTGCATGGACACCACAACATTGACTGTATATTCCTGTGGCCACATCTCAGCAAAAAGCAGCTGATGCTTCAAACTAGAGAGTTCTTGAGGGCAGAAAGGAGATTCGTGGTACTGAAATAAATAGTTTATTTGGGGAATGAGGGACAGTGCTGACCACAGATCTCTGTCTGAAAGGTTTCAGCACACTGTCTGGAGAGAGAAATTTTCTTCCTTGTATTTCTGACATTTCTGCCAATTCCTTTACTTCATGTGCTGTTTTCACCTTCCAACAGTTGACCTTTTCTCTTTCCCATTCACCTCCCTATTTAACAAGTCTCCCTCCCTTTTGCCATTGAAGGATGTACTGCCACTTGGCAAACTGCTTGACATCAAAGTTGTTTGTGTGACTTAGGGAGGTCTGATTTCTGGCTCCATTAGGTCAGTGCAGACCCGTTCAATATTCTTCAGATACCAGGCTGGCTCACTCTTCTGCCTAGAGCTGGCAAAGAAATGTTCCCTCCCTCTCCTCTTCATTTTATGTGCACATTAAAAGTATCCATGACCAAATCAAAAATTGTGCAGCTGTTTCAATAGCTGCAAAACTGCTTAGAACAGAGAGCCCAGAGTATAGAGAAAGAGACCTTTGTGAATTGAACACTCTCTGAACTAACTTGTTTGTGAAAACCCATGTATAATTAAAGCCTCTCTTGTTAGTGAACGGAGCCATACTTAAATACACACAATGTATATCTTTATTTCCAGCTCAATTTTTTTTATGGAACATTTTCCAGCAATGCGTATTATGTGGCTTTGGCAACTGCAGTGCATCATCATCATCATCATTCAAACAGTGGAGCTCCCTGCTTCATTATGAGCATCTTTCCCCTAAAATACTTTTTGATGGACTGCAGTATAGGCAGTCTAGACCTGAACTGCATAATAAATGGATGCTGTGATTCCTCTAATGGCAAGGTCCTTTTTCCCACTGCAAATGGAGATGTAATTCAGATGCACACTATCTCACCCTTTGCATGCTGAGAGACAAAATAAACAGCAGCATTCATTTGTCTGTTTCCATTTCCCTTACAAAAAAGTCAACTTCCAAAGAAAATGTTTACTGAAACATTTCCCTGAACAATCTGAATAATATTTTAATGGACCACTTACTTAGTTAGTATCTAATTAAATTTTGCATCATGAAGAGCATAGTCAAGTCACTGTGGTATTGTGAATAAGGTTTCAATAAAAAAAAAAAAAAAAACAGAATAAAAGAAATCTGCAAAATAACCACCATTAAACTAATGAGTAAAAATTCAGCAGCTATAATAAAATCCACCAGAGAACAAATAAACTGCAAAAAACTGTATTACCAAACAATATTAGTCAGGTTTCATCTTGTTTCCTCATGCATCCCGGCACAGAACAGGAAAGAAAGGAATACTCAGAGGAAAACATTTTGATAGAAGGGCCAAACACACATACACAGGGAGATGCAGTAAACACTAGCAGCTGCATGGCTTAAGGTACAGAATAGTATAACATCTCTTAATTAAAAAATGAATTAATTGTGAGTATATTTCTCTTGACAAAGCACATTTTCTCTTCTGCAGCATGCAATTGTTAACACATTAGAAAAAAACAAAACTCAGTTATTTTGACAGTTGTATTTGTAATGCAAGGGCATAAAATTAAGGAAGTGAGCAATCAGTCTTCCTCTTTCACTTGAACTTGGGCTTATCACACCCCACCTGGATCCTATAAATATTTTCCTAAAGGTTGCTCAGTTTCTGCACCTCTCCACAGCCCAATTCAGCAATAGACATCCATAATACTAAGCTTGAGCTGCGACACTGAAATCGATCCTCACATGCCTAAGTGCTTTGCTGTGGAGGGGACTGCTATAAGACCATTGCCCTGTCACTCCATGTAGAGTGATTTCCCTGCTGTGCAGTATAACTCTGTAAATGTAATCTGTTCAGTGCTCCAAATAAATACCTCCATTGAAACATTCACCTAGGGCTTATTTGTGATTTTTTTTTTTTGTGTGCGGATGTTATTTATTAGAAAATTTAAACATTATTGCAGCCAATTAGAAAAAGCACTTTTTATTACTTGCAGCCTTTGCTGCTGCCAGTGCCCCACATCCTCCCCCTTGACACCACCATTATATACTGGCTCACTTAAAAGGCACAGCCAGCAAGTGTGCCCATATCTGCAAAGGGCTTCTGTCACCTGAGCCCCAGGCATGCTAGGAGGCTGATTTCAGCTCTGCTGCCAGTGCTTAAAATCAAGCAGGCAAGAGCACAACTATTTGCAGGATCCAATTTTCTGCAGATTCATAAATTAGCAGTTCAACCTGAATAAGAGAGGGGTTCCCTCTTCTGAGCTGCAGTTCCTAATACAGAATGTATTTCTGAAAAAGTAACATCCTATGCTCCATGCTCCCAATTTTTGGGATACTTTCCAGTCTGCTTCCTCTCAGCCCATGTTTGGGCAAAATCCAAACTATAGATATCAGAAACTCCTCCATGTATATTGGTTATCTGCAGGTAGAGCAGTTCTTGCAGGTAAAGCAAGCACTTCCTGAAGAATTTGACTTTTATTGTTTTTTGCCTGAGCTTTGTTTAAATGTCTGCTTATTGAGGAGAAGCAAAGGAGCCTGCCAGTTTGTAAAAGCACTGTTGCAAAGTCCCATAAAGAACAGCAGATCAACCCTACAATTTAAATACACAAAAAGTGTATTTTCTTTTGCATAGACATCCTTAGGTGTATAAACAAAAAGTGGATTTACATGGTGGATTTCTGAGAAAACTTCTCAAAATCAAGTAATTTGGATGAATGTTTGACCTAAAGAAGATTATTTTCATTCCATCTTCATGCATATTTATAGTTTCCTCTGAAAGGTATTGTGATAGCAAAATACAGACAGTTTTGACTCCAGCTGTCAGCCCACAAAATCAAAAGTAATTATGTAGTAAAATTGTATATTTGTATCCCAGACTCTACCTGCAGAAGCTATAGAAATAAAATAATAAAAAGAATCTGCTTAACATATACATTTAACTTTGCCTGAAACCATGAGGAGCTTAATCCTACAGCCACGGTGGCTTCATTTCTCATGAATATCAGTGGAAGGGTGGAGATGTTTACAAAGGATTCCAAAGGAAAGAACCTTAATTTATCTAAATTTGGACATAATCTTCTGCTTTTTGTAACCTTGCAATACACCCACTGCTTTTCACTGGGGAAACTGTGTGCCTAACTGCTCCCACAGACTGGGAACAGCTACCTAACTTGAGGGGACAGCCTTCTCTGCACCTTACAGTTAAGTCAAGGGTAGGTGATTTCTGCCTCAGGATCTGAGTTAGGTTCTGAGCAGTTTGCTCCTGTTTGGTTTTGAAGTCTCTGTGGCTGGAACCGACCAAGGAGTCAAATTTAATTTAGGGAGGTAGAAAGTAGGAAATGGATTGCTGTGGATACACTCAAACCAAGTGATCACATCTGTTTGTTTGTAAGTCTAAATATGTATATTAATTTGTCATTCATTAACAATTCTGCTTGATAATACAGAACAGAATATGCTGCATCTAGAAGAAAGATGTTCTAGCTAAAAATATTTTCTATTGGTGAAAAACTTAACAGGAAAAGGAAAATAAGCATAGCTAAAGGCATATATATGCCATAAAATACATAGAAATATATACATATAGGTACACATATTTATATAGAAGAATGGATGATGCTTATATTTCTTAAATTCTGAGTTAATACTGCCTTTAGTTATTTTGTCTGTATTCTGTCTAGTTGTGTTTTTCAAAGAGATTTATTTAAATTTAGCTGTGAGGTTTTCAACTCTTTTCAACTCATTTTCCATGAAACATACAATACTAATTTGGATCCCAGTGGTGTTATTTTTGTTGTAATATGTCTTCACACCTCTGAAACCACTCCCTAGTAGTACTGAGCAATGACAGAGGTAATATGTATATTATTGTGTGTATGTATATATATTATATATATATGCATTTATATTATATATACACATATATAATTAATATATATATTATATAATTAATATATATTATTGTATATTATTTTTCATTAATTGTTTGTCAGATGTGTAGCTCTTATTCTTCAAGCATTCTCCTGAATTGTTACCTTGCAGTAAACAAGGGTGAAGAGAGAAAGAAAAGCTGGTAAACGTTGGTAGGATGTATCAGCTGAAAAGATGTTCCTTCTTTGCTCAGTAACCTGACCTTTGGGACCTGCCAGGGCTTAGGAGCCCTAGGTTCAACTCACTCTTCTGTGTGGCAATATTTGACTGTCAGTCTCCCATTGCCCCAGGGTCTGTCTTGCTGCTACAATCATGCCAGGTTCTTAATTTCTCGTAAGCTGCTTTTTCCTTCTGTACAATTATTAAATATTAATGGGAGAAGGAGCTGGTATCCAGATCTCTCACGATCTGGATGCATGCCCTAATCAATAGGTTATCACAAAAAAGGACAGACTCTTTCTCTGCAAATATATCTTTTCATGTTCTTGTTTTTCTCCTAAGCTCCTAAAATCAAGGTATTTTGTTGTATTCGGCATAAAATCAAGTTCTTACACTTTTCTTTAATGGAAAACTTAAATTAACTTCAAGCTCAGTTTAATTCAAACTTTTATTTTTTCCACCACAAGGAATCTCACCTTCTCTCATACCTCAAATCAAGGTAAACTCAAGGCTAGAGACTAGATACAAACAGAATGGGAAAAGAGGGGCAGCACCATAAACGAAGCAACCATGAACAGAGCTCCTGCCCAGACTTGTGTCTGCATATATGATATTTACTAATTAAAAAGTACAGTTTCTATCATCTCTGCCACTCACAGTAAGAGAAATGTTACACTGCCATTGGCTAATTGACAGGAGAAGGGTTGCTGCCGCTGTCACAAGAGCAAGGCATCCTTTGAGGAGTTCTACAGCCTCAGTTGAATACTCTTCTCAAGTAAACTCTGCTCCCAGGTTGGAATATGTCCCTTTGTCATCATGGCTGTTCCACTTTAATTAAAAAAAAACATTTACTCTTTAAGCCAAAATCAAGCAGAAATAGTATCTGCCATAAACATGTGGAAGGAGTCACGGGTAGCAGTAAAAGAGGCAGAACTGCCACCAAACTAACTTTGCCATTATTGTGTTAGATTTTCTATATGCACATATAACTGCTAGATTAGTGATTCTCTCTGGGTTATTTCTTTATTTTCTGTCCTATCCCTTTATGTTTTCATGTATTCAGTTGAACAATTTTTCCATAAGGTATGCCCTTGAGCATATCACCCATCTTTACAGGATGGTAATCTCTGCAAAGACAAAGTGATAATTGCAGCAGGGACGGTGGAATCCCAGTCTTACAGAAAATCTGAAATTTTTGAAATGCCAAAGCAAGTGAGTGACATCAAGATGTCCTTAATATAAATCACTCTGTCTGTGCAAGCACAATTAGAGATTCATCTCTAATTAGCTGTTTGAGATATAAGCTGTTAAGAGGAGGCTGTCACACAGTCCAATACAGTTTCAAAGTTCTGTTTCTCTTTGTGAGGGAGAGGAAACAGAATATTCAGACTCTCTCAGATTTGACTGCACCAGCCCCAACTGAAATATTTTTCCCTTTCTGGGTGAAACCCTGGCCAAGGTCTTTAAGGACTGTGTGGCTTCTTTCTCATCCACTCTGTCCTCAGTAGCTACACAGTCCAATCCAGTAGTAGAAATCCTTTATCTCACTAATACTGAAATAGGAAAGAAAGGTATTTGGGGCCTTTTTCTGCCCTAGCCCAGCTTTTGAGGGCTTAAGTATATCCACTCCTGGCTGAAGATATTTTGGCAATAATTCCAAATCATATAAAGTTTAATTTGCAGTATAAATTGATATAATACATGACAACATCCAAATGGAAGAGTTAACATAATTTTTGCTGAATACAATTTTTAGGGACATGTATAGGGATTGTTTCCTCAGAAAGGTGTTTCAGTGGGAAGACAGAAAATATAGTGGATCTGTATGAGCCCTTACAGTTTCTCTCATGCAAGAAAAGATAGAGAATCTCAGTTTTAATGCACATCAACATAAATCCCTGCTTTTTACTTCCACTTAGCAACCATATTGTAATTAGAATGATTTGAAATCCTAAGAAACAGAAAAAAAGAGAGCTTGCTCTTTTCACATACTAGCAGATAAAACCTTTTTGGATTTATCTCAGTGTACTCAAAGACTAGAGAAGCTAAGATCTTATCCCAAAGAAATAATATATTTTATAAATAAAAATATATATTCTACTAGAGTTTAAAAAAAAATTAACCTGTGTTGACCACTCATTGATTTGCATTGCTTCATACAGAAGAAAAGAGCACTAAGACTTTGTTTCCCCACTTGAAACATTTTCTGTCCTAGTCACAAAAGAGAGCTGATACCACTCAGTAAGCAAAATTGTATTAAGAGTAACTGATGGAAATGTTTACTCTCTGCTTTTGAAAATGTGATATCTATCCACAATAAACCCTGTTTTATGCTATATATGCTCAACTGATACATTTTTGTAGCCCAAATGACATGTAAATGCTTTTCAGCATTTAATTTAAAATATTCCTTCCTAATGGTGGGAAGAAGGCCTTAATTTATAGAAGGAGCTCCAGGGGGTACTGTACTTGATTGTTCAGCTAAAGAAGGAATTCAACTACAGAAAGAACCTCAAAATACTGAATTAAATAGAAAAAAATGGAACCACCTATAAAATGGTTTTCTTCACACCTATGTGAAGAAAAATTCTGGCAATTTACAAAGAAATATTAAAATACTCATGAGTTAGAATGTTTTATTTTAAAATGTCTCCTCAGAAGATTTCTTACTGCATCAGAATACTTTATGATTATTTTAACACGAAATCTCTCTCTCTCTCATACACATAGACAGAGATCAGCCATCACACTAAACCAATGAATCATTGTCTACTCGGTAAGACCTAATGTTTCTCCCTTCCTAGCCACCCCAGTAGATAAAGATAACTTTCCCTCTGTTCTTTATAAGCATTGGCAATATTGGAAAGTTATTTTCAAATGGAGCATTTTCAAGAAAAACCTGTCATAACTGCCTGGCTTTGGAGCTCACTCTTTTATGTCATTTTGTAAGACAATTTGCACAGAGCTTTACTTCCTCCTTTTAATATGTCCACACTAACCAGGTAAAAGCTGTAATAAACAGCAGCTGCTTATTCATGCTGCCATCACACCTGCACTGACTGGACAAAGAGAGACCTAAGGAAGCTTAAAAAATTGCTTCTCCAGTCCATAGTGACCAAATGAATCAGCTCATGATTCAAGGCGAATTATCTACAAATCAAAAAAAATAAAAAAGAAAGACCCAAACCCAGAAAAATCCTCTCTCAATATATATAGTTAGTAATAATAATAGTATGAAATTAGGAAATAATAATGTGCAGGACATTTAAAATAAGGCCGTAAAACTTGCTTTGACAAACTACCTCTACCTGTTCTGCATAACGAATTTTCTAGGTTGGGATCCACTTAATCTATTAAAACCTGAAAACTTATAAAGTAATACTAATATACTACAACCCAGATTAGTATTTTTAATAACCGAAAGGAGTTCAAAGCTATTTAGACACAAATACCAGTTCTGAAGCTGAGAATATGCTTTACTTTCCACAGAAATGGGTGCCTTTTGGAATGGGTAAAAACCTTATAGACAAGATTGACTTTGCAATACTTAACAGTGTGCATACTTCAAGAAAAGAAAGATTTTTAAAGAATTTTTATGATTTATTAGTTTGTGAACACTATAATGAAAATGTATCCAGCAAGATCTTTTGAATCATATCAATCTTTGTTACAAATTATTAGATTTTTTTAGAATAACATATATGCCTCACATAATCTATAATTAAATTAATTCCATTAGTTAAATGAATTTCATCCATAAATTGAATTTGAAAAATTATGAGTCAATTATAATGAAACAGTTACTAATACCCACTGTATTAAGTGGTTACAATCACCAGATTCAGGTAACTCACAAGTGAATCTTTTGAGACATGAGCAGTAATACAATAAAATATTGTCTCATCTTGTAATTAACATAGATGGAACTATTTTACTAAACTCAGTCAGCACACACTCAGCTTGTTTGCCCAGTAGTTTCATTTGCTCACCTTTTCCTGCTTCTTTAAATGATCTGCTTACAGGACTACTGGCAATTAAAGACACATTTAAGGCACCTGTGGGCCCCCAGGTTGTTTTATGCCCAGGAAACAGCACAGGTGGGTGAAAAGAGAAAGAGCCAAAAGCAGTCTATGTGAAAAAATCAGCATTTTTTTCAGCCTCCCTTTTTGAAGAGTACTGGTTTTGGAATGTTTTCTCCCAGAAAAAACAGTACAGCGAAAAATGAAGCCTAGAGGTGTTACTTTTTGGCAGATTGCACCAATGCAGTGTAACAGGTGCTTTTTAACTGGCCAATATACTCCAGATGCTCCTTGATGATATTTTGAGATCCAAAAGAATCCTTTAAGGCACTGCTTGTTTCCCAGACTGCTGGCTCTCAAGCTAAAGTGTCAGATGTAATTTTTGTTCTGGTCTCTCAGAAAAATTAAATTGCAAAGAAGGTCTTGCAACCAGAAATAGGAAGATGCTGCTGGACATTCAGGAATAACCAAACTGATGAGGTTATGATTCCAGAAATTGCATCCTTACACTGTATGGCCTTTCTCATTCACACCATCACTGTCACTACCTCACAGTGCTCCTGTGCATTAACTGTATACTCATCCTCTATATTCAGGAAAAATTCTCTAGAAATTTTCCTCACATATATTTTTGGCTGCTTTTCCAACAGTTCTTAGATTCATCTGTATAACTACAGTCTACTTTAGAGTCAAGATTAAAAGTTATGTGCACAGTTTTCCTGGTGAAAGATTGTAATTTCCCCCACATCTCTGAGCCCACAACAAGAAACAGAGAGAAAAGTACTTCCTGGGATTCAAAAGCTTAAACAGATCCTCACCATAGGCCCTGGCTCAAAAGCATCAATAGTGCATTCAGTTAGGAAGGGAGGAACTTTGTTCACTCATTTTGATCAAGCTGGTCATAATCCTTTCTTCTCCCAGAAGAGCTTTTTATTGCTGTGGAAACTCCCACAGCGGCTTTCAGCACCTGATTGTGATCCAGGTTTGCAAAGAAAAGAAAAATAATTCGTTATTTGTTTCCAAACTTCGAGGGTAGTTTTCTTTTACATTTTGCTTTCTGCAAGGTGAGGGTTCTTGTAGTAGTGAGCTGTTCAGACTTGTGTTTGATTTGAAAAGCCTTGCAAGGATGGATGGGGAACCTTCACGTCTGTTTCTTCCTCCTGTTGCTGCTGCAGCCAGGCATGCACTGATTTATTCAAATTACAGCAGACGATCAGCAGTGAGCCACTAATGGAGTAATTTACGTCTCCCTTCATTCCCCTGATGTTTGTAGCAGGAGAAAGCATTGAGACAATGCAATGAAAAGGAAAAGAAGGAAAGAAGAAAAGCAGGGGAGAAGCAGAAAAACAAATGAAAAGTGAAATCCTGACTGAGGAACAGACTGACTCTTCTAGTATGTGTACCAAAACTTCTGATATGTTTGCTGGGCTTCTGAGAGGAACAGAATGGTATGTTGTTCCTAATGCAAACATCATTCTGAGGCTGTTCGTTTTCATATTTAGTCATATCACAGCAAAGCTAAGGGGGTGTCAATCACACTCGGTACATCAGACTGGGAGAGCACTCCCTTCACAGCTGCATCTGGCAGAATACACTCCGTATTTATTATATTTTTAGTAAGGCATGCTATCGTGTTCATGTGTGAGAAACTGTAATGCATCTTTCACATTTAAAGTGCCCTCTGAAGCTTTCTGCCTCACAACCTCCTGCCTACTTTCACTGTTACCACTAAATTTTTTATATTGTCTTGAGCATCTCTGAAAGAATTGCAAATTCCAGATAGAACATGATTAATTTAGCACTATCGTCTCCTACAATATAGTGTACAGCCGTCCATCCTGCTTCTGTGCGCCTGTGTCTTATCTTGGCTCTTAGTGAGAAACTAAATTAAGGCAAAGGCTGAAGTCACTCATGTGTACCACTTTTAAAATTAATTTTTGCTGACAGCACCACAGAGTCAAAAGCATGTAGTTGCATTATGAAAGCCAGAAAAGAGATTAAAATATATGTGTATTTTTGTTATTCCAGGAAAGAGAGTCTTTTGCTCCTTCTACATTAGTCATTTTCCCAAAGGACTCTACATCCGTCCTTATTTGGGGAGTAAAAGTTGAAACATTGCTTTCCTTTCCATTTGTTAAAGATTTTTGCTTTTTATTGTGTTTAACTCCTTATACTTGCTGACTTCTTTGTAAGATGTGAGTGAAGGTTTATGATGGGCAATTTGGGTGAGGGAGATGGAGGATAATTTGAAGATACTAGCATTGTTTGCAATGTGTCTCATTTTCAACAAATGATTTAATTTGAGAGGAACACTCCTTGGTCTCTAAAAGCTTAGAACGGTTCAGTTCCGTGCACTTGAAACAATTTTCTCCCTAAAATTGACTTTTATTTAAACTTTAAAGTTTTAAAATGTTCAGAAATGAAACATTGACTTTCTAACTGAACTTTAAATTTTTCTCAACTTTTTGACTATCTGGGAATACAATGCTTCTCTCTTATCTTGTCTTAAAGCAAGGCCAGCATTGTCGTTTTTAAAACTGTGTCAAACCTTAAATCTGTATTTATCTAGATTTATTTCCTTTTTCTCTCCCTGCTATTACAAGAAGCCACTTTTCACCTCTGTGATGCAGAGATGAAACTGAAAGAAAAGCAATGGGGAAGCTAATATGTTTTCTATGCTGCAGCTGCTTCCCCGAACCTACATCATCACTGTCCCAGCTGATATGAAGTGCAGCACAGGCAGACTCTGCCATTCCTTGTTTACTGCTCTCTGAAGCAGGGTGAACGGTGTGTTCACTGTTTTCCAGCTTACCAGTGAGGTTTAGTTGATGCTTCTTAGTCAGATCAAAGTTGGAGAGAATGGAGACAAGCTCAGCAGCAGCTTTGCTCATCCAGCATTCCCTTTCAACGCAACTAGCGGCAGGCAACAGTGTGGCTTTTCTCACAATGACCACACTTACAAGAAGCCTTTGCAACAGCTCTGAAGAGTGCCTCTTCCAGGATGGTAGAGCAGAAACAGCCCCTTTGAAAACAGGTTTGAAAGCAGAGAATGATGTGCTATCAAGCTGAGCTCCTCACAATACACGCGTCAAAGGAAGCAGTTAGAGCAGCAAGAAGAGAGTGTTGTGAAGCCCTAACATGACTGCTTGGACTCCCCATGTTGCAATTGCACTTGTCAAGGGACATTAAAAATTGTCTCTTGGTATATAAACCCTGTGTGTGACTCTATTGCAGAAAAAGACTTTCAGGCATGAGCAAGGTATCAGAACGATTTTGATGAATGAGAGCAACATTCTACATAACATCTAGAAAACTACATATAAACTAGGATTTGTAATAGACCACAAACTAAATGTGATTGAAAATATTTTTCAGAGAGACAAAGTTCACAATGGGATATATCAGTAGGAAAACAGCTTTCAAGACACATCAGCTCATCCTTGTGGTCTTGACAGCCTTGATAAGGCCTCTGCTATAAACTTTTCCTAATTCCAGGTACTGTATTGCAAGGCAGATGCTGGCTAAGGCAAGAAGTCCAGTGATTTTCAAGAATTAGAGGAGATTAAGAGAGCTTTCTGACTTCTACAATAATTTAGTCTAAAGTACAGCAATTCAATTGGGGACATGGTAAGAATTCCCAAAAACATGAATTTTATTCTCGTATAATTATTTTCCAGGAAGAAAAAAGAGACTTGTTTTCACATTCATGTGACCAGGAAAAGAAGGAATGCACTACATTCATAACAAAAAGCTTTTAATGATAAGAGATTTTGAAGCACTGGGATAGTCTGCGTGCATCTGTTACGAACTATTTCCCATTGTAGAGATATTAGAGAAAAAGTGGTCAGGAGTGATGTGAACAGAGCTGATTCTGTACTGTATGCAGTGGACAAGATAAAGTCTCCAGGACCTTTTCCTATCTACTTTTTATTATATTAGTCCCTGAAACAGACTATGAATATTAGGGTTTTAGTATTACATTAAGCCACTTCCAGTGGGTACATGAACAGAGTGACTGGGAAAAGTCTGCTGACACAAAGCTTCTAGTGGTATTTTGGATGAGATTCTTTTGCACTTTGTTCTAAAAGGATATCAGATTATGTCCTGGCCTCTAATTGATAAAACCATCATCCTTGGATAACAGATGGATAGAAAGCTTCCCCAAGAAAGGAATTTTTTTTCCATGTATTAGAACAGTTAGACATTAGGTGACACATGCAGAGAAGCACAGATCAATGACAAAGGCCTAGATTTTTCTTTTAATAAAACCCATAAAGCTTTGAGCAATGCATGCAGGTCGCTTGAAGCAGCTTAAGATGCTAAAAGCCCTGTGTGACAAAGTGCTCTCCTGGCAGATGCTTGCATCTCTTGAACAGCCACTTGGCTTCTGAGGAAGTCTCTGGAGGTCTTCTAAACCTAGACAAAAAGGAAAGAAACAATTCAATCCAGAATTATAAAAGACTGAAACCTTGTAATCAGTAGGTATGGGCAAGAGGTGCTCAACTCATGTTGATCTCACAACTGGCAACTGGAATATATTTGGAATAGACAGGAATCATAACAAGAGAGAAGAATATTTTCAAAAAAACCCAAACATTTTTACTAATTAATCTATGGGAATTCTCTAAAGGATGATTCTTTTTTGACTTCTAATATCTCAGTGGAAGACTGAAAACACTGAAATAAACAGAACATCAGAACTTTCATTAAACTAATTCCATTAAAATTATGATCTGGAACAACAGCCCCTTTCTTATGGACTTTTTTCTTCTATTAAAAATTATCCACAAAAATATGTTGGATTGTTTAATTGGACAATTTTGCCAAGATACCTACATGATTTAGGAGTCAAACTCTCATCTTCAAATGCAGTGAAGCAATAATTTTTAAAAAGAGTCTCAGCTTCTTATTAGTTCATCAGGGCATACTTTATATCTTCTTGATTAAGACTCAGAGGGGTGATCAAGTGTTTTGCTTTGGAAAGGAACTTGGTATTGTAGTTAGGATTTAGGAGATCTGTTTCCGTTCTTAATTTTACTTCCAAATTGACAGTAAGACAAGAAGTATGTAATGAAACTTAAGGGTCCACAGTTAACTTTTACATGCCTGAGGGGTCATTTTTCATGAGGAAACAGACTCATATAATTACTTGGAATAACTGTGTTTCCGTAGTGATTATAGTTTCAACATTGGATGTAGAAATATTGGGGAAAAGAGAAGGGATTTTAAAAATAAAACCATAGTAAAATTAATGGAATAAGTGTGAATTACAGGGTTTTAATATGCCAAATAAGTGGAGGGGGG
>VWZN01015172.1:20246-47416 GCA_013396955.1 Regulus satrapa | reverse complement strand
TTTTTTTTTTTTTTTTGAGATAAAAGCCTCATGCTCTGTAATTTTAGTCTATTTACTTGCATTGCCATACTTGTGATCTGGTTTGGGTTGGAAAGGACTGTGTCAAGCGTGCTAAGGTCTTTTTGGGCATCATCCCTTCTCTCCAGTGCGTCAGCCTCACCACATATTTTGGCAAAGTTGTTGGGAAATTTGCTGGTGGTGAGTACAGTCCTGCTGTCCTTGTTACTGACAAAGATGTTAAACACCGATGGTCCCAATACCAGTCCCTGGGGAATGACAGTAGTCTCTGGTGTCTTCCTGGATGTAAGTAATTTGCTGCAGTACTTTAAGGGTGACCTTCAACCAATACCTTATCCACTGAGTGTTTCCTCCCTGTCTCTCCAATGTAGAGACTAGAATGTTATGCAGGACAGAGTCAGATGCTTTGCACAAGTCTAGCCTCCAGGACTCCAATGAGAGAACAAAAAAGGCAACAAAATCATATATCATGCTACATATACCTCTAGTAAAGAGTATTGTGTGGGATTCATTATACCAAACTTCAGACAATTAGAGGAAGTACTTGTGTTTCTAATCACACATGTCCTTAAATAATTCCTGTCAAAGAGAGATGAATTGTCATCTTTGGAGACCAGCTATGACCTGGTCTACCTCTTTCTTTTAGTGATGAAACTAAATATTCTAGCTTTGTCCAAGCACTGTATAATCTTGAGCAACTCTTGAGAAAACAAATCATTTTCTTCCTAAAGTGAGTTGCTGAGATGTCAGCTGAAGTGGTCTTTGAAAATAGATGTTTGACAGGTTAAACTGCTTCAGGATGATTTGTACAAGCAGGGTAGTTCATGAGTTGCAAAGTGTTTGTATCCTGCTATGTCCCATTAACCAGCAAGATTTTAAGGTGTATATTCAAGGACACACAATAGCTTCATACATCTAGTTGGTTTTGATGGTGTTAAGATCACTAGGAAGTATGGAAGAACCAGAGCAGTTTTTAACTGGCATATATTGTTTGGGGAATTTGTGAAATCTTCATCTCTGACATTTTAAAAAGCTAGTCAGACTAATGACTGTCAGGAGGGATTGAGTAAAATTCATTCAGCCCTGCCTTCAGTCATATCTGTGTATCTATAAATGCATTGACTCACTATGTTGGAGTTCATTCTAAAACCTGTCTCTCATTAATAGTAAAATAAATTGCAGGCTGGGTAACCTAAAGCTTGACTTGGGGAGTTAACATCATATCTATGGAAGAGATTGAAAAATAAAGTAGAGCTTTATGGATGTATGAAAGCAATTTTTAAAATTTCTTTTATGCAGAAAGTGTAGCATACAGTGTAGGTAGATTTATATTACTGTACCTTTGCCCAAAGCATGGGTAACAGAGACTGATTTGTGTTACAGTGCTGAAAGCCAGCTACCTCTTGAGCTAATCTGAGCATCTGAGGTGTCTCATTTCTATAAATCTTCTGGGGCATGTTTTGTTTTGAATTTTTTTTTTTTTTCAAGTGAGAGGGTGTTCAGTTGCATGTTTTGGGAGGAGTGTGAACTACATGCCCTGGAACTGTGTAGGGTGTAATATGATGTGAGATGTCTAGGACTGCAAGATTTTCTGGGGTCATGCTGTACAGCTGTAGGGGAAGAAAAAAGCCAAACTTCTCCTCCATTCTGCAATTCATGCAGAGCAAAATATCTCTTTGAAAGCAATTCAGACAAAGAACTTAGACATCCTTGTGTTCCTTCTTCATCTTCTGCCATCTACTATGCATGACTGGAAAAGGTCTGGTCATTCTTAGCAGACATTGGAGAAGACTGTTTATGTTAATTTTGTCCAAAATCAGCAATTCAGTCACAGATCAATAAATTTTGGGGTGCTGTTTATTGGGAATCACTTTCTAATCATAGATGCTAGTCCTGTTTTCTTTCTTCTGGTTCTGGTTTGCAAGAATCACAAAGTGTTTTTCCATTATGTTTCACTCATGTCAGATCTACTGAGTGATCCTAAATGTATTTCAGGATTCACAGGTGGAATTGCTGGCCACATGGATAGGGGCATGGCTCTGCTCTTGTGGAAGTCAATAACACTTTCACAGCTGACTTCACTTGAAAGAGGGCTTGGATCAAAGCTCTGTGCTTTTGAAATCCATACCCTACATATTTAAATTCCTCTACTCCTTCATGAACTTGATTTTCATAATAGTTTTCCTTTTCAGTTGGGAAGATGAACTTACTATGTCCATGAAACGCTATAACAAAACAATTAAAAAAATAATGTCTGTGTTCTTCTATCACTGCTACAGTTTATAAGTTATTTCTGCTATTGCTTGAAATCTGTAGGGTCTCATAATGTATGTCTTGCCATTGGTTTATTTTGACACTTTCCTGAATGTATAAACGCACACACACACACACATATATATATAATGTATATATATAATGAACTTCATACTTTGGAGTGCTCACCACTCTTTGTAAATAAAACCAGTATAAAATCAGAATGAATCAACTATTTAAGAGTAATTCTTGATACACTAAAATAGTAGTCCTGAAAAACTCATTCACTTGTCTAGTAGCTTCATATTAAAAGCAACATGACATGCAGTATTCATTTTCTTCTGACATAAATAAAAGTATAATACTGCCACATCAGTGGCATCAGCAATTAAAATCATATGGGCTGAAGGCAGTGTCACCTTTTGTGTTAATTGATAAATAGCTAAACACAGTTCAGGTACATTCACATTTCTTCCTCCCAAGGAAAATGTTATGTCATAGCCTATAAGTTTGTTTTATTGGTCTCCTGAGAATAATACATAATAAGATCAATAATAAATAAGAACAGCCTGAATACAGCCAGAGCTGAACTGCTGGGAAATCCTATAGGTAAGTGCTCTGTGCTGCTGTCAGTTGGTCAAATGATAGAATGAGACTGAAATAGTTGAGTTCTTGCCCATGGTGGGTATACATCTTTCTCCTCTTTGCCATCCTAGCAGGTCATACCCCATGGTGAAGCTGTTTAATTTCAGGTGTTGTATTGTTACAGAGGTTACAGCTGTTGCAATTTAACTGAAAAGCAATTGGATTAATTACTTCATATATTTGGTACTTAATACACTACTTAACATACTGTGAGTAGCTCACCACAGCTGAACACCTCTGGATGGTGAAATCAAGGCAGAAGAAGTGCTAGAAGGTCTGATGGGTTGAGGGTGGTGTGCTCACTTCAGGCCCAATGTGGCCCCAGGACTCAACCTTCTGTACTGTGCTGACATCTGGCACCTGCCACCTTAGTGTCACAAGACACAACTTTTTTCAGTGATTTATAAGAGATGAGCTGAAAGACCCAAAGTCAGGCTCTCTCCTATTTATCTTAAAGTCACTGTGACAGATGGAATGGTTAATTTGAGCAGGGAGAGAGTATTGCCTTGTCCCAGGTGAGAACACAGAGCTCTTGGGGATGGAATCACTGAGGTCTTTGGGCTGGTCTAGCTGAAGAAGTAAATGGTATAGGTTATGGAAGAGTTTCTCTTAAGTAGAATTAGGCAACACTCCTTCTTCAAATAAAGAACGTATTTTAGAGGATTCACAGGCTCTAGAGCTTTAATGTACCTCAAGAACAAGCCCTGAGATACACACATGTGAAAGTAAAGGGAAGATGAAGAGGCCCAAAGTGCAAAGGATGCAGGCTAAAGAGAAATTTTTTAGTTAGTTCTATGGCCAGTTAGCCTCTATGTCCAGTTCACCCATTATTCTCCAGATACTGTTTTAAAATGCACCTTCATGCAGGAGGTTCATGTTTTTATTTTTGTAAGTTTAATTGCTGATTCAAACATTCAACATTAGGATCTATCTGTGATTTACTCCCTAGTCCAGTGAATTCATACATCTCTATATACATGTATATTTACAAAAATAACGTGAGGTAGGATAATTTGAAGAAGTGAAATGGAGAGAAAATATCTGAAAATATGCCGTAACAGTGCACAGCATGCTCCCTTATAAAGGAGAAGGTATTTGGACTGAAATTGCTTCTTCTGATCAGAGGAAGAATATGAACTTGACTATCCCTGAAATACTGAATAGGATAGTAGCATTTTACCTCAGCTTACTTCCAGAAATGACTGATTTCATGCCTCTGCCAAATTGAGAACTCAAGATTATGAATAAGAGATAGAAAGAGATCTCTCTCTTCACCTTAGAAATAGGCATAAATTTTTCAGGCCTGATGCATCCTTCTCTTCAGTAGTTCTTGGCTACTTTAGTCCTCCCCTTTTTTCATACAACAATCTTCCTCATATTCTGCTTTAAACTCTGTGTATGTCAAGCAGAGTGGTCCAATTCAGTGGTGCAAATATCAATTGGTGTAAAAGCCAATAGGTCCCTACATGTTTGAATTAGCTCTTGTGTCACTATTTTTCAGATGGAGAGCAGGATTCAAGAAAACTGTTAGCAAACAAAATACTGCTTAGGAAAATCTCAAGACTTCTAGGAGGAATCTATGTTCAGAAGAAAAAACCTCACCCATCCCTCTGATGATCAAACTTTTTGTAAGTGGTAACTAAACAAGGTATTTCAGATGGAGTTTAAATGATTTTATTTTATTTAATGGATGTGCTATCTCAGCCACTACACAACAGGTTGCAGAGAGGTTGGGCACTCCCAGTTACTTCTGTGACAACAGGAGCTGTGCTTTGGGCTTATCCAACACCAAAATACCAATCCCAGAAAAAACAAAACCCCAACAACCCAAACCCTAAACCCATTATTTGTGCATCTGAGTAGCTCTTCTAAATCAAAAGAAATTTGGACCTAATTTTTTTTTTGGTTCATCAGTCTTCTCTCTCTGAAATGAGAGCATGACTTGGGGTCTTCATATTCTTGTAAGGACTTTCTGACATAGTATTCATTAACATTTGATCACTGCAGAGATGTAAAATCTGATGACAATGATAATTCTGTCTTTCAACAAGTGTTTAAAATTTGAAAAGCAAGCTTTTAAGTGGAGTTTCACCCTGTTAGTACACTCAGCAAAGTTTGATACCTTTAATGTGCCTGCATTTGCTGCGCCATGCATTGCAGAATGTTACACTGTTGGAGTTGCTGTTCTCCACTCAATAAGAGGTAGCAATTTGGCACCATAGAGTTGCCTCACAGAAGCGCTTTAGACTGTAATTACTTTATGTTTGCTTTTGTGTTTTGACACCGCCAGGTGAGAGGTGTTGGTGGTGCACGTGGCGTAGTTGTCATTAAATATAGCCAAGCTGAATGCTTGATGAAGTGAACGAAAGATAAAGCAAACTAGGCAGGCAGTCAGACCTTTAAAAATAATCTTGATGCAAATAAGGAGAAGCTTTGTTAGTAGATCAACAGACTGCAGAACTGTTCAGTCCCCAGTTTGCAAAAAAAGCCTTTCATGCTATGCTACTGTAGCATGATAATTTTTATCCTATGGTTTTATTGCTGAAGGTGTGATAGTGCATGCGCAGATATACATACTCATACAGGCAAAATTTGGGTAATGAGATTAATGAAAACAGCAATAAATACGTTTTCAACATCATTCAGCTGGCAAAAAATGAGGATTTTATCTAGAAATGGAATAAATCTAAAAAAAGAGATTAATTTTAGAACATTTATTGTTTTATTTTTATTGCTATTATTTTTATTTCTAAGGCTTACTAGACTTCATTCTTTCAGACAAAAACATGCATATCAGCCTTGCAGTGTGATTGCCTTATGGGCATAAAGCTTTGCATATTTACTGCCCATGAATCATACAAGTATGTGAAATCCAGTGAAGATTCAATTTTTCCTGCTAGATGCACCTCTAGCCGTTTAATTAAAATATGTATTATTAATAAAACTAGATTTAAGTCATATTTTTTACAGATATGACTGAAACATTAAGGGCAAATTGTTTGATACTTTCACAGTAATTTGCTTTAATGCTTTGTGCCTTAATCAAGGTAATCCTGGGATAAGGTTTGTACTGCTCGTGACTTCATGATGTTTGAATCACTGAAAAGAGATTTAAGAGTTTTCCAATATAAAGTCACATTTACTTATAAAATTGGCTTCAAATTTTTGCTGCAGAGGGAATCCTACATATCAGCAAAATACAATAAAATGTACCTATTTATAAAACTCAGCTTCTTGCACAGATTGCCGTCTATTATATCCATCTTCACTAAATAAGTGTCAGGTTATTGTTTTATTCCAAGTTTTGTGAAGCTGTAGATGTCACAGTGCCCCGTTCACTGAATTTTTCTTCCATTTCCTGGTAAATTTCCCTGGATCTCCTCTAATGTTTGGTAGGTAGATATACTGACAGCTGTGGTGGTACTGTGCATACCTGTTGGCAAGGGATCAATAACTCTCTCAGCTTCATCTTATCATGTCTGCCACTGAATTCTGCATAACTGTGGCTGTTTGTGTCTCATGAAGCTTTTGGCAGCAACAAGTTTATTAATTACTTTTAAGAAATACTTTAATTTTTTATTTCTAAGTTATCTTATAATCTTAATGGAAGTGTGGCTAGTGGGAGTTTGAGAGGATATCCTCCCTAAGAAAGGGGTAAAATGTAATAAAACATATCACTCAGTTGTGATAAAAATTTGCAGATGTGAAAATCTTATGTAAATTTTCCAGTCAGAGAGGAAGCAGTGATTAAAGGAGTAAAGGGAAGAATTTATATATTTTATATTGAATTTACTCTTTTTAAGGCTGTGAAGGATCACTCTACTCTGCACAGGTCATTGGAATCTATGGAATATATTTCAATCACATATTACTAAAATCGCTGCACACCAGTAAGTTTCCTGGACATTACAGGTGTACACAGCACTCTGACAGATGAGAAAAATCAAGGGAAATCTGTGAGATGTCTCCAGAGAACAAACTACAGCTCCATCATGAAACCAGCCTCCAGAGAAGTCATGAAAACTACAGGACAGAGGATTCCTATTTCATCTCAATTTAGGCCCAAATTTTAAAATTATTATTTGAAAACAAACATAAATATTTGCAGCAAAAAACAATTTTGAAAGTCAAGAACAGAAAAGTCATTTGTATTCTGAAGTGTGCCTTTGCCATGCAGTTACAGAAACATAGAGTGGTTTGGGTTGGATGTTTTTTTCTGCAATGAGCAGGGACATTCAGCTGGACCAGTTTTCTCAGAACCATGTCCAACCTGGCCTTGAATATTTCCAGCATTGGGATGTCCACCACTTCTCTGGATAATCTGCTCCAGTGTTTTACTACCTGCATTGCAAAAAATTTCTTTCTTATAACTGCATATAAAAAGCACACTTTATATTTTTAATATACTAATATGTTTCTGATTTTCATAACTATTTTCTTTACTCTGATAATTTAAAAGCTTATTTGACAACATTGCATATACAAAAAACTCACCAAACCATATACTATTATAAGAAATAAAATTAGTTTAAAAGATCTTGACTAATTTCTTTTAATAAAAAGCTCAAAGTTTGCTGAAATACCACTTAGCACAAAGCAGAAGAAAATGATAAATATGTTTTCTTTTTGTTTGCCTACTTGTTTTTGAACCTCTGAGGGTATCATTCAAACTTATTTGCACAAATATATAATTAGGAGAACATTTATTTTTGAAAAGGAAAATCAAGGTCACCATCTAATGACTTTCTGAAAAAGGGGCTTTTAGACTGTTGTCTGAATGACAGTAACATTTTAAGAATAGCAGTGCTGGCCTGACTGGATCTCTGGTCAAACATTTATTTCCATAAATGATAGAATAGCATATACTTTCTATGTGGATAAAATATTGTAGAATTACAGGCACCCCAAAGAAAAAACTTATTCCAGAGTAACCAATTTGATTTGTCAGTGGCAAACTGTTCTTTGCTGTGGGGAGTCACAAAGTAGGAGAAGCAAGACACAGTCTTGGAAATTTGAAACTGTGGTGCAAATTGATCATAAACAGAAGTGGTGTTAAAATGATACATATTTTTTATATGACTGTATACACTACACTGGTATATTAACATTATAATATTTTGTAAAAAAAATATAAAATATTACATGTTTTCTCAACTGACTTGTTTAAAGTAACACAGAATATGTTACCTTCACATAATACACTGCATAAATACTATACCCCCTACATAAGTGACATAATATTCTTAAATAATTATTCTAACATTTTTATATTAAATTCAGGCGACATTTAATGTGTCATATCAGTTCATATCCATTCTGTGTTTCTGTGTTTGTATGATTAAGTTGATCTCTCATGGGTGGTCAAGGATGATGAAAATTAAAATCACATGCCTAACACCTTCTGGGAAATTTTAAAATAAATCTTTCATATACATGAATTTTAAAACTTTGTTCTCATAGCATGTTAAGCAAACCTTCTTAATTTTTACTTACTGCAAAAAACAGTCATTATAATAGACTTAAGTCTTTGTTTAGTGTACAGAAATAACATATTCCCCATTCACAAATCACCCACAAAAAATCCACATTACTCGTTTAAGTAGTTCCGTGTAAATTCAAAATTGGATCAAATATTTTCAAATATTTGTGCTCTACTTGAGGACACTGGTTAAACAAACAAACATACATATGTTCTATAGAGAATCCAAGCTTGCTTTACGCTTGATTTGTCACTGTTTAAATTAGTGTAGAAACTTCAGACTCTTGTTCCAAATCAATAAAAATGTTATTTTGCTACCAAGAGTAAGGAGTAAGAGAGAAAACCATGATATCAGAAAGAACCTATGCAATGTTAATCACACCTATCAAAGATTTTTCTTTCTATGGATTTCTGCACTGGTTTAGAAGAGACACCCTACTTCAGGTGTCCCTACAGTTCATATTTTTCATCGTGAAATAAATGTAAGAACTCAGTCTCATATATCAAGATATTTCCTTAGCAATATAACTGAAAAGACAATGTTATTTTACTGAATATGAGTAAGGAATAATTATTAATTCATACTACTATTTATGACTTCAGTAATTGACTTTTTCTACTGATTTACTTACAAATTTTGAACATTCTTTTATCTCAGAACTTTGTTTTACAATAGATCTTATTCCTATGGTTCTGTTTTTTGACACAAGTATGATATTTAAAGAATGAGCTCTTACTTATCTGTTAAATTCACCATTCTGTTATCTGGAAATTTAGGCAGAAAAAATGAACTTTTAAAATGTGCAATATTCTGAATAAAATTAGGCACACAATATATTTCACCTTTAATATGACTGTCAGATTAGCAGATCTGTTTAATTCTTGCTCTTTTCCCATTTATATTCCTTCAGTACTAGTCTAAAGAAAAATAATGTTTGATGTTAATTTCTTTTCTACATTCTTTAATCTAACTGAATGGGAAATTGTAATTAAGAACCAGCACAGCAAAGAATAGCTCAAAATACTAAAGTGACACTGAAATACATGGTGAGTAATGACTACTCCTTCTCCAAATGGTGTTTAGTTTTAATATCTACTAATAGATGGAGAAGACGTACAGCAGTTGGACAGCTAGGCAGAAAGCAAGTAAAATTTGGAAAAAGAAGTTGGGATTCCTCTACCTGTTTACAGATGTCTACATTTTAAAAGTCTTTTCAAGATCCTGTGGAAAAAAAAAAAGAGATAAAAAAAAAAAAAGCACTTCCAAAGGGAATACAATTTTTTCTTAAAAATACATCCTATCTTAGGTCAGATGAGCGATGCCCCAGACACTTATTTTTAGACACTTATATTACTGGCATGTAGAGCCAGATGGAAACAATATCCTCCTTTTTCTTCATACAGGATAGAAGCAACTTTATTTTACTCAATATTTTAATGTATTTTCTTTACTCCAAAGAAAAAGGAAGACAGATTCTTTCTCTCACCACAGTCATTCACATCTGTAAATAAAAAGAGAGCAGCTGCAGAGAAAATCTTTGCTGGGACAGAGAAAATTCCACTCTCTTACGAAGGAGGAGCAGGTGTCTCCATGTGTTTTGGACTTTGTGCAGCAGTTGCTGCAGCTCATTTCTCCTTCAGCAGTGCACTGCTGAGAGGGCAGGCACCACCATGAAGTCAGCTGGCCAGAGAGGCTGTGCCACAGGTCAAGAACTAAAGCGGCGTTGGTTGCTCATGTTTGGTAAGAGGAAGACATTTGCACATTGCTGAAGATCACTGTTACTGATCACACACAGGTATTGGCAATTGTGAGTACACAAATCAATACACACGCTATTTCTCCTTTCACAGCAAATTTTATTGCACTGCTTGTATTTTGAACCTCTAGGAGTGATTTAAATGTGGTTTAGAACTAATCCACAGCGGGAACAACTTTCTGCTCTAATAGAACCTACTTCTGTGCAAGAAGCTGAGTTTTATAAATAGGTACATTTTATTGTATTTTGCTGATATGTAGGATTCCCTCTGCAGCAAAAATTTGAAGCCAATAGAACTAAAATCAAAGAATGTCCACTCCAAACATTCCTACATAGAAAAAATCAAAATGTTCCATCAGTAGTGGAACTAATGAGTTTATTTTCCATTGGGTTGTTTGCTGTATACTTCGTACCTTTCTACTTCAATAATCTTCTGTGTAGGCAACACTCCGACCATAATAACCTTATCTGTCCTTTATACAGTGACAGCTCTAGAATAACATCAGTTCCACATTGGGCACAAAGGGGCACAGCATGTTATGAGGCAATTCAACTCATAAATCCTACTGGAGGAGCATAAGATTAACCCCTCAGCTCTTTGTCTGCACTGTATATTCATGCTTGTTCACCGATCAAAAACTGAGGCCCATATGGCTCTCCCTTGTGGGTGAATTCCTCCATTATTTCTACCTCTTTTCTCACTGTATGAAAACCAGCATATTAATTACATGCTTTTATATACTTGAACTTGGATTCAAGTGTCAGAGGCCAGCAGAAGGACAAATTTTAAATTAATACATAGCAGAGTATGGGAGAATATGGGAGAATGGGCAGAGCATTGAGAGAATTCTGTGGGATGTCTGGTTACCACCTTTTCATCCTTTCTTACCATTCTTTTTATCAGAGCCATTCTCTACCTGTCTCTCCCCAGTCATTGACTCAGAAAGAACAGCTTTCCATGGCTGACAGACCATTCAATGGTTTCCTTAAGATGCTGAGTACAGTAATTTCAAGGAGCAATCATTAGGACTATATTCCATTTTGTCTGTGGGGTTATGGAAACCCTATGAAGTCAAATATGGTCATAAATGAGATTCATCTGAGCAGAAATAGCTACCCCACAGGTACATAAATATGAGACAGTGGATGTAGACTTCCCCATATGGAAATAAGTCAGTGTAATTACATTTATTCTAATGTCAGCACCAAAACCTACCTGATGTACAGAAGTCTGGGGGTACCTTTTTTTATACTACTGGCTCTGAGGTGCCACTAAAAGTCACTTGCAAATTACATAGGAGAAACTCAATCCTGACCGTCTTAAATTCTTGCACAGGCAACATAAACTGAGCCCAAACGGCAGGCAACATAAGTCTCATTTTCCTTTGTGGTAGGTGATGCAGGAGAACTCTTAGGAAGAAACTTCAAGCCAATTTTTCTGGCTAGTACCGGCCAGGTACCATGTCCTACCTTGAAAACCCTTCTGAGAAGCAGAATGACAGAATCACACATTCATTTAGGTAGCAGGGGAGCTCATGAGAAAATCTAGGTAAAAACCACTGCTCAAGCAGACTCACAAGACCATCTTGCCCGCGACCATGTATCTCCTCAGGTGGAGACTTCAGTATCTCTGGGGAACTAGTGGTAGTTTGACCATCATCACAGCAAACATGTCTTAGGTTAACACATATTATTTTAGGAGATCTTAAATTTTAATTAATTTGGGGCCTAAGAGGAAATAAAAGAATTGTAATCTGATTTTTGATTTTTTATTTTTTTTTTAACAGGGAATGCAAAAAAGCAGTGGGATGAAATAGTACCCCTCGTCCCCCCTGAATAATCCTGGCTAGCTATGTTGAGGGGAAGGCAGGGGTGCGCTTCACGACCAAGATAAAAGACCAAGGGCTGCTTTTCCTCTGGAATGGTGCCCATTTACTTTTGGCTGGGGTCCAGGAGGGAAAGAGAAAGAGGAGAAACTTTCCCGGGTACTTCAAACCTCAGGAAAGGGGTGGGGAGGCATTTAGCATCAGCCAAAGGGATAACATTCCCGGGACAGGGAGGGGAAGGGATAAACACATCACACTTGGAGGGAGGGATACATAGAAACTAGAGAACACCAGGTATGTGCAGTATACCACGGCAGGAGTCTGTTTATTGTTCGCTCTAAGTTTTAGAATTTGCTGCTGAAAAGAGTGAGAAGGCATAAACAGAATTCCCTGAGACAAAAAAAAACCCAAAAAAAAACCCAACCAAAACAAAACAATCACATTGTCATTGAATTCATGTGGGGTTGAAGAAAAACGTGTGTACGATCACCTAGGTGCAAGAGAATCATAGAAGCACAGAATGGTTTGGGTTGGAAGAAGCCATAAAGAACATCTAGTTCCAAGCCCCGTGTCATGGCCAGGGACACCTTTAGTCAGACCAGGTTGCTCAAAGCCCATTCAACCTGGCTTTGAGCACTTCCAAATTTGGGCCATGCACGCCAAAGGAGAGAAAGAGCGGTAGTTCCAGGACCTTAGGTTTCCACCCAGAGCCTGGCTGTGTGTGTTTTATTAGCATGTGGCTTTAGCAGGTTGCTTTGATGATGCAAAGAGACAGCTGTGCCTCCTTCCTAGAGATAACATCTGTGTTTCCTGCATCCAGAGATTCCTTTTACCACAGCTTCTGGACTGCCTCTTCTCTTTGTGGCCACAAGTTGCAGTGTTTCCAGGGGTAAATTATTACAAAGATATTTCCAGCCCTGTTATCTGCCAGTAGATGAAAGTTTAAATCTGTTACTTGCTGCAAACATTGCAGTAGCTGTTACTGCACTCATGTCTGGAGCAGCTTCAATCAAAGGATCCTGAACTTTTTGTTGTATTTGCTGGTGTCTGACATTAGTTGGTTTTTCATTCCCTGTTGTAGCTAGGAATTACGCAAAATTGATTTTACTTTGCACTTGTTTGTTTGCTTGTTTATAGAATAACATGATAAAAATTCCTTCAGAACTGTTGATATACAGCATTAGTGATTATAAGGTCATCTGCTCTCCTGGGGTTGCTGAAGAAGCATCCACACCAAAAGAGTAAGGGTTCATTTCTGCAAAATCTTGGAAACTGCTCATTCCCAGAGAATTTTGCATTCATCACAGGGGAGTCAAAAGCCTTCTCTGGTGAATAAGCCTTTATATCCTGTTCTGTCACTGGATATAGCATTACTCTGCAGTCCAGAGCAAGATTTACAATTTCCAGAAGATTAAATTAACTTTCCTCCTGTAAGAGTTCAGGGACAATTGATCATTGAACATATGGACATTCTGACATTTTGGTTAGCCTTTGTTTGCCCCTACTAGGAGGCATAAGCACAAATAAGAATGATAGAAAATACCTCTCAAAAAGAAGTGCTGAAAACAGAAAGAATACACGGCAATAATGGAAATACATCAGGTTAATGTCATTTTTAGAGTCTTCACAGAAGAAAGCTGGACAACTTTAAAAAGAAATAAGCAGAAATTTATTTTAGGAAGAGGGTCTTAACAATAAAATCATTCCTGTGTTATCAGTGAATGACAAATTCCCCTAGCAAATGCCCAGCTTTATATTTCTTTAATAGTTGGAACTACTGAAAAGCCTGAATTGGGTCAGAGTTGCTTTTAACCTGGCTGAAAAAATCTAAAGATGGGATTGTTCAATTCTATCAATTCTTCATTTCCTATTACCAGAAATCCTGTTTGGGGGTTTCAATATATGAAAGGTAAAAAGATCACACGGCAACACTGAAGCAGGTAAATATTGACAGATCCAAAGCACATACCAGTGTTCTACTGAGACCTAAAACAACTGCCTGTGCTGCTCAGGGACCAAGTCAATCCTATGGATGGGAGCTGTCAGGGTAAAACTTTCACAGTTTTCTCATTTTTGCTGTATAAATGTGTTCCTTCTATTAGATTTCTTTATCCCTTTTAGCCTTTCTAAATGACAATTAACTCTGCCTACCCTATCAATAGCAGGTAATTTATTTGTTTTTACAGCTGAGCCTGACTGCCATTGATTTTATTGGAGTAATTTGCTGGAAATGATTTTTTAATGTTAGATTTATTACAGAGGCACTTCATTGTCTGATAAATGAAGTAAATAGTATTTTAAAAGTAGCAAAATTAAAGAACCACTGAAATTTGAATGAGTTTTTTACAAGCGCATTAGTTCAAAAGGTCCCTTATGCATCTCTTGTATGGACCCCAGTTTTCACACAAGAGATTTTATTCTGGGCTTGTGTGGACTCCCAAAAGCACAAGCCTAAATCACACAGAAGCAGACCTGGGTGCAGTAGTGATTCAGAGGGATTGTGCCCTCCTTGCTCACTGCAGCTGGTGTGAATTTATCCAGTTCAATGGGACTGATACTCACTACAAAGAAAGATATTAAAAATGAACCTTTTAATTTTTTGATGCATTTTTCCTTTTATTGGCTGTCTTCCTCAATTTTCAAACCTCTTGCTTACTCTCTTTTAACCAGCTGCAGTTGGGATAGGATTTGTGACTTGTTCACTTTTTAGATCTGCTCTCTGTAGTGTTTCAATTCCTCTACATAAAGATGCTGCAACCCATCCTGGAGAACACTAAATTACAGATCATTGCCTCTACCTCTCAGTGTAGTTTACAGCAAGATTTTTAGCTAAACATGGCATAAGTTTTCATTGTATTTAGAGTAAAACAAAGGGATTTTTTTGTGCACTTCACTTTTCAAGCCTTTTTGTGCACTGAAAGAGTGGCCACGCTGTGCTGTACTAAGCAAAGTACATTTTCAAGAATTCCTTATGAGGCACAGCCTCTCTGTATTGTACCAATGAAGAGCTCTGCCTTCAGGACCTGCAGATGGACAATGGTACTGAGCACTATTGTCACATCCTGACAGTCTAACACCTCCCTCCCACTCCCATCATTGCACTGTGGGACTAATACATGATTGCTGCCGCCACATTGTTCAAATCACTTAGTAAAACTGGTGTAGACATAGCTTATATCTGCCTTGTCTATTTAAATTGCAAGCTCTTTAGCACATGGGTTGTCTGCTAATCTGTATCCGTGCAGAGCTTAAAATGCTCGACACAAAAAGTGAACGGACACCTTTCAATCCTTTGTGTGTGCACTACCAGGATATAACATCACTATTAATAACAGCAATAATAATATTATTATTTTAAGAATGACTGCAATTATATTGATTTGCATGTACAAGAAAGGCATCCCTTTTCTAAATGTGTACATTTTTTTTATTTGTAAGTTGATTTTACATTTCTCAAGGCAGATGGCAAATGTCAGTCTTGGAAAAGCTGTGTTCAGACACTCAAACAAAAATGTCACGTGCATTCACAGTGCCAATTATTCAGAGTCCTGAGTGCTCTAACTACTAATTTTTTTGCAGTGGTCAAAGATGCCATAAGAGTTAAAATGTTTTTTTGGTCAGGCATCTCTGAGCCCTTTATGTGGCACTTTCAAAGAGGAAGTCCTCTTAGTACCCTGATACAGCTTTTTTGTTCATCTGGCTCCCAAGCCAGTGTAATTCCCCTCAAATGGAAAACTGATGCCCAAGTGTTTTACAGGTAGAAATTGAATCTGAGAAGTTTGGACCTGAGGGAAAGGCTAACACTAGTGAGAGCTGGATGTTTCTTTGCACTTCTACAAAGGATCATATGAAAAATTAAATCTCAGGTTTCATTTGACAATAAAGGATGCAAATCTCTGATATTTTCAATTTTAACAAGAACTGTGAAACAGCATCCCAACTGAGTGTGTAAACCATTGGAGTCACAAACCTCTTGCTGATCTGGGGAAGGAAAACCAGTTGATTTTTTAGGTGTGGTGCTCAGGACATAAATGCCTCCAATCTGTCAGTGACTGATGAAGTTCCACATTCCACCTTGCACTTTTTCTGCATAAAAGTAAACTTATTTCTGATTGACTTGTCTGCTGCTCTATCAATGCATCTGCAAGATCTGCTCAGTTCTTTTGTAAATAAGATGACTCTAACATTAAATATCACTTTACCCTCACATTTGGCATATAGATATGAATACTTTTAGGTTCTGCGTGTATTCATTAAAAGAAAAAAAAAAAAAAGCAAAACTATGAGGACTGTCTGCACAATAGGCAGGCCTCTTTGCTATTTAAACAGTATTTGAAGCAACTTCCACAAAATGTATGCCAGTGGTCTCACTTTATTTCATACTATGCCTTTTTTGAAGACCAAACCGGTATGTGCAGCAAAACTTAAAAATACAAACCCATGGAAATATATTAATATAGGACCTAGAGTGCTTTCCTTTTAAATTTCCTAGCTTGTTTCCTGCCTCTGGTTCTGTCACTATTATTGATATAAGGAATCCATCAACATATTTTTATGGATGATTAAGAAAGGCTGACCTTTCCTTTGCAGGTACAAATAGGTAGTTCTTCAGAGGCTGTAAATGAATGACAAGATAATTCTATCCATTTAATATTGAAGTGATGTTGATAGTATCATTCTTCTCATGTTTGAAACGGGGAAGTATAGAGACCTTTCTCCCTCACTCTGTTCTGCTTTATGTGATGGATTTTCTCTCTGACTAATCGCTGTCACATTAACCTGCACTATTTCATCCTTCAGAGCTGTCAAGATAATGACGATAATCGAAGTGGCTCATTGTAGGTAAAGGAAATTATATGAGCAAAGTAATATCATAAAACAGTGTTTAAATATTTTAATTTCATTTGTCAGGGCTGCCCCAACACTTCATTACACATATAACCATCTCTCATCAGTGGAATTAGTGCATTATTCATTACTGTTAATTATTTTCACATAATGGCTGCCCTGATATATTTAACCTCCACATTATATCTCAGATAATGGGCCTGTAAAATTGAATTGTGTGAAGAGCGGAGTTCTAAAGCTCATTTGCAGAACATCAAAGAACAAAGAAGAGGAAAAGAATTCTAAATGGGACATTTCACCCAGCTGGGGCCAAACATTTGTTTCTGTCTGATTTGCATACAGAAAATAGGTGGTTCAGAAGTGGTTTAACATTGTACATGCTGTCTGCTCCTATTACATAGCCAATTAGAATTTGTTAATGTCCCGGGTGTTTGAGACAACTTGCAAGCCAATCTATTGTCTAATGATCATTGGCAGTGAGCTGGAAAGTTAACAGAAGAAAGTAGACCTTTCTGAAGGGCAGACCACAAAATCACATGGCATATTAAGGTGTCACCTATACCACAAGTTAATACTTCTTTTGACAAACATCTGTATTATAGAAATAAATTATGAAAAGGTGCTGCTTGGGACCAAGAGGATCCAAGCCAGAGGAATTCCGGTAGTACTCTAGTAATTACTTGGTTTTCCCTGGGACAAAGTCTCTGATGTTGCCTATCATGTAGGATGTGGAAATGGGTGAGGAGGAGAACATAGCATTCTGAACAAGACGAGGGGATCTGCTCTGAGCACAGCAAGCTGGGCCAGCAGCCCTAATGGGCTCAGCACCACACAGTACTTAAGAAAAGCATGTAGTCACCAGTCTCTGCCCAGTGGGGCTTGGTCGTGCTGAGGTTGATGTGTTTGCACTGCTCTTTCAGAGGATGGGAGAGGCGAGGCTCCTTTCCTCTGCTTTGCCACATGCCTTGAACATACAGCATGATAAAACAAAGTCAGTACAGGTATGGGGCTTTGCATAATTTAGCGTTTGAGGAACCAGCTGAATCATTAGAAGTAATTCCAGCTCTAAGTTGCAATTTAGAGGACACAGCCTGTCCATTCTAACTAACTGCATTAATTTAACTAAATAGTTGTATTTTTTCTCATTTAGAGGCTTATACATATTTTTTTCTTATTTAGAGACTTTTATATTATTCACAGATTTCAATGGACCTGAGAAAGCATTGAAATCAAACACTTTATAAAAAGAACATTTATCAACAATTTAACATGTTATAAGGCTAAGGTCACTTCAGGAAAAAAAACCAAAAACTTTTTCAACAGAAAAGATATTGGAATTTTTTTCAAACTTTAGTCTCAGAGTGTTTGTGAAGTTTTCTGTAAAGTTCCCACACAACTATATAAAGTACTCTTTTGCTTTCATCAAAACTTTAAGAGAATAGCTCTTCTGAAATTCCCATGTAAAATATACCTTTGCTCTGTTTCATATCTATAGTAAATTTTATACATAAAAAATTATTTCAAGTCTATTTCTTGGCTATTACAGAATGACTTATGGCTGATGATGGGACTATGATCTCAGAGATAACTCAGCAAATCAGAAGTCAGAAAATATTTAATGAATAACAACACAATTCACTTGAGGTCATTAACATACTTTAGTCTCATTGGCCAAAAGTCATAATTCACAGGAATGATAAATGCCTTTTTGCTAAGTGGCAGTAGGTTTTTGGCCATATCATTAACTATTTATACAACATATACATAAATCTTCCTCCACTTGGCATCATCTGGGATTCATTTGGAAGAGACCCATTTATTTCACTTCATAATGTTTCAAGTTTGTTGCAGGTTTTAGCCTCAGCCTCCAAACTCTAGATCCGGGTTGTTAGAAAAGAAAAACGGCATTTGCATGGCCCCATCTCAGAAGGGGAAATCCTCTCTACTTAGTCTGCCTGTTCTCAGACTATGATTTCCCATGGATTCATATACAGTTTTTATGTATCATACAAGCTGTGGGAACAAAACCTGCTGATGGTCTCTGCTTTCCATACCATTTTAATTTCATACAATATTTTCCAGGTACCATGGAATATGGATAAAGAGAGAGATTAGAGAGATAACTACATGAATGAAATAATTTCTACATATCTAAATACGCTGTATGGACTTTGGTTTTCAGACGAAGATTTGGGATTTTATTTCAAATAGGAATAGACTGACAGAAGTGGTTTGTCTTTCTATTCCTGTTGAATCAGATTTTTTTTCTCTGCTGTAGCAGCTTCTACTAGGGGTTTAAGCTTGTCTTGCATCTGAATTTCACTCCAATAACAATCTCAAAGTCAAAGCCCCCTATTCAGATTAACTTTCCTCCATGTCCCCTGTATGCTGTTCTTGTGAGACCAAAATATGAATCTTATCAAGGTGTGACTCTGTCATATTCTGCTGTTTTATTTTGATAGAAAAGAACCCAAAAAACAAAAAACAAAAAAAAGCAAAAACAAACAAACAAACAAACAAACAACAAAAAACCCCCAAAATCCCAAGGATTGGATGAGGAAATCCAAGAATTTCCTCAAAAATTGGAGGATACCTCAAGAACTACAGGTGAACAGAATAAAAATAACCTGTGATTTTACCTACAGTGTCTTATATCCTGCATACACATCATGTATCAGGTATTCTTCTCCTCCGTGGTGTAATGGAAGCTAAGAAAGTAAGAAACTGAGTTTTTCCTCTATAGCAAAATGGATATAAAGCAATGGATGAAAAATCATATCATCAAGAAATCTCTTTAGATATTTGGATATGGTACAAAAAGCCAGTCTCAAGAAGGGTTGTTGAGATGTCTTGGATAGTGCCTGGTGATTTCAGCATTTTTAAAAGTGAGATAATCTTTTTCTCTGGAGGTAGAGGCACTAGGAAATTTTACATCATTGAAAGAAATACATGCACAGGAAACATCACAATTAATGACAATAATTAAACTTACAGTAGTATTTTTCTTATAATAAATATTGATGTATATGCACAGACATGCACACATACAAAGTAAGGGTTGTTGTTTCTGTTAAATTGACATGAAACTGAGTTACCGATTTAGTAGGAGGGAGACTGGAATTTAAGGAAACAGAATTTCAGGTATGGTCCAGGGTTTATATCCTATCAATTAATACTGTTGAAGAATGACCCTATTTTGAAATCCACCAGAGTTAAGGCTTGTGATGTCATATTAGATAATAAAAAAAACTTTTGTCTACTCAGCTCCATATATGATAGTTTTTCCATGCTGGCAGTCTCAGGTATGACTTGATTCCTGTAACACAAGCTAACATTATTTCAGAACTATACTTTACCTAAAACATGCTCTTCACAGGAAACATATACTGTTTTATAATAGAATAGCACTTTGAATGTAGTTGGGTTTTTAAAATATTTTGAAAGCATGAATCAAGTTGTATTTTCAGGATACTAAGAGTAGATCTGAATACATCCTGCACCAAAAAAAAAAAAAAAAAAAAAAAAAAAAAACCCCAAAAAAACAAGAAACAAAAAAAAAAGGTAACTATTTCATAGACTTTTATTATTATTCCTAAAAAATTGTAACAGATGTTAGGTCCTTTGAAAATTTGCAGGGCATCTTAAAACCTTTCATAAGAAATCTTCAGGAAGCAGCTGCCCGTGTAAGTTTAAAAGCAAAGGCTCGAGTTGCATTTGAGTGGTGATGAAATATGCCACTTCTTGCAGTGGAAATTTTTAATTAATTATGAGTAAAATACATTTTTTTCCAAGATGAAGAACATAAAATCCTAGATCCTTTTTCCAGTCTCTGTCTATACTTATGTCTGTCCAATCTTTTTGTCATACAGTGCAAAATATTTGTGCAAATGCTTCATTTTCTGTGATGGATTAGTATTAAAACACATGTGGAAAACTGAATGCACAGGTTTTACAATCTGCTGTACTGTATAGGCTACCAATGAAACTACCCAGCAGGAGGGTATGAAGATAGGAAATAGTTCTGTCAGAGGTGAATATATCATGATTCTATGACCCTATGACAACAGCACGCTAGAACAGCTGGCTAGAAGTTAAATCCTCCTTCTTGAATTTGCAGAGTCAGCAGGAAAAATGCATAAACTGCACTGAGAGAAGGTAAAGATGATCATCGGACATATCTAAGGAATGACAGAGCCAGGCTTCCTCTAGACATTTGTCTCTTCTATACACACCTACTTGCACAGGATCTCAGCTCCCATGGGTAGAGGTCTCAGCAGATCCCACAGGTGGCCTGTCTTTCCTTGAGCTGTTTGTCTCACTCAGGGCCCACCTCCCCACATGTGATCTTCAGCTCTGGACCTTCTCCTGACTAACTTCTGCCATCATGCTAAGTCATGCAAAAAGAAGCAGCACTCTGATCATGGTTCGGTTTGCTGAGTATTGTGCAAGTAAAAGATCCATAATTAACTGTACTATTTTGAGAGAGTGACAGGAGTTTCAATACAGTCCAAACTGTACCAGAACACAGAAGTATATATAGAATGAGACAAAAAAAAAAAAAAAAACCAAAAAGGAATATTCTTTGTACAATTTCCACAAGCACTTCTTCCAGTCTATCCAACTTACAGGAGTAGAGGCACTTTGCTTAGGTGCTCTGAATTCCCAGGCTGGGTGTAATCTATGTTAGATGCTTCTATCAATCAATGTGCATTCCTTCATAAAACCACGATTTCTGAAATTTGCAGAAATTCATGTCTACTCATTGCTAATAATTCTAACCAGATTTATTCCTTAGAAGGATGGGACAAGTTTCAAATATGACAGAAGTGAGATGGTTCTTCAACCTTTAAGTTTAAGCAGAATAAGGACCATTCTGACTATAGATCTTTGAAAACTGAGTTGGAAGAAACCTAAGAAACTGATCACTCCCATCTCTCTTCTAAACAAAGACTGTCAGAAAAAGAAAATTGTAGAGAAATTTGTGCAAGATATCTTCAAAACTGGAAAAATGGAAACTTTGGGGGATGGCTGTGCTTTGAAAACTTAAGAATAAAAACTCGAGAGGTTTAGAGACTGTAGTGAACATGCAATTTTTATTGGCTTCCCACATTTCTACTGCAAGGGAAAATTTGTAAAGGAAAATTGGCCTCATGGAGGGATTCAGATTTCCTATAATTCACATATCATCTTAAAACAAGAGGATTTATATAATCCAAGATAAGGAGTGTACTGTGCACTCCTTAGGTACATGTACATTCTTCCTGATACATGCACATCCTCCTAACTGCCCAGACAAAACATGTCCTAAGGCTACCTCTTCAGACAGTAAGGTACTTGCTGACAGCTCTGGGCTTTGAGACAAATTAAAATAAGCCAATTTTTCAGTCGGTAGGTCTAATAAAGCTTCTGGCTTTTAGTTTTGTCAATGACTATGAATAAAATTCACTGAAAAGAGAGAAGACAGGCTATTTAGTTTTCTGATGAAGGTGACTTTAAGGTGAAGATCAATGCTTCATTTCCTATTTCAGTTCTCATCAGTGAGAAGCTCTTGTCATTAGAGAAGCAAGAAAAAAAATTTTCAATTTTTACTTCTCCATTCTGACTGCTCAACTCTCTTTTCACTACTGCCCTCTGAAATGAGTTTTATCGGAGGATGTGATGGGGGTCAAAATTTATATAAGGCAGTTGTTTGGGCTTTCAAAATTTAACTTGGTGACACCAATGTATAGTTGTAAAAATGTAATTATTCCTTTACAAACACTGAGCTTGTTTATTTCAGAGCTTCAAAATATGCCTTCAAGTTCATGTTCTTCCAATACTATGCATCCTCATTCCCTCGCCAGTCAGGTGTTCATGTCTGAATGCTTCCTTGGTTTGAAAGATGCTGTAATGTCATCAAATCAAAGAATCCTGTAAGCAGGAGTAACTAAACTATATTTGGAGATCAGAAAATCAATTGAGAGAAAAGGTTTTACCTTTCTTTTGGTGCTAGAAATATTTACATTACTATTTTATATTAAGACACTTTTGAGATACAATGGAATAACAAGATTTGCAAATATCTGATTAGTTTTTTCCTAAAAAAAAAAAAAAAAAAAAATTATAGAATTTCCTTTTTCCTTTTCTGTCTGTGATCCACATGAAAAATCATGTGGCTTGTTTTCTTATTAGTTAAGGACTCCTCTTTCCAGATGTTGTCCAACACAAAGGTGAGGAGTTGGCCATCCATCCTCCGACTTCTGAAAGGTATGTTTGTATTATTATTTTAGGCTAGATTGCAAACATACTGGAAGGATTTTTCCAGTCATTCCCACAGAGCATGCTTTTGTCCACTTTACAGTAAAACCTTAGAGCACATGACCTGTGTTCTTCTTGGATGAAACAAACCGGAGTTTTGAAAGGTGTCTGAGGTAACCCCTGAAACGTGCACATGAATATCCAGATTTCAGACATTCACCCTAAAAACTCATTCCTGTAGTCCCTGATAAGCAGAGAGAGGAAGCCCATCTGCACTATACAGATGTACCCTGAAAATGTAGGATTGCACACAGACCAAGTGGGAAACCCTGCGCAAAATGAACTTAAATAATTATGGCAGAAAAGCAGAAGAATTATTTAGGATGCAATGTAAAAGATTAAACTTACCTTTCTAACTGTAAAAAGCAAAGTTTTTATACTAGCTTTAATCAGTATTTTCCTACCTTCACAAAGATACAGCTCTACATTCTGCACAGCTCTTTTGATTTCTGCAAACTCTTCCCTGATAACATCTTTTCTGACTTTCCACTGGCTTCTACAGAAAAGAGTAAAGGTCTCATTGTTAGATGTTCATCATGCTCACTCATCCAGTGACAAACTTCTGTGTATATCTAAATATCCACGAGATAAACTGTTGATTATTTCTTTCTTGCTATAAAACAGATTTTCTGTAATTTAAAAGGTTTGTGGTTTAGATACAAACACATACACACATATGAGTTTGTTTTACAGACTGCAAAAAATTGTAGAAATTGCTGGGAATGACCCAACCAAGACAGGTTTATTTTTTTTTTTTTTTACAAGTTAGTTTTCTTGTCAGAAAATTAATACATTTTAGTGTTTAGTCATGTCCTTTGGTATAGAATTTTTATGAAGAGAAAAATCTTCCTACCAACTGTACTGCTGAGAGAATTCCTTTTATTGGAGAATATCCACATTCAGAAAGCATTAAAGTGAGTTTATATGTCTGAAAAAAAAAAAAATTAAGGCCATATTTATATACTTGATTTTGTCATTAATTATATCATCTAATAGTGTTAGGTCTTCAAGTCAGTCAAGCTGTACAACAATTTGTTGCTAATGACTCCATACATATATGGAGCTTCATAAATTGTTTTTAAGCAAAGTGGGCTTGAATAATTCAAGCATTGCCATGAATGTTAGTGCTTACAAGATCAGTAAAAGCATCTCTCAAACAAATGGTCAGTGGAAACTAAATTTGTTGCAATTTGTGTTGATCTAAAAGTAAAAGAAAAATGGATTGCAGCTGTTTAGCATTTATGTCTCTAATGTAAATATAAGGTGCAAGGAGAGAAAATTCCTCTTTTCAGTACGACAACAATCCAGTAATATTCCCTCACTTCAGCCAACATAATCTTAAATTAATGTGAAAAACATCTTAATGAACTTGATAAGAGAGTATGATTCCCAATTAAAAAAAAAAAAACCCTAATAAAATTAACACTTTCAATTATATGACCTCTTGTTTCATTATCCTGTAGGACTTTGAAATAGTGATTTATTTTCCTTGAACTATTTTAATCTAAGAGCAGCCTCTGTCTTGTATCATAGCCACTGTGGATGTAGGGAAGCCCAGAAAGCTGGCTTACCCAAAGTCATGCATCTGGTGACTGTCAGGAACATGGTTGCTGTTTGGACATCATGTGCTCCAACTAGCATTAAATAATGCTTCTTTTAATGAATGGTTATGCTCATGTGCCATTCTACATAACCTAGAATAAAAAAGGAGAATTTCAGTTGGAGTGGGCCAAAAAGGATTATTTAGTTCAATTGATTGACCAATCTAGGGCCGACAAAAAGCTAAAGCATGTTGTTAAGAGCATTATTCAAATCCCTCTTAAACACAGTGCTCCTCTCCAGGAAGTCTTTTTTGGGGATTGACCAACCTCCTAATATCTACTCTAAACCTCTCCTGATACAACTTTGACATGCTCCCACACATCCTATGGTTGTGTACCAGGGAGAAGAGATTAGTGCCTCCCTCTTCCCCTCCTCAGGAAGATGCAGATGGCAGTGAAGTCATCCCTCAACATAATTCTTTCCAGTTGAGACAGGTCAAAAGTCCTTAGCTGTTTTTCAAGCTGCTTGCCATCTTGTTGGCTTCCTCTGGGTGAATTTCAAGACCTTCATATCCTTCTTAAGTTGTGGATCTCAGAACTGCACACCATACTCCTCATGAGGCTGCACCAATGCTGAATATAACAGGATAACCTGTTTTGACTGCCTGGGGATGCTGTTTGATGCATCCCAGGATGTAGTTTGCTCTCTTGGCTACTAGGGAGCACAGCTGGCTACCACTGAGCCTGCTGCCAACAGCACTCTCAGACTCTTTTCTGCAGCTTGTTCTAAAGTCACTGTTCCAAATTATTCTTGTGCTTGGTGTTACTCCATCCCAGTGCTGAATCCAGTATTTGAATTTGTTCAATTTAATCCTTTTAATCATAGCCCAGTACTCCAGTTATCACTTATTAGATTCCTTTCTTATAAGATTCCTCCACTTATTAGAGGACATCAAGTTAATTAAACATGGCTTTCCCTTTGTGAGCCCATGTTGATTGTGCCTGATGATCACATTATTTTTTAAATGCCATCCAGTAGTATCAGGTATGATAGTATATGTGGTTTTTTCCCAGAAATTGAGGTTAGACTAACAGATCTGTAATTTCTTGGGTCTGCCCATATACCCTTTTTTACATGGGAACTACACTGGCCAGTTTCCAGTCAGTAAGGACCTCCCCAGACTCCCAAGACCATCAGTAGATGATTGAGAGAAGTCCTGTTATGATATCTGCCAGTGCCTTAAGACCTCTGATTAGTTCTGGTTCATGAACTTGAAAAAAACACAACACAGACACTTCTGGATTGTCCCAGAACTGTCAGCTGCCCTGTGGAAATAATCCATGTCCCACAAGACCAACATAATTTATTCATTTACCAGCTCTGTCAGTTGTCTATTACTGACATATTTTGGTAGAAAACTGGCACCGGCTCTTTCCTGCAGCTCAACAGCTGAGCTGGGAAGGTCTGCTTCCTGGGCTGAAAGGTGACATTCCTTTGCATGGAACAGTGCCCTCTGATAAAGGGTTCTCTATGTTTTTTTCTTCTCTCTTCCCTGAAGCATGATCAGGCAAACTGATTGAAGGTGAAACAGAATAAAGCATATAGGTTTCACACTTGTTTTAGACTGAGAACCTCAGTGTGCTGTGTGACCAGAGAAATTGTGGGTCCCATTCCTTGAAGTGTTCACATCCAGATTGGATGGAGCTCTGAGTAACCTTAATAGTGGAAGGTGCCCCTGTCCATGACACTTGGTATTAGATGATAGGTAAGGTCCCTTCAAATCCACATCATTCTATGATTCTGTATAGTTTTCTCTGTGGGTGGATATGGATGCTGACTCCCCAGAAGGAAGCCCAGCAGGGTGGTTCTTCCAGGTCAGAAATCCCTCTGCCTATTGCATAGTTATTATTATCCTATAAAAAGATTTTTTGCAAAGTTATCTCAGACTTCAACCTCATCCTAATTTCTGGTGAGGAATGAACTTGAGTTCAAAAAGTACAAAGCAGTTCCTGTGTAGGTTTATCTTACTTAAGTATTCCAAGTAAATATCACTACTGAAAAAGATACCACCATGAGATGAGAATTTGGATTTCAGAATAATCCAAGCATTTCTTCCCTGATGCCTGTAGTAATTTGAAACCAGGGACCCCTAGAACAAAAAGATGATTTGGGGTCTTATTCAGCACTTTGGAAATAAAATGTGCAACACTGACATGTGCTTTGCCTCAAGATACAGCATCAATACTGAGGACAAGGTGTGACTTTTCAAAGTTATCCTTCCATGCACACATGGAGAACAAAATAGGCAATCAAAAACCTCTCTCATAAACAGGTTTCTCTGGGAGAAAACATTGACAGTAATGGGGCTAGAAAAGTAAATTAAGTCTTCCCAGGAAATGAAGACTTTATTAGTGAAGAAAGAACAAATCCCACTTCTGCATCACAATTTCTACCATTTAATTGTGGTATAAATATGATATACAGATATAAATAAATAAATAAATA
>VWZN01015171.1:300986-318638 GCA_013396955.1 Regulus satrapa | reverse complement strand
CGCGGGGTTGGGGGCCCCCCCCCCCTTCCCTCCCCGGGTGTTCCTGTGCTTGTTCTGCTCCTGCCAAACCTCCGCTCAGCCCTGGGGGCCCCCGGATGGTCCCTGGAAGCTCTGACCTGGCTCCAGGGCTTTCCTAGGAGAGGCTGCGCGGTTCGGGGGCAGAGCTGGTGCTGCTCTGATCCCTTCTCTCGCTGCTNCTGGGAGCCGCCCCGCAGAGGAAGGAGGTGATTTGGGGACCGGGAGCAAGGACACGGAGCCCGTGACAGCGCCCGTTCCCTCGGAGGAGCCCCCGTTCCTCATCCTTGGAGCCTTCCCTTGGGAGCGCAGGGCGGGGGTGCCAGGAGCGGTGTCTGAGGCACCGAGGCTGCCCCTGCTCCAGGGAATGCCCCAGGTCCAGCTCCGAGGTTCAGGTGGCCGCGTCTCAGGGGGGATGAGGTCTCAGAGAGCCTCGGGGACCCCCAGCTCGCCTCCAGAGTCCAGCCCTGCCCGCCAAACGTCGCTCGGAGCACACGGATCCGCGTCCTGGCACCCCATGGAGCCGCCCCACGCCTCCACGGCTGACCCCCCCGAGCCAAGAGGAGCCAGGAATGTGTGGGCAGGATGCTCCTGGAGCTTCCAAAGCCGGCCTGGCCACCTTTCCCTCTCTTTGCAGAGTCAGAGGGAGCATCCCCAGCCCGCCCTGTCCCTGAGCTCCGCTCCCGGGCTCTCCCCGGGGCTCCCGCAGCGCCTCCGGGAGCTGCGGCTGGAGGGGACTGGGGGCAGAGCTCGGCCGCAGAGCGCAATTCCCGGTGGGAACAGCCCTGCTGCGAGCTCCGGCAGTGCCGCCGGTGCCACGGGCCCGGCGAGCCCGGGTTTGATGCGCCGGGAGCCCGGCGGGAAGCCCGGGAGCTGCAGAGCCTGCCCGGCTCGGTCCCACATCCTCTCCCCTCCCTGCAGCTCCTCCCCTGCTCCCCTCTCCCGCTCGGGGATAGAGCCAGGGGCAGGGGCCGGAGGTGACGTTTCCTCTTCTGCACCACCACGAGGACATGGTGGGATATTTGGGAAAAATTCCAAGCTGGAAAGGAGGTGAAGCACCGGCCCAGGCTGCGCAGGGCAGTGGTGGAATCGCCGTCCCCTGGAAGTGTCAAAATAATGGATCCACGTGGGATTTTGGGATGGGGTTTAGTGGGGTTGGGTCAAAGGGATTTGCTGATCTTGGAGGGCTTTTCCAACCTCAACGATCCCACAGTCCTGGGTTTTCTCCCTGCACACTGAGGTCCCAGTTATGGAATTACAACAGGCAGAGCAAAGCTCCTGCAAATTCCTTACAGAGCTCCACGAGGTTGTGACAGATCTTGGAGCTGCTAAGAGCCCTTGGACAAGTGCAATCTGCTCGGCTGGGATCGCTGGGACAGAGAGGTTTAATGGGAAAAACCCAGGGAATTGTTCTGTTTGGACGCTTTAATTTAATTTGGAAAAGGAGAAACTCATTCCTCCATCTCTGTACGTCTTGGGAAATGCTGGGTTCAATTTGCAGGAGAACATCCAAGGAAAGTTTCTCCACGTGAAAAAGGGGAAAAATGGGAGTTTCTTGCAGGATTTTATTGGTGTGCCTCATTCCAGGAGGAGGGAGGGGTTAAGGATTGAAATACCTGTGTGCTTTCTTTCCAGTGAAAATAAAAGTGGAGTTTATTATGTTTCTCTGCAATGTGGGATCGGGGAAAAGCTGGGATCCCTCAGGATGCTCAGCCAGTCCCTGGCTGAAATTCAGGATTTATTATTTTCCTTTTAAGTCTCACAACCAGAACAGTGCCACAAACACGTTTTTATACAGAGCTTTTAATTAAACCCCAAATATCTGCAAGGCTCCGTGGATGCTGCTGCCAACCTCAGGGCTCCTGGACACGTGGATGGCATCAGGGGACACAAAACTGATCCTTCAGCAGAAGATTGCTGCAGAAATCTCTCCCAAACCCCGGAATGGTCACAGCCAGGACTTCATCCCAGGGGGATCTTCCACCTGTCTGAGTCCCAGGCGTGGCCGTGTCACAGAACCAGGGAATGCTGGGGGCATCTCTGGGGCCACAGTCTGGGGTGGTGGGGCAGGGACCCAGAGCTGGGGGCAGGACCCAAGTGTTGGGGTGCAGAGACCCCGTTTTGGGCTGCAGGGCCTCAGCGCTGGGGTATAGGGTTGCAGTGTTGGGGTGCAGGGTCCCAGATAGGGTGGGGTGCCCAATTTTAGGGTGCAGGGTCCTGGTGCTGGTGCCTGGGTGCAGGTCCAGGGTCCCAGATCCTTTGGAGTCTTCCCACTGCCACAAGAACCTAAAATAATTCCCAAGGGGGAAAAAAATAAAAGAAAAAAGAAACAAAAAAGAAGAAGAAAAAAAAAAGATGTGATTTAATGGAGGTCTTAGGAGTGGGATGTGTCCTTTCCAATGGGAAGCGAGCTGGGAACGCTCTTGGGATGAGGCCCTGTGGTGCCATTGGGATTTTGGAATCAACCGAACACTTTCCTGGGAGGAACCTCTAAAAGAAGCATGAGGCAACAGATGGAGTCAGGCTTTTAAAAATATCCTTGAACTCACCTTTCCTCACCCTCATTTTGGACCTTTTTTCCCATCCTGGGATGCAGCTGGAATGTGCATGGATGCCCGCAGCCACTGCCTTGCTCTGGAGCCATCGGAGGATCCCAGGAGCTGCTCTGCTCCCTGGCCAAGGGAAGGGTTGCTGCTGCTGTTAAAGGGTCTCAAGTGCAGCAAAACAGCTGGGAATTCCTCATCCTCTGTCCTGGAGCCAGGCTGGGAGAGCTGGGGGTGCTCCCCTGGAGAGGAGAAGGCTCCAGGGAGAGCTCAGAGCCCCTGGCAGGGCCTGAAGGGGCTCCAGGAGAGCTGGAGAGGGGCTGGGGACAAGGGATGGAGGGACAGGAGCCAGGGAATGGCTCCCAGTGCCAGAGGGCAGGGCTGGGTGGGAGATTGGGATCCAGGAATTGTGCCTGGGAGGGTGGGCAGGCCCTGGCACAGGGTGCCCAGAGCAGCTGTGGCTGCCCCTGGATCCCTGGCAGTGCCCGAGGCCAGGCTGGATGGGATCATTTGAGCCTCATCAGCCTCAAATGATAACGAACCTCCCTAATTCCCACTTCTGGGCAATCCTGGCTCGCCACCCTGACGATCCTTTGATGGTGATGATGAACTCCAGCTGTGCCAATAGGGAACGGGGTGGGTATAGGGAGGAATACTGACCACCTGCTGATTAATTCCTACCATTCCAAGGTAATATCAGCCTGGAAAGGACATTTTTATTCTACTGGTTAATTATTACCTGCAATAATGAGGGTGCAGCAGTGCTGAACTACAGGTGCATTTGCTCTTTTCTTGCTAATGCCTGGAATTCCTGCAGGATGCTGCTCCAGCAGAGTGTTTATTCCCATTTTTTAAGACCTTTTGTAACTAAACCTCCACGAAAGGCACAGCTGGCAATGAGGGTTTTACTCCAGGGGGTAACTCTGCTTGATTTTGGTGGTCCCACAGAAGAAATTCCCACCCAGCCTGGAGAATTCCACTCTTTCCAGTCCTCGGGCTGCCGGGATCATTCCCACCCTCCCCAAGGAGCCCTGCTCCCTCAGGTGTGCGTTCTGTGGAGACCCCATCATTCCCATGGGACGGCTGGCTTTGCTGTTCAGTCCTCGCCCATTGTTGCCCATTAAGCAGGGCCAATTAATTATCCTAATTTCGGCATAATTAAATTTATTAGGTGCATTTTGTGCCCACACTGAACAGCCCCTGTAATCCTTTATGACTCTGGCACCCGGCTGTTGGGGTTTTCTTCTCATCCCCATATCCTGTGGATGCTCCCAGCTGATTGTGCCCATGGTGAGAAATTCCCACCCTTCCTGGGAAAATTGGGGCAATGAGGGTGGAAAAGAAGGAAATTTCCCGTTGGCTGATCCTGGAAGTGCTGCCCATCCCTGGGAGTGTTCCAGGCCGGGTTGGATTTGGCTTGGAGCAGCCTGGGATAGTGGAAGGTGTCCCTGCCCATGGCAGGGGGTGGGATGGGGTGGGATTTACATCCTCCCCTCAGGAATGTTTTTCACTCCTTGTGGAAAGAGAATAAGAGGGGAAAAATAAAATTAAAAAAGCCCTAAAGTGAACCCACCCACCCAAGCAGGAGCAAAGAAAATCTTTTTCCACTTGGGTGATGTGAGAGAAACTGGATGGAAAATTGAAATGGCAAAAGGAAATAAAAACAAAAAGGAAGCCACCGAAATCACACGGAAAAAAGATGGAAAATGATGGGAAAGAAATGAGAAAAACAAAAAAGCAATATCTGCCACCGTTTTGTCGGGGGATAAATGATAAGAAAAGAGATGAAAATATTGCTGCCCCGCTGGGATTGAGGGTTTTGACAGCCAGGGAGCAGCAGAGCAGGGAAATTGCCCCTGTTCCCAATCCCAGAGGAAAGGAATAGGGGAAAAACCCCTTCACTTTCCCCCCAGGAAACAATAAAGCAAAAAGAGGTAACATCTGGTGAAAAAACCTGTTCCACACTTTGCTGAGAAAAGGGGGAAAGTCTGAAGAAGATGAGGGAACAAATGGGAGAATCAATTAGAAAAACTGTGGAAATAAGAAAAAAAAAATATCCATTTCACGGAACACGGAGAGCAAGAGCTCCTTTACAGCAAGAGTGGCACAGAACCAGGACCCATGGCTGGCTTTGAGCAGGACGGGGAGAAATCCGGGAATTAGCAACGAAAAAGCCAAGCAGGGAGTGGCCGGGAGAGCGGAAGGTGCTTGGAGCCAACAGATGGAGCAGTTTGGGAGATCCTGGTGCCTTTCCCTGCCCAAACCAGGGCCTCACACACGGAATTTTAATGGGCACCCCCGGGAGGTGTCCCTGCCCTCGGCAGAAGGTGGAACTGGGTGGGATTTAAGGTCCCTTCCCACCCCAACCATTCCGTGATTCTGGGAAATCCCGGAGAATTCCTGGTGCTTGCTGGACGAAGGTCAGCAAATTGTAAGGTCTGCCAAGCCTTTTCAAAGGGTGGGATGCTCACAGAAGGCAGAGCTGTGGGATTCCCATCGGGAATTGCAGCCTGGGCACCTTTGGGGGTGTTTGGGGGAATCTGGGGGTGTTTAGGGAGGGGTCCCTCCCTATGGCTCAGGGGAGCACCCTCCGTGTGCTGTTGATTTGTGGGAGATGCCATTTATAGGAAAAAAAAAAGGTTTATTGCCTTTAAAAAAAATTTAAAAATCCAGTTCCCTGTGGGAGATGCATGCAAGGGGTGTTGGAATTATGCAGAGCTCCTGTTTTAATTAGAACCCTGGAAAATCTGGCAATGAGGGAAGGAGTCAGAACAGCTCTGCAGTCGCTGAACGCTGCAGCTGCAGCCTCGGAGCCCACACCAAGTCCCAGACAGGCAGAAAATCCCCAGAACAGCATCCTGTGGCTTTTTCCTTCCCATGGCCACACACACAGAGGATCCATCCTGCCTAAAACTGGTTGCAATAAAAACAAGTTTGGGGCTAAAAGCAAGGTGGAGGTTAAACCCGGGCGCTGAATGCCCCCACAGGTTGCGGGGGGAGAGCGGTGGAGCCTCGGGGGAGGCTCTGTGCTCATCCCGAGGGTGCAGTGGAAGCTTTTCCTTCGGGGTCACTCCCGCTGGGGCGGGATCCCGGCGGGGAGCAGCGAGCAGGGATGCTCTGTCCCACTAGATGGCAACTTCGCTCCGCACATCGCCGGGAATCCGCGCAGGGGATCGGCAGCTCCCGCTGCCCTTGGCGCTCGGAGGGGTTCCCTCCCCCGAAAGCAGCTGGATACAGATGTGCAGGGCGCGGTGACACCTCCGGGCGGCACGGCCGGGGACCGCAGGGAGGGATGGAGCGTTCCCGGCTGGGAGCACGTCCCACATGTGCCAGCCTCCCTTTCCTTGGGAAAGCTGCTCTTCCCAAACGCTGCCTTTGGGATTTCTGCCCGCCTGAACCAGGGGGGGCTCTGCAAGAGCTTGGAGAGGAGAAACGGCCCCTGCCAGGGCTCAGCTCCACAGGACCCTTCCCACACTCCGTGTCTGAGATCCTGACCTTGGATGAATCATCCTAAAGCCAAAGCTTAGGTCTGGGCTTGTTGTAGAATCACAGAATATCCTGGGATGAGAAAGACCCACAGGGATCACCCAGCCCAGCCCCTGGCCCTGCCCAGACCCCCACCAACCCCCCCCTGTCCATCCCTGGCAGCGCTGGCCAAAGGCTCCTGGAGCTCTGGCAGCCTCGGGGCCGTGCCCATTCCCTGGGGAGCCTGGGCAGTGCCAACCACTTGACCTCTGTGACCCCAAAGGAAGGATAAGGAACAGTTTTCCCTTTTCCCCCTGGCATTTCCATGTTTCCCTGGGCGGGTCTCTCCCCGTTCACCACTTCCACCACGGCAGCTTTGCCCCGCTCTTAGGGGAGTTTGAGCAGAGCAGATTTATCCCAGAGCACATCCTCCCTCCCAGGGACACTCCACATAGATGTTCCCCACACGGCCAAAGAAACGTGAGGAAAAATCTCCTCCATAAACCAGGAGAATTCCATGTCCAGCCTCACCGGGGGTTTTAGATCAGGACACATTCCTGAACTTCATGTTCATCCTTGTTGGCACCTCTTGGACCACTCTTGCACAGAGGATGCTTTAACCCAGCTCAATCCTGCTTGGAGTCAAAGCCAGCAGCAGGAAGAGGGAATTGTACCCGACATTCCACGATCCTCATTCCTACACCACATGGGAGGTGTTTCCCTGAGATGTTTCCAGGGGCATTGCTGGCTCCCATGCACCTGGAAAAAGGGAAAAACAGGGCTGGGAAACACTCCAGGTATGAATCCCGATTCTCAGTGGCACTCAGGGATTGCTCTCACAGAGCCCAGGGAGAAACCCGAGGCTGCTCTGCCCTCCAGAGCAGTGGCACCTTCAGTGATGGTGACACCGTGACTGGAATGGCAATGCTGGCAGAGCTCCCTCTCCCAGGTAGGAAGTGCTTCTAACAGCACAGCAAATCCAATTTCTGCTGGATGGGAATTCCACCAAATGGTCAAAGTCTGGGTGAAATGCTCAAGGAGGCTGGAATAGAATCCAGCTGTGGGAGACAGGCAGCAGCTCCGAGCTGGGAGGGGCTGGGGGCCAACGTGAGCTTGGCACAGGGGCAGGGGGATTTTGGGAGCACAGGTGAGGCTCTTGAAGGAGGAGAAGAGGATGGAGGAGAATATGGATCTGCCTGGGGGAGAACAAGGGGATGTGGGGAAGCTGAAGCTGAGTCTGCCTCATTCCTGGAAGTGGCCAAGGCCAGGGGTCATTTGGCCATTTGGTCACTGCTGCCCCCAGCCTTGCCCGGTGGGCAGCACGTGGAATCACGGGATCATGGAAGGGGCTGGTTGGAAGAAACCTCAAAGCCCACCCAGAGCCACCCCTGCCATGGCAGGGACCCCTCCCACTGCCCCAGGCTGCTCCAGCCCCAGGGTCCAGCCTGGCCTTGGGCACTGCCAGGGATCCAGGGGCAGCCCCAGCTGCTCTGGGCACCCTGTGCCAGGGCCTGCCCACCCTCCCAGGAACAATTCCTGGATCCCAATATCTCGTGTAAATCCCTCTTCTTTTAGTTTAACACTTGATCTATCACTCTCTGCCCATGTAAAAATCACTCCATGAAGATTTGGCTGCAGCTCCTGCAGGATCTGGTTTGCCCTGGTGGTTATCCCGGGGAAAAGGAGGCAGCAGAGGAAGGAGGACTGGATCCACATGATTTCAAGTCCTGAATCCTCCATGAGTATCATCTTCCATAGGACCCTGCATCCCTCCAGTGCCCATTGGAAGTTCAGGCTTTGCCTTCCAGGGAGATTTTCTTTCCCAAACACACCTGAGCAGGAAGCTGGAATAACCCAAAGCGTGGAAAGAAGATGATCAAACTGCAGCAGAGAACCACCTTCAGGTTTCCAGGAAAAAAGGGGTTTCCAGGAATCCTCAGTCTGGAAACCTTGATGGGGGACGAGTCAGAAAATGTGGCTCCAAGTGACGTCTCGGTGGATGAAGTTATAAAACAACCCGACAAAATAAACGGTAACACTCGGGTAGTGCCGGCTGGTTCTCATTCCAGAGCTCCAAAGGAATTCAAGGATGAAATAGCTGAGCTATTAAGAGCATTAACTCTGCTGTGAAAGCTCTCACTTAACATTTCCTCACCATCAGAGGGAAAGAAAGCAGCGAGACCTTGATTGGGAAAAAATGCTCCTGAGCAGCTCCAGAAAGAGCAGATGGTTACAAGTGATGTTCAAATGAGGTAGAACTGCACCAGGGAGGGGGATCAGGGGGCATGGGAGACCAGCTCCTGGGAAATTCAGCCAGGCTTTTGTCCTGGAGTTTTTGTCCTGGCAGCACAGGAGAAGATCAAGTAGCCCAGAGATCCAATGGGCACAATCTAGTTGACTTTCCTGAAGATTTTTACCAATTTCTCTAATCAAAGGACCAGTAATAACATCAAAGACACATTGTCACAGGGGCATGGAGCGACCTGGGCAAGGGGGATGGATTGGAGGTGAAGGAAGAGAGATTTACACGAGATATTTGGATCCAGGAATTGTTCCTGGGAGGGTGGGCAGGCCCTGGCACAGGGTGCCCAGAGCAGCTGGGGCTGCCCCTGGATCCCTGGCAGTGCCCAAGGCCAGGCTGGAGCCTGGGGCTGGAGCAGCCTGGGACAGTGGCAGGGGGTGGGAATGGATGAGCTTTAATCTCCCTTCCAATCCAAACGATTCCTGAGCTTGCTGAGGCGCCCTTTGGTGCCTCTTTCCCCAGATCTTCCCATGGGCCCATGCAGGATCTCAGCACTTGCAGTTTTCCTTGGCGAGGAGCTCAGCAAATCCAGTTCCTGTTGCATGAAGAGTTTTTGTGTGTTTTTACCTCGATTTTTGCTTGTTTTCCCTTTTCCTTCAGCAGGAAGAGTATCAAAAGCCAAGTCCTTGATGTCCTCTCATGACTTTTTCCATAGTTTTGCTACAGCAAATCCCTTTTCTCTGCTGGAGAATCTCACCCTCCAGTTTTCCTCACACAAAACCATTCCAGACCTCTGACCACCTCCTCGTGCCTCTGTTTTCCTGGCTCTGCTGTATCATGGAACGGGATAGAAGTGATCCTAAAAACCCCCATGTGTCTGAGGTGAGGAGGTGACAATGGCACCAGAGGCCAAGGAATGGCCCAACCATGGAAACATGGCACTGGAAGTGCCTTTCCATGGATCAGATCCCTTTCTGGGGATCAGATCACTTCCCACAGATCACAAAATCTCCCGCGGGTCAGATAATTTCCCACAGATCAGATCATTCCCCACGGATCATCACCATTCCCTACGAGGTTTTCCAGGAGCCACCACTGCTCCTGTCGCTGTCCCTGCTGACTGATTTGATGCTGGAGGTGCTCCCTGACAAGGAATCCCCCTCCACCCTCGGGGAGCTCTGGCTCCTCTCATCCCCGTGAGTCGGCCCCGGTGCTCCTGGCCCTGCTCCGTGGTCACACCCTGTGATTCACAGGGCTCCTTGCTCCTCTCCCTGCCCACAGCTGCGCTCTGACTCCCTCTCCTTCCCTCATCAGCCTCTGGGCTCCCATTTCTCTTCCCAAACCAATCTGAGCATTGTCCACTGGGCTGCTCTGCTCCCTCCTTGGGAAAGGAATCGATTTCATTATTAATTTTGGCACTTTTAGAAGAAGGATGTGAAGCTCTAAATAATATCCCAGTCACAAGAGCAGAGTGGCGCCTACAAATTGTGCTCTGGCTCAGGTCAGCTTTCAGGGGACACTCAGATGCTGCATTATTTGGTGCCTGATGGGGTCCCAAAGCCTCCTTATAACATCTCAGGGCCATTTGCTGCAGAAAATGGCCCCTCACAGGAGGCTGGAGGAGATTTGTGCTGGGCACTTGGCTCTGAGGAGGAGCAAGGAGATGCAATCAGGGATAGAGCTCTAATACCTGGTATTTCAAGAGATAAAAAGAGGGTCTGGGCTGTTTGGGCTGAGCTGCCACCCTTTACAAAGTAGATCCAACCTCTGTTTCCATCATCAAGGTGGTTTTTTTCCCTACTGAGCTGGCAATGACTCCTTAGGAACCTTTGGAATGGAGGCTTCCTTACCAAGTCACCGGTGAAATATTTCACTGAGAGCTCCTCCCAGAGCCAGAGAATTGTTTCAGATGTTTCAGCAGCTCCTGAGAGAGAGCAGCTCTCCAGGACTCCCTGCTTTTGAGATGTTCCGACATGGAGATAACAAAGGAAGGCACCTTGCACACGGAGATGGGGTTTGGCTGACAATATCCTGATAATCTCAGGACCAGGATTGCTCCCTGCTGACCCCCTTGGTGTCACCCCTCAGGGGTCAGGAGCACAGCAGGAAGGGATGGGACCTTCAGACCATTTATGTATCAAACTCCTTGTCCATCATGAAGGAATATTTGAAAAAAAAAACCAATGGAACAGAACATGGCCACTGTTCAAAGCACTCCTGTAGGAGATGAATTGTTGATATGCACAAAATCCACGTGGGGGACAGAAACCCAAAGGATCCTGAAGGCCCAGAACCCAGGGCTCGCATTTACTGCAATTATTTTCTCTGTGGATGCAGCCTTCTGCTTTTCAAAGTCCAGGACGCTCCCAAATCGAGCCCCGCGGCTCTGCAGAAGTGTTTGATTTATGGAGCCATGTGTGAAATGCTGACAGGGAGCCCCTTTAGCTGACCACACGGAGCCCCTCCTGAGACGTGATCAAAAATTCCCATTTGAACCTGTGCGCTCACCCATCCCCTCATTAACGGTGGCAGCAGGCAGAGCCTTGATGCTGACTCTGGGCCCAGGCTTTTGTCCTTGCAACTCAAGCTGGCGAAGTGTCTGAACTGCTCGGAGCTGCAGTTTGTTCTTGCCTTTGTCCCTCACGAAGTCTCACACAAGGGGAGGTTGGGCTTTGACCACAACACTTCAGCAGCAGTTCGTGTTCAAGCTCATCCCACCCACTCAGGGTTGGTATTCTGTGGGAATTCTCAGAGGAAAATCCTCTGTCTCTGGCCAGTGAGAGCTATCCTGGCTTCCCTGGGCCTTTCCTTTGGCAAAATCCTCTTTGAGAGCCACAAAATGATGGAAAAGCCTCCCCGGCGTTGGAGCTCTTGCTGGAGCCTTCTGGGGCTGCTCTGCCCCAGTGACCAGGGTGCTGAAGGGGAGTGGGAGTTCCCCACGGAATCCTGGAGTCACAGAGCAGTTTGGGCTGGAAAAACCCTCTGAGATCATCAACCCAACCATAAAGGAAGAGCCCAAAGTTCCCCACTGACCCCGGTCCCCAGGGGCCACATCCATATGGCTGTTCAATCTTCCNTTCTCAGAGGAAAATCCTCTGTCTCTGGCCAGTGAGAGCCACAAAATGATGGAAAAGCCTCCCCGGCGTTGGAGCTCTTGCTGGAGCCTTCTGGGGCTGCTCTGCCCCAGTGACCAGGGTGCTGAAGGGGAGTGGGAGTTCCCCACGGAATCCTGGAGTCACAGAGCAGTTTGGGCTGGAAAAACCCTCTGAGATCATCAACCCAACCATAAAGGAAGAGCCCCAAGTTCCCCACTGACCCCGGTCCCCAGGGGCCACATCCATATGGCTGTTCAATCTTCCAGGGATGGGGACTCCAAACCTCCCTGGGCAGCCGTGCCAGTGCCTNCCCAGCACTGGAGGTGCCCCAGCAGGGCCAGCTCAGGGACAGGCACTGCCCTGCTCCTGCTGCCACCCCAGGGCTGGAGCTGTCCCTCTGCAGAGCACAGGGCCCCCAGAGACAACCTTAGGGACCCTCATCACTTTGCAAGTTAAATTAAGGAGGCGCTTCTGCTGCTTTTGAAGGGTCTGTAGAGCCCCTTCTCCTTTTACAATGTGAATTATTGTACTGGCAGCTTAATTCCTACTAGTGGGGGAGAGATGGTGCCCAAACAAAAGGAATTGGCCCATTTTTGGAAAAAAATATCACTTTGACACGTGCAAAACTTGGAAATAATATGAAAAAAAATATTTCAAACACAAACACGCGAAACACAACCAGGGAAACCTCTCAGGGTTTCCCCTGTAGCTGCCCCGTGAGGCTCAGCTCTGGAGGGTGCTCTGAGCGTGTTCCCTGCCCTGCCAAGGCTGGCAGTGCCCTGCCTGTGCTCCTGCCCTGCTGGGAGAGGCACACAGCGGGGCTCTTTTCCCACCCTGTGGAAGGATTCTCCAGGAGCCAGAGCTGAGCCAGGCTGGGCCCTTCCTGCAGCTGCATTTTGTGGTGAACACCTCCTGATTTGCGTCTCCTTTTGACCCCCTGAGGCATGCAGTGGCTCTGGCTGGTTATCCCGCTGAATTCCAGCACCCTGGCTGCACTTTGGCTGCAGGCAGGAGCTGAGGTTTCCCTGCTGCTCAGCCCCTTCTGTTGGAGGTGGTCAGCTGAGCCTTTTTTGGGGTCTGATTCTGGAAGGTGGCCTCCATAAGGAGCATTGGGATGATCCCTGGCACTGATTCGGGCTGGGATATCCCCGCTCTGGGTGTTTGCACCCTCTTTATCAGGATGGCCCCTGTGTCCTGGCCGCCTCTGGACTCCCAGAATCCTCCCTCTTTCTCCTCTCCTCCTGGTTTTTTGAATCCCAGCAGCATCCTGAGCTGGATCATCCCAGACTGGCATGGCTTTGGGATGCAGCAGCTTTCATCCAGGCAGGGCCAGAATTTTGGAATGATTCAGGTGCTCAGCTTACCTAAACCTTTCCCTGCCTCTGTCCCTCTGCTCCCTCTCTCCTGTCCGGTGCTGGGGATGTGCTTCCAGAGGAAATTCCTTCATACAGGAGGAATGTCACCAGTCCTGAGTGTATCCCACCATTCTGTGACCTTGTGGACAGCTCTGCCTCCCTCCCTGGCACAGGGAGCTGTGGGGGAACAGCCCTGTTTTCCCTGTTTTCCCTATTTTCCTGCCAAGGGTTAATTCCCCCTTCAGTGCCAGACCTAGGAGAAATTTCCAGGAGCCGTACCCACGCCATATGCCCAGGATTTAGCTTTATAATCATCCTGGCTTTAGCAGCAAAGCTGGAAAGAGAAGCATTTTTGTGTTTATTAGACATAAGAAGATCTCGGTGGTTAAGAATCCACGGGGCTGAAAATGGGAAAAGAAGAAGGGGAAAAAAAAAAAAAAGCAACAAACTCTTTGATAAGCCTGGAAGATTTAAGAGCTGGAATCTGCATCTGTGTTGCCCAAAATATCTTGGATAAAGCTGCTGGGATGGGGGGAGCCATGTGAGTTGTGCCGCCCTACTGGTCCTGCCCAGGAGCACCAATCCCTTCATCCTGCCAGGATCACTTTCAAGTGGAATCTAAACCCAGGCTGTTTGTTTTCACTCAGTGTTTTCCTCCCTAAATGAATTCTGATTTTCCTCAGGGAGAATCCCCAGCAGGTGTCGAGAGCACACAGGAGTCTCTTCCTTCTCCTTGTCAAGGAAATGAATTTTGTTGTTGAGTTTTATTGTTCCCAAACCCACAGAAAACAGCACAGAGTGGGTGTCCCCCTCCCCATCCCACCCCCAAACCAGGAACCACAGATCCATGGAATGATTTGGGTTGGAAGGAACCCTAAAGCCCATCCTTGGCAGGGACCCCTCCCACTGCCCCAGGCTGCTCCAGCCCCAGGGTCCAGCCTGGCCTCGGGCACTGCCAGGGATCCAGGGGCAGCCCCAGCTGCTCTGGGACATCCAGGGATGCTCCTGCTCCATCAGCCTGGAATGCTGTTTGCTGTTTCCCACTGCTGGAGAATCCAGGGATCCCAGAGTGTTTTTATTCCAATGGGTGTCATCGAAACAAAAGGGCCACAAATGAGAACAAACTCATCAAACACCGATGGCATTTTCATGGCTGTGCTGGAAGAATTGTCCCTCTTGTCCACGGAATCCTCCCGCTTGCTTCAGCACATCCCAGGGTGCTGGCACAGGGTGACCTGGCAGTTTCTGCAAGGAAAAATCTGGGAAAAAAAAAAAAAATTGAAAAAAGCCCCACACTCCATTGTAGGCTTTGTGTTAAAGTCTTCTAATGAGATCTGGCTCCGCCAACAGCCTCATTTTTCTTTTCCACACTCTCTCCTCTGCTGCTCTGCCAGAAGATTTGTTCTTTTAAAGGTTCATCCAGGCTCGGATGTGGCCTCAGGCCAAGGCTGGTGCAAGCTTTAGGTGTTCTGGCTGCTTTAATAACCCAAACTGGCCTAAAGGTCAAGGGTAAGGGCTCAGCGCTTCCTGGGAATCAGCTCCCTCTGGAATTGGCCACCCCCAAATCAGGAATGTGTGGAATTAGACAGAAATCCCCAAACCTTTGGGTTGCCTCTCTGGGTTGTGGTGAAGGAGAATCCAAGGGGTAGAAAGTGGCCCTTTGGCCCCATGCCCATTCCCTTCAGGCTTTCATGCTTCCAAAGCTCCTTTTACACACATGGGGTGACTTTAGGCCAGTTCCTCCCAAGTTTTTGCTGCTGTGTCACAGTCACCATGCTCTGGCACGCGGGTGGTGAAAGCACCAGAGAGGTGGGAATTATTTTTCCAGCTGATGAGGTTTGATGGCACAATTTGTAGCCCGTCTTAAAAATATTAATAAGCATTTACAGCCCTCAGACAATGTTCTTGTGGAAAGTCACACATTTATCCTTTGGAAACCCTTCTGGAGCTCAGTGGCTTCCAGGAGGCCCTGGATGTGCCAGAGGTCCCTGGAGCCACCCAAGCCTTTGCTCACCTGTGCCAGGTGTTCCCCCAGCAGCCCCAATCCCTCCTGACACAGAGGGGGGCAGCTGATGGAGACAGGCTCTGGATCTGCTGGTTATACTGCAGGAATACCGAGTTAAAATAAATCCTTAATGCATATTCTATGCCAATATCCAATTAAATTTGGGAACAGGATCTTCCTGTTAAATTTTTCAGCCTTCTCCCTTCAGTTAAGACATAGGAAAGTTAAAAATGTTTATAAATTGTAGCTTCCTTTCTTCCCACTGTCCTCAACAAAGCCATGGGGGCTTGGAGTTAGAGTTTTCATTTTCTTTTCAATATTTAAATGTATAAATCTTTTCCCATGGATCCACCCAAGCTCTCTCTGTTTTCCCCACTGAGCCAAGTTTTCCACTCCATCATCCTGTTTCTCCATCCCTGGGAAGGCAATGGGGTTTTGCTTGAGGGGGATCCATGATTTTGGGGTGAAAAATCTCTGCTGTGGACACTTTTTCTGCAGTCCCATCCCTATCCATGTCCATGCTCTTCCCTGCTGCACATCCTAGGGCAGAAAATGCTTGGGAAACACCCCCCAGCTGCCTGGGACTGCAGGACCTCCTTCCTTCCCACCCAAATCCCGCAGTGCTGCCCACACTGAAGGAGGCTGATTCCAGAATGGAATTCAGTAAAGTTTATTTGGAGATGTGCTCAAACAAAACTCCTGAACCAAAAAATTAATTCTTTCCATATCACATTCATTATCCCCTCCTTTATTTTTACATAAATTCCATATTATGGTCAAGTTTGGATTCTCCACATTGGCTGCATTGCCTCGCTCTCCATTTATCACCTGCCTGTACAGGATAAATTTTCAAAATATTCCTGGGAGTTTCACTGGGGGGGGCTTCTCTCCCATTTTTGGGTCCCTCATTCTGGCTGGGCAGAAATGACAGAAACAATTTCCACAGTGAGGTTGGGTAAACCTTTCCCAAAGGGAGCCTCTCTCTCTTTTCTGCTTGATTTGATCTACAGTCCTTGGACATCTCTGATTTCCCTCCCTGGAATCGTTTTCTGGGGATGGAATGTCCCCAAAAGGTCATCAAGTTGTGCCAAGTTGCCACAAGTTCCTGGGAGGCTGCTGGGAAAATTTTAATCCTCCTCAACAATTCTGAGCCAGGCGTGCCTTAAATCATCCCATGGATTTCTGAAGGTGACACAAACTGGTGCTCAGGGACAAGGAGGTTTTTACAGAAATTGGAATTATGTGGCAAGAGGGGACATGGCGAACATGGATTTTAATATTGGTAAATGCAGGTAAGGCCCTTCCAATTTTTAGGGAATGAAGTTTATCCTTGGGAAAGGGGGGCTGTGCCCTGTGGAGAAAAAAACCTAGGAGGGGTCTGAGGGTGCTGAGGCTCCAAAAATGTGCAATGCAGGGACTGCAGAGCTGACCTGATCCATAAAAATGCAGCTGCAGGTGGTGATCAGCAAAGAGAGAAAAAGGATGGGAAAAGGGACAGGGAAAAATAGTGATGGTCTGGTACAGAAAATGTTACAGCTGCTTTCCTTTACTGCTGGCAGCAGATGAGTGCCCTCCACCCGTACATAGAAATCAATTGCTGAAAAGTGGAAGATTATGAGATCACAGAATTACAGAGTGGTTTGGGTGGAAGGGACCCTAAAGCCCAGCCAGAGCCACCCCTGCCATGGCAGGGACACCCTCCCCTGTCCCCAGGCTGCCCCAAGCCCCATCCAGCCCTGCCTTGAACACATTCAGGGAAGNCCTGCAGTCTTGACCCCAGAAGTTGTTTTCCAGAGCAGCTGTGGCTGCCCCTGGATCCCTGGCAGTGTCCCAGGCCAGGCTGGACACTGGGGCTGGAGCAGCCTGGGACAGTGGGAGGTGTCCCTGCCCATGGCAGGGCTGGCACTGGATGGTCCCTTTAGGTCCCTTCAAACCAAACAATTCCATGACTCTGAGCGGTGACTGAAACAGGGAAAAATGAAAATCCTGGAGAAAATTGAGCATTTTCTACTCCATTCTGGACAGGGAGAGCGAGTGCAGAGCTCCAGGTAGAGCAGTGGGGCCTGGCCCAGCCCTGGGGTCAGTCAGAGCAGCGTTCAGGACACCTGGTGTGGGCAGGACTGGCAATCCCTGGGGTGCTGCAGCCGCTCTGGATCCCACAGGGAACATCCAGGGGTTCACCTCCCCCCAGAGCCCTCCAGAGCTGCCTGCCCTTGATCTCTAAACCCTGAGACATCTCCTGGCTGCTCCTCCTGACACATCCCCGGGCCTGTCCCTCCCTCCCTCCCATCCCTTCCCCCAGAGCTGCTCTGTATTCATTTCCCACAGATCCCAATCGACGCAAAGCAGGAGGGGGGAGCTTGTGTGTGGAAAAATAGTTTCAAATTTGCACATCAAAAGGAGGCCACGTCTGCTATCAGGAAAATTAATAAGAATTAAAACCCTTTCAAGAGCTGTGCAGCCCAGTTTTTGAAATGGAACCAATTAAAAATATTCTGGAGCTGGGAATGCTCTTGTGGGCTCGGTCCAGGCTGAATAGGCCTTTCATTGATGAAAGGAGCTCTTCCTCCAGCTCAGACAACCAGGAAAACATCCAAGCACCCGTTTTTTTACGGAGGAATAGACATAAATTTCTGCCTGGGAGCATGCTTCCCAAGAGCTGCAGAGAATCATCTGCTAAGAGAATAATGAGGAGACAATTGCAGGCACCAGCATGCGACAAATTAAGGAAACAATTTGTTTATAGGGTGAAAGAGCAGGAAGATGATCCTTTGCGATAGGGCTTGGAGTAGGGGAAAAAAGGGAATATCTGTCAGTCTGTGAGAACAAAGACTTGGCTTTGAAACAAGAATATTCTGGAAAATGCTCCACTCTATTATTATTATTATTATTATTATTATTATTATTATTATTATTATTATTATTATTATTC
>VWZN01015171.1:260109-296630 GCA_013396955.1 Regulus satrapa | reverse complement strand
GGATGGAGATGTCAGCAGGGCACCCTCCATGGGCAGGGACACCTCCCACTGTCCCAGGTTGCTCCAAGAATATTGGAGAGAAGAGCTGAGGCAAATGTGATAATAATGTGGGATAATTCATCACCACAACACCTTTCCAAAGCTGTTTTTTGTTCACTGAGATTGTCCATTTTTCAGTTTAGCCTTTGTTCTTTTCCTAAGAGAACTAATTTTGCTACAGACAGAAGACTGGATAGGAAGAGGGATAAACACAGATAACACCCTGGAAAAGTGTTTATAGGTGACCACGGTGGTTGTTCTTTTTTACCTATGATGTTCCTTTTCCTCTGTGGAAAAGTGGGGGAGAAATGAAGGAATTAATTTTTTCTGTCAGCATTTTTAAAGTCCAGTTCTGGAGCAGAATTTTGACCAGATCTAAAGGAGGTGAAAGTGTGAAATCCTCATTTGCAAATGTTATCCTGAGTGATTAATGGGCTTGCTGAGGGGACTTTATCTTACAAGGGTTATCTGCTGGCTGAAGAGAAAGGGGAACACATTTATTTGCGAATGACTTGTCTGAGACAACTGATAAGAGGAACCGGGCTGAAAAGGTTTCTCTCTCTGCTGTTTTTATGGATCTGTTCCAGGACAAAGAGAACCAGCAGCACTGGGAATCAGCCAGGGAATCACTGTCCCTGAGAATCCCAAGACACTGGGGACAGATCATGCAAAAATATTGTGTGTTTGGGAGTCACTGGAAGGTTAACAGCTCTCCAAACAACCTTCTCACTGTCCCTGGTGGAAAAAAAAAATCTGGATTCTACCCCAGGGTGGTGGCAACAAAACCATAAAACACAACCCCCACTGAGGGGGAGTTCAGAGAATCCCGGAATCCCCTGAGCTGGAAGGCACCCACAGGGATCCCCCAGTCCAACTCCTGCACGGATAACCCAACAACCCCACCCCGTGCATCCCTGGGTGGTATCAGCAGCTCCTGAAGGCCCTCATGGCAGAGGGTGTTGGAACATCAGCACCACCAATTCCCAGCAGCTTCAGGTGGTTTTAAGCAGTTTAATGCTGTGTAAAGGTTGCCAGAACTCCTGGAAAGAGTATTTTCCTTGGGCAGTTTGATGAGAGCTTCCGAAAGCACAGGAAGAGTCTTAACTGACTGTTTTCAGAGCAAACACGGAGAGCAGCAGCTCGGGCTCGAGGGACACTGCCACATTCAAAGGCAGCAGGGGCAGATCATGTTGTAGACACAGGAAAACCCAATTTTCCTCAGTGCAGAGAAATAATTGGGATGGTGGGAGGTGCAGAGGGGGGTGCTGGGGATGTCAGAGGCTCCAGTTTGGATAAATAGCAAAGATGGGCCTATGGGATTACAGGGAAGGGTTTTCAAAATAGAAATTCTTTCTGTGAGGACACACTGGGGACATTAAAGCCCCCCACATTCCAGCTGGGACACCCCGTGAGTTGGATGCTCCTGAGTGCACCACCCACAGCCAGGAATTACTCATGGAGTGGGACATAAATACAGGTTCAGTCCAGCTACCCAGAGCTTATCTCCTCCTAGCCGAGATAACTCTGCCATGTATTTTGAATTTGGCAAACAAATATTCCTTTGGGCTTTTCCTTGGGAGCAATTTGAGCTCAGGTTGCTTTAAGGGATCCCTCTAATGATCCCTAAAGGAATGACCTGGGAGAGGGCAGCACTCCTGGCTCCCCAAATCTCTGCTCCAGGTACTTCTCAAGCAGGGCAGGTGTCAGACACCTTCTGTAGCAAGTCAGACACTGGGCTGGGCCACTGGTCACTGGAGTCAAGGAATGGGGGTATTTTGAGATGGGCACTTCTGAACTGCCCCAAACCTTCAATGTTCTCATCTAAGAGAAAGAGGCCTAGGAGGGCTGTTAATGGTTGATCTGCTGAGCTGGATTATCCGTGGAATTTTGGAGTTCAGCTGCCCAGCAGCATGGGAAAGGGGTGTCCTGGCCTGATGAGACATCAGAGCCTCTGCAGCAGAAGTATCCATGTTCCTGGAACAGCCTGGGGACAGAGGGAAGGCCCAGCAGGAAAACAGGAGGTGATGGGTTCACCTCGAGGGAAAGGTGGAGGAGAAAAAGAGGAGACTGCTGTGGGATTGGGGACCCCTGGAAGTACAGGCCTGGCACAAAGGGACAAGGAGAGAGGGTGGAAAGCCAGCCTGGAGTGATGTGCAGACAGCACCGACCCTCCTGCCAGGCCAGCCAGGACAAATTGGGTGACTGAGGTACAGAAAAGCCAATCCTGCCCAAGCAGCATGGTTTTATCCCTCGGTGCTGCTCCTCCAGCCTCTCCCGGGTTATTGGGAGGGATATGATGGAATGGGCTTTACCAGCTGCGTTAAGAGCCATGACAGATAATGCATTACACTTCCAGGCCACAGCATAACTTTTTCCACAGTAATTACTTTCGATTTCCTCCCAATAAACACACTGCTCCTCTTCCCTCTGCAGTAATTGAGGGTATTTATTCCTCAGGAAGATTAACTGTCCTTTGGAGCCCAAAATGGATGGGGGGGCTGGGGAGATCAATGTGAGTGCTCATAACAATTGTCACTTTGGGAAGGCCTTGCAGCTGGCCTCGGATGATCCCTTCTCCCTTCTCCTCGAGCATCCTGGCCCAGTGAGAGTTGTCCCTGACCAAGACGGGCTTTAAGGTCCCTTCCTACCCAAACCATTCCATGAGCCCGTGAGCCTTTTGATGGCCTCCCACTGTGCTCCATGCCTGTGGAAAACCTCTGTGGGTGCTGTCCTGCTGTTGTCACCCTGGGATAAAGCAGAGATTTAAGTTCACCTGTCACTTATTATACTGCTCTTTCCCCCGTTTTTCCAAGTTGTCCTCTTATCCCTTTCTCCCCGAGTTCTGTGGCCGGTGTCCTGAGGAAGGGAGGGGAATTCCCTGTGATTCCATGTTATGGGGTGTCTCCTCCCTGAGGAATGTATATAAAAACAGGCAGTGAGGGGAGGGCACAGAGACATGGAATTCTGGAGAGCAGGTGGAGAACTCAGCCCTGGGAATGTCCTGCAACACAGCTGGGTAATTGTTCTAAATCCTCACAGTTCTCTTGGACTTCAGAGGAGAAAATGAGAGAGTGCAGCCTGGGAAAAAGACAAATCTCTGTCTTTGGTCCTGAGGTAGCTCTGGTTCCCACAGGAATTTCAGCCACGGCTGTCTGGTAAAGTTTTGTCACATTAGAATTATTTGAAAATCTATTAAAAGAAAATGAAAATAGAAGACGAATCCCTGCCTGTCTAGTCCTGGAGTTGCTCTGTGTTCACACAGCAGCCAGGACCAACCACCTCCTTATGGACATGGAAGGGATGGTAAAACATGGATGTGAAAATCCCAAGGAAAAGCCCAGGCCTAAGATGAAAGTCTGGACTTAAAACCAGTGGGAACAAGGCCTGAGCTGTGCATCTTTCAGGATTTCCTGCTCTTCTTGGAATGACATCCACTGGGAAATGTGATCCTTCCACAGCCTTTCCCAGGATTCAGTGTTCCTTTTGGTGACAGGGATGTGCTGATAACATGGAGGCAGCAATCCTGAAGAATATTGCACTGTCAGGAAAACAACACCTCTACGGAGCCACCAGGGCTTCATTTTTCCTTCAAGGTGCATAAAAGTGCCCTTTTCTTCTCCAGAGTGTTCCATGTCTGGCCTTTTTATGGAAATTGTGACTCAAAGTTCATGGAGTGATGTCTGTGCTTCCCACCTCCTGCACAGGGCAGGGTCTCAGCCTGCTTGGAAAACTCTGGAATCATGAAGTGGAAGATCTTCTGGTGCACAAAATCAAATCCAAGATTGTGTAGAGTTGACTGAGCCAGCTGGGATTGGCCTCAACCTCTCCACCTGCCACATCCAGGGAATACCCAGCAGGGGGAAGGCAGAGCTGGCAGAGTTTTCCAAGGATGCAAAGACCAATTTTTGAACATTTTTTTATCTGTTCCAGGTGAATTTTCAATGCAGCTTTTAAAATGGCAAAATACAGGAAAGAAGTCCTGGAAATGACACCTGGAAAGAACCCCAGGAATGACAGCAGCAAGGAGTGAAAGGGCACCACACCTCTAAAATCTCAGAAAATAAAAAAAAAATCTCCTTGGGCTTTTGCCCAACAGCCTCACGGAGGCTCCACAATTTCCACTGTGCTCAGGCAGGTATTTTTAGGACCATTATTAAATATTAACTGTAAAATCATCATATGAAGATTCCTTCCACTATAGATATTCTTAACTACCTCATTTTGAGCTAATTACCTTAAAGAGTTTCCAGGTTTCTGGGTCTTCAGTAGAAGTTCTCTTAAAGGAAAATTTTCTTTGCTCATTTTCTTTTCCCCCTCTTTTCTTTCTGGTTTTTGCCCCGGGGTTTTGTCCCATCCCTGGAAGTGTCCAAGTCCATGTTGGATGGGGTTTGGAGGAACCTGGGAGAGTGGAAATTGTGCATTTAGAGTGGAAGGAGATGTTCCATTTGGGGCCATTTGTAGCTGTTGTTAATGAAGGTGAAATAAAATAAGTGCATTTCTCATTTTCATGTGGGGGTGCTGTGGTGATGGTTGGACTCAATGTCCTTTGAGGGCATTTCCAACCATAAGGATCCCATAATTCCATTATTCCCTCCGTGTTTCACCAGAGCACAGCCAAGGTCAGCTGAGCTCTCTTCTTAGGAATGCCTTAATTTGGATGTTTAATTTGGATTATTAATTTGGAATTCTCTGAACTCCAGAAGTCTGGATGGCACCAGAGGGGTATCTGTGATGATCCAGTAGCAGGAATTTTGTCTCCTGTGTCACAGGACTCTGGGAACATCCCATACACCCTTGACCTCAGCACTGAGGTCAGGAAAGGCTTTGGATGATTCTCATCAGGATTCAGTCCCACAGCTCCCAAAAACTTTGTGTTTCCTCTCACTTTCCCGGCTCCTCCAAGGGAAAGCTCAATAATTCCATTCCACCCATTAGCAGGCATTTGGTAATTGCTGGCCAGCATAAATTTTAATAATTATTATTATAATTCCTAATGTAATCATTAATCAATTCCTTATTATTGAGATAGCAATTACAGAAAGATTAATAACTCCAGCTAATACTTTTTAATTAATTTAATTTGGAGAGGTGAGGGAGTGAAATGGAAACACTGCACTACAGGCACTTTTCAGGGGGACTTTTTCTTTTGGTCCTTTTGCACAATTCCTGTGTTTCCCCCAGCATTGCTGGACTTTTCCTACACTTATAAATGTCCCTAGGATTTTTTGGGATACCACAGCATGGTTATGGAGCTTCTAGTCCACTGGAGAGGAAGAGTTTTTCTCCAAGTCTTTCCAAACACCTCCCTTACACAGAGGATCTGCTTCCCAAAACCCAGAAATGTTTTAAGACAACCTGTGGCATGCTCTGGAATCCATCCATCCATCCATCCATCCATCCATCCATCCATCCATCCATCCATCCATCCATCCATCCATCCCTGATCCATCCATCCATCCATCCATGACCGGAAAAGACCTCCAAGATCAACAAGTCCAATCTTTTATTTGTGGATTTACCTTCCTTTCCTTCATGGCTTCTCCTTGTTTTTTCTCACTCCTCTGGAATCTCATGGGTATTTCTGGTGATGTTTTCCCTGTGGGAAGAGGCTGCTCAACCTGTCCCAGCTGGGTTCCAGTCTAACATCCCACATNTTTAGCTGTTTGTGCTCTCCCCGTGCAGTGATAATTGCAGGCTGACTTTTAATTAGCTCTGGAGCTGTGTGATATCTTTGGGAGTCAATACGGTCCTTTATTTGTGGAGAACACATGCAAAATATGCTGAATAAGCTGTAGACTTTCCCTCCAGAAAGCAGGGAAAGAACTAATCCAGTTTCATGTAAGTTCACTGCGGGTTTGTTTTTTTCAGTTAAAAAAAGATAGAAAAAGGGAAACAAAAAGAAAGGAAAATAAGAAGCATGTATTACACTTTAATGAGGGAAAACTGAGCCCACACAGCAATGGGGGAGCTGACAGTAATATATGGCTTTAATTAGCAATCAGGATTTGAGGAACAGCCTATTATGCTAATGGGTTCAAAGCTTCCCAGGGAAAAAAAGTGCCTATGGAAAGAGTTGGAAACGACAAGGAGATCTCCAGTTTGTAAAAGAATCCTGGAATGTTCCAGACAATAATTTCACATCTCCTTGCACGTTTGTGATGAAACTCTGGATTTCAGATGCTCTGGGCAATCCCAGTGGACTGAGGCAAAATGTAATGACCCCAAACTTTTATCCCTAAAGGCAGGGAATGAGTGATTCTGCTCTCCAAAAGAAACTCTGCCAATACCATGGGTTCGAGTTGAAGGAGTTGGAATCTGAGCTGAACTAATTGGAAATGCAGCAAATTAAATAAACTTGCTTTAAATAAAGCAATTAACCTGCTGGAGTCTGTCCAGATTGGAGCTGGTGGTCACACCTGTGGTTCTGAGGCTGAGCAGCGGCTGGTGGAGGGGACACACTAACGAGGTGCTGGGTAATTAAACTCCCAGCTGCAGGATTCCCAAGGGAAGGGGGTCCATAGCAGGGATTTGGGGATACGGAATAAATATTTTTAGGAACATCGGGATTTATCCAGGAAGGAGGGATGTGTGCTCAGCTGAGAGGAGCAGGGGGGGAGCTTCTCGCAGGAGGCTGGTGGGGAGAGGGCGGAGGCACCATGGCGCTTTCACACCCAGCTTCCCTTTGGATCTGTTCCTTCCCAAGGGATCATCAGGAAAGCTGTGTTAAGCCTTTTGCATTCTTTTTCTTGGAAGACGCCTTCCAACCATGGCCTGAAAGCTACTGGCAAACAGGAGGCTTGAGAGCTCCTCCCACTCAGGTCTCCAGCCTCCTCTGGATCTTCTTCCAGAGATTTCAAGATTCTCTCCTGGGACAGAAAAACAATTCCAAATTTCTGTCCTGTCCCCACTGCAGTTCGCTGGATCTCCTTTTCTCATCCCTGCACAGGGATCGAGGGCTGCTGGGCCTTTAGGAGCATCGTCTGCTGAAGGTCAGAAGGTCCCACCCAGGCCCCCTTTGGATGACTCTTCACTGTATTTGAGATGGGTTCCCAGAGACACAAAAATGTGTTTGGTGCACCCCTAATTGAGTTATTCCCATTATTTGTGTTGGGATTGTCCCGAAAAGGATATGGACATAGAAAATTCCTGAGAAAAGCTGGATTTCTACAGGAAGGATGCCTGGGACAGTGACCTCAAAGCAGAGTCCGTGGCCTCACAGGAACTCTGGCAGATGAAGGAAGAGAAATGTGGATTTCTCCCAAGCGTGGAGAATCCAATGAGTGAAACCAGGTGGAGAGGCAGGAGAGAGAAGAGAAGAGAAGAGAAGAGAAGAGAAGAGAAGAGAAGAGAAGAGAAGAGAAGAGAAGAGAAGAGAAGAGAAGAGAAGAGAAGAGAAGAGAAGATCTATTTTTCTTGGAACCTTTATCCCAATGAATTAAACATTTCCACTTCCCTGCATTTTCCAGGCCAGGTCCATTTGATAAGCAATCCATGTATGCACTAATTCAGGAAATGTGACAAGTGATTTGATGGAATGAATTAGAATTATGTGGATCTATAGACTGAGATGTCTGGAGTGTGCAAGGAGCCTTTTCAGTTTTCTACTGTAAAAAATACATTAAATAAAAATAGTGATTTTTAAAGTGCTTTCTCCATGTTGGAAGTTGTATTGCTGTACTAATTCACCCAGTTCCTTTCAATTAAGCAATTAATTTTAATATTCCAGGTTATTACACAGCATCTTTAAGTTGCTCAATGTTATTGCCCTCCTTGTGCTGGGAATTTCCTTGCATTCCTCAACATGACAAAAATTTAGGGAAAACAGTAAAAGCCAGGAGTTTCTTTACATGTATTGGGTTTCATCCATCTATTCTTTTTTATATCCAATATTTTTCAGCCAGTGTTCCTGAAGATGGACAGAGAACAGCAGTTAAAGTACAAGACAGATGAGCCATGTATAGAAAAATGTATTTCTGAGTCATAAGATTAATAAATACACCAAGTTGGGGGCTTGGAGTCTGTGAGTTAATTAGGAAAATTGTTCTCCAGAACTTTTAATTTTCTGCTCTGTTTTTATTCCCCCTAGGATGAGTACAATCAGCCTCATCTCCTCCCCCCAGTTCAGCTGGAAGGAGAAATCCAATCTGCTGGGCAAAACCGGCTCTTCCCGTGTCATCCCCACCTTGGAGGGGAAAAGGCAGCTGATGGCAAAGAGCTGCTGCAGGAGCTTGTTCNCTGTTTGTGCTCTCCCCGTGCAGTGATAATTGCACAGAGGCTGACACAATCCTGTCAGGAAATTCCAAGGAAATGCAACAATTACCAAGCATAACCAACCACTTCCCAAGGTGTGCCCTGGAGTGGCTGTTCCTGCTCAGGAGGGGAATCCTGGAGCGAGTCTGAGGGTTCCTCTGCACATTCAGACGCGATGTGATGAAATCTTTGGTGCCACAGACTCTTTAGATGATGCTGGGATGAAGGGATGGAGAGGACACCAGCTGGTTCAGCTGGGACAGAGATACAGTGGCAATCCCTAAATGCCAGGATGGAGTGGGAATGGGAATTCTTGAAATTGTCCAGTGGAAATGGGCAGCCAGTGAACAGGATGACGTGAGAGCAGATCTAGACCACACACGACGGAATGGTTTGGGTTTTTTCATTCAAAATTTCATTTCATTTGGTGTTTTTTTCCCTTTAAAATAAGGCTGAATTGCACAACTCTTGTCCTTGGTGTCTGGAAGGATCAGGGAATTCCATCTCTGCCTAAAGAAACACCTGGAGAAAGGACACAAAGAGGCTCCTGAAGCACTCAGGATTCTTTCTCTTAGTTTCCTTGGGTTTTTTTTTTTCTTTTTTTTTTTTTTTTTTCTTTTTCTTTGTAAAAACAAACTTGAAGCCCTCAGACTGAGTTGTGAGCTGTGGTCACCACGAGATGCTCCAAGAACAGGGATAAAATGGTGTTTTCCTTCCCTCTGTTCTCGCACAGAGATCAGGGAATGGGAAGATGGGTGACAGAGTATTTGATCCCATCAGGTCCTGGTGGGATTTTTGGGGAGTCTGCAGAGCTGGGGGCTGGATTGGATGTTCCTGGTGGGTAGGGAATAATTCCTTCCCACTATCCCATCTATCCCATCCATCCCTGCCCTCTGGCAGTGGGAAGACATTCTCTGTGTCTTGTTTCTCCATCCCTTGTCCCATCCCTCTCCAGCTCTTTTGGGTCTCTCCCAGCTCAGGATTTTCCATGACTCTGTGATTGCTCGTGAGCTGGAACCCCAGGAGAGGAGCTGCCTCTGGAGTGTGACGCAGGAGCTGCCCAGTCCCTCTGCTTTGGGCCACCACCACTTTGGGAGGGGTCTGCATCCCGTCACACCCAAAAAATTCCATGTGGCATGGGCTCCATCCACTGCGAAAGCCTTCGGGATTTCCCTCTGCCCCCCGCTGTCTTGGCTCTCCAAGAGGAGGAGTTTGGATCCCTGCAGGATATTGCAATGGAAGCTTTCCCCATTTTCTTTTCCAACTGTTGCCTGCCAGACTGCAGAGACCAATATGTTTATAATATAATATATTGTAATTGATTATCCAGTTTCAGAATCAAAATCCCACTGCATTGTGTCCAAATTAAATCCTTTCATTGGCTGCTTGGAATTTCCCCCTCAAGAATTACCCGGGAAGAAAATATCAATGTTTGGTTTCACGTTCCTTTTGGGACTATATTTTAAAATCTCTAAATTTCTTTGTGCTAAAACCCAATTCTTCTCTTCTGCTCTGGTTATCAGAGCCCTGTTAAACCCACACGAAGCAGAGCTTTGTCCTTGGCAGGGAGAAGGATCAGATACTGCCTGGAGCTCACTGGGGATTTAAATCTTGTTATTAATTTTATATAGAAGCTGTCCAGATACCACAGAGAAAGGGCAGGAGCATGTACCCCTCAAATAGATCATCAGCCCAAATTTATTAACAGAAGCCTGTTGGAAAGGGAGAAATGGGGCTGTTTTCTTTGGGTTTGGATTCTGCTCTGGGTTTATTTTGGCCTTTGACACAGGGAAAAGAAAAGACAAATAACTCAGCCGTGGCTCAGCTGTGTCTCTGTGTGTGTTGTACCATTAGCAAGACACCAGGGTTGGGGTAGAAATAGGAGATTTGTTTTCCCAGATAATGTTTTTCCTGGTGAAAGTGGAATTTGTAGCCTGTGATAAGGAGCTGGGCCAGCTCCAGCGAGGGTGATCCTGTAAGATTCACCCCTGTGAGCCCTCACTCCTTGGGAACACACACAGATGTGAGGAAAAGGCCTCAGGCTGCTCCAGGAGAGGCTCAGGCTCAACATCAGAGGGATTTCTGCATGGAAAGCGTGGCCTGACCTTGGCAGGTGCTGCCCAGGGAGGTTTGGAGTCCCCATCCCTGCAGGTGCCCAAGGAAGGACTCAGGATGTGACACTCGGTGCTCTGGGCTGGGGACAAGGTGGGGATCAGACACAGCTTGGACTGGTGACCCTGGAAGATTTTTCCAATCTCAGTGGTTCCATACTTCTGGAATGCATACGAGAAGCAGCTGTACTGAATTTAAAGTGAGAATTAAAAGCAAACGATGACATTAAAATCTCCATGGGACCATTAAAGCCTTAGTGTTTTAGGAGTTTTTGGGGGGAGAAGTTTGATGGTACCTGGGGTCACAGCAATATTTTTGTTGTGAAGATGTATGGAATGTAATTTCTATAGAGGAATTCCATAAACAACAATTTCCAGGACTAAGACCCACATTCTTTCTCGTGAAAAACCTCTGGAATGGGATCTTTGTGCTGAGCTCTTCCCGAGCCTCATCCTCTGCTCCTCGTCCAGTGGAAGGCCCATGGCAGGGGCTGGAACTGGATGGGCTTTAAGGTCCCTCTCAACCCAAACCATTCCATGATTCTGTGATGATTCTGGGATTCTCTGTCCAGGCTTTGCTTATTCTGTAGGTCCAGTGGCAGGGCAAGGAGGATAAGGTGGAGAAATATCCTAATATCTGTGTGTTTTTATTGAGTTCATGGATTTATTTCTCCCTTTATTTTTATTTTCACTGTCACAGCAGCAACAGTTCAGAACAAGTTCCCATGAAGGGTTCCTGGTTTTCAATATAATTAGAATAAACATGGAATCTTGGAGGAGTATTGTGAAACAAATTAAACCCTGATTGCTCTTCCGATTCCCACCTAATGATCCATTAGAGATTATCCAAACCAACGTGGGGAGCACAGGGCTACACTCCCCAAGCCAATCAAGTTTGACGGCTTTAATTTGGATTTTCATGTATGTGGAAGTTGGTCAACAGGGAGATTTGTCCAAAATCTTGTGCCTGCTCTTGAAAAGGGGATGGAAAATGTCCCCGGTGTTTTTGTGTCACACAAGCAGCACAGATTTTAAAGGCAAACAGAGAGTTTGGTCTTGAGTTTCTAAAAGCAAAAGAATGCAAGAAATAATGAATGGTTCAAACCTACAAGGACTGGTGCAAATCAGTATTTTGGGAATTGGAGCTTCTGCCAGGCCTGGATAGCCTGAGGAGGGCTGAGAGCTGCTGGGGGTGTTGGGGGATGGCACCTCTAGATCAGGGCTGTGTCTTGGAATCATGGAATGGTTTGGGTGAGAAGGCACCTGAAAGCCCATCCAGTGTCACCCCAGGGGCAGGGACACCTCCCACCATCCCAGGCTGCTCCAGCCCCAGGGTCCAGCCTGGCCTGGGACACTGCCAGGGATCCAGGGGCAGCCGCAGCTGCTCTGGGCACCCTGTGCCAGGGCCGGCCCACCCTGCCAGGAACAATTCCTGGATCCCAATATCCCACCCAGCCCTGCCCTCTGGCACTGGGAGCCATTCCCTGTGTCCTGTCCCTCTGCCCCTGGTGCAAAGTCCCTTCTGGAGCCCCTTGAGGCCCTGCCAGGGGCTCTGAGCTCTCCGTGGAGCCTTCTCAATCTCAGCTGCTCCTCAGAAAAGTTTCAGCCCTGTGCCAAATTGGGAAGTTCTCTCCTGCACTCATTGGACTCTTCCCCAGTTTAAAAGCAGGAGCCTTTTCCACAACATCCAGCCACTGGCTCCAAGGGCAGCAGCAATTTGGTGCCAGTTTCCTGCTTGGGGCACTCCAGTCACCGTGCTCACATTCCTTAATGGAATAAGGGAAGAATGGGGAATGGAATGGAATGGAATGGAATGGAATGGAATGGAATGGAATGGAATGGAATGGAATGGAAATGGAAATGTGAGCTGCAACAGCTGCATGGGACTGCATAGCTGCACCCAGGAGCTGCTGTTCCTTTGGGAAGTGGAGCTCTCATCCATGTAGGAATCACCAGCAGCTGCAAGGAGGCAGCTCCTTAATGCAATCAATAATCCCTCACCAAGGTGATGCCTTCACACAGACAAAAACGCACCCAGAGCCTCTTCCTGCCTTCCTGCAACTTCGAATCTCCCCCATCCATCCTTGTGAATGTTTCTATGGTTACCTCCCGGAGCACCAGTTTGCCAACATCAGGTTATTTCCATCTTGCAACCTAAATCCAAGTTGGTTTTTCAGCTGGGCTCAACTCTAGTGCTGAATTTCAGCCTCCTGAAGAGCTGGAGGTGTAAAGCTGAGACAGGAATGTGTCACCGTTTTTGTGGTGGCTGTCACAACTTTCAGAGCGATGTAGAACTGAGTCTAAGAAGAAAAAAGACAAAATACCACGGATTTAATGGAATTGTGGTGCCCTGTGGCAGCTCACAAAGACATTGCAGCCACAGAACAGACTCCCAGTCACATCGGGTTGTCTTTGACTCCAAGTTCTGGGTTTGCTCTCAGGAAGGATAGAATCTGGACTATTTTAGAATTAGTCTTGAATTGTAATGGTTTTCAGCCCGTCCCCACAAGGAATCTCCACTGGGAATGTGATGAGGGACAGTGCATCCCTGCTTGAGGTATTTTGTTGATAAGGAGAAGTGGGGATTTTGCTGCTCTTTGGGCTGCTGTAGAAAGGCTGGGAGGGTTGGAATTGTCCAGCCTGGAGAAGAGAAACTTTGGGTTGACCCAATTTTGGCCTTCCAGGACCTGAAGAGAATCAACAGAAAAGATGGAGAAGGACTGGACAAGGGTCTGGAATGACAGAACAATGAGGAATGGCTCCCAGTGCCAGAGGGCAGGGCTGGGTGGGAGATTGGGATCCAGGAATTGTTCCCTGGCAGGGTGGGCAGGCCCTGGCACAGGGTGCCCAGAGCAGCTGGGGCTGCCCCTGGATCCCTGGCAGTGCCCAAGGCCAGGCTGGACCCTGGGGCTGGAGCAGCCTGGGACAGTGGGAGGGGTCCCTGCCACGGCAGGGCTGGCTCTGGATGGGCTTTAAGGCCCTTTCCCACCCAAACCTTTTAATGATTTTACGATTCAGGAGGTAATCCTAATAAAACATTCCTGAAGACAAAACCTTTCCTGGCTGGAGTTGGAGTCCTTGTGCAGGGCTCCGTGTTAGGAAACGCTGTGAATCTGAAAAAAGCTGTGAAACCTCATTGTCAGCTCTAAACAGCACAATCCCTTCTTTTTCCTTCCAAACCAGGGAGGTCATGTTGCTGATAGTCACAAAAATGAGGCTTTTTCGAGTCAGCAGCTTTGCCTGATCTGTCGAAAATGTCACCACTTGCTTGTAAATATTCTGAAAACCACAAGTCTCTGCTTCCAAAGCCAATTACGGGTGGCTGACTGACAGTAAAGCCCCTTCTTAGCACACCTGGCCACTTAAAAGCAGCAAAGCGAATGGTTTGGGACATCACAACCCTCCAAATGCCCACAAAACAACCCAAATTATTCTGATTAGGTATAAAATTTTATCCTAGCACAAGGCCCCTGATTGTGACCCAAATGGGATGTTATTGTTACAGCAGCAAATTCAAAATGCAAACACAGCACAAAGGCATTTTGCAACAGGGACATAAAAATGATAGTGATGTAGTTTTGTGACATTTCCACCTAGCAGTGACAGCGCTCCTGATTCCAGTGCAAAACAAAGCAAAAATCAAAGTTTTTTGGCACAGAACAGATTTATGAGCACAGTCAGAGACAATTCTGTCAGAATTACAGCTAAATCTGAGACTCGGGGTGTAAAACTCTATCAGTAAAATAAAAGAGTGAAATTTTAGAGTAGACAGAGGAAGAAATGGAGCAAATAAGGATTTAATGATCCCAGAGGGCTCCCTGGGTGTAAGGCTGACTGATGCTTCCAGGCACAGGGTGGGATTTTGGGGTGTCTGTGCAGGGCCAGGAGTTGGAGTCCATGATCCCTGTGGATCCCGCTCAGGATATTCCATGATTCCATGATTATTGTGTTGTTAAAGGCATTAATTCTTGCTTCACTTTGATATTCCCAAGTGACTTTGGGCCTCCAGAAGCTCAAAGGATTAAGCAGAGAAGATCCCAAAAGAGGAATTACCAGCCTGGATCCTCTGTTCCCAAAGGAAAAGGGATCAGGTGCTGGGCTGAAGTTTTAAAGAGAGATGCAGAACTTGGAAAAATGTTGGATGTTTGGAAGGAATTGTTCCTGGGAGGGTGGGCAGGCCCTGGCACAGGGTGCCCAGAGCAGCTGGGGCTGCCCCTGGATCCCTGGCAGTGCCCAAGGCCAGGCTGGACCCAGGGCTGGAGCAGCCTGGGGCAGTGGGAGGGGTCCCTGCCGTGGCAGGGGTGGCTCCGGATGAGCTTTCAGGTCCCTTCTCACCCAAACCATTCTGAGATTCCTTGAGTTACTAACACTTTACTGTCTTTCCAGAACTGAGGAAAGGCTGAAGTGTCCTGCACAGATTGATGGGATTCCCCTGCAACCCAGGAGCAAAGGAACTCTGGGAAAACCTCCACATTTGAGGAACATCTCAGTGGTGCAGCAGAAGCTCTGAGCACGCAGAACCTGCAGGAGCAGAGGAAGGGGGGGGAAAGCTCTTCCCAATGAAAAACATGGAATAAAACAATAAGGAGAGGTGGGAAACCTCAAGGATGAAGCTTCCTTGAGGCAGGTGCTGCCGCAGCCCTGCCTGAAGATGTGCTCCTGGTGCCCCCTGCTACTCCTCTGGTGGGAATGGTGGGAGGGGGGAAAGGAGGGATCTGAAAGACTGACTGCTGGAAAAAGGGAGAAACCCCCACAAATATCACCTTGGCAAGAGGTCAGCCAGAGGGCAGTGAGGGAAAGGTGAATTTGGGGTGCTTTGCTCTGGAAAGGGGAGTTTGTCTCTTCAGAGAGGTGGAGGAGCTCAAAGAGAGGGCATTTCTCCCCTGTCCAGGAGAGGAGGGCAGGGGGTGCTCCAGGAGGGCTGTGGAGCCTGTGAGCCCCATCCCAGTGGGGCAGGCAGTGCCTGGGGGATTTGGGCTGTGTTTAGGGTGGGGATGGGGTTGTGTGGATCCCATGGCAGCTTCCTGGTGCTCCCAGGAGTGTTGGGATCCCTGGGCAGCCCCACAGGACAAAGTGTAGAGCAGGGAAGGGGCTGGGCCAGGGCTCTCCAGGCCCTGAGGCAGAGCTGGGAGGCTCTCCCTGAGTCTGAGCAAAGCTCTGATGTTGAACAGATCCTTCAGGGGCTGATCCAAACCTCCCCCCACACCGACACATCCTCATCCCATGGTCTGAGCACACCCGGAGCAGGGAATTACACATGCAAGGCTGTAATTGCCTTGTTATCCAATTAACAAACCCCAAATGATTTCCCAGTGTCACTGACAAATCCTTGCAGGAATCCTCCTCCTCCTGTTGCAATCCCAGCCCAGCTCTGGGAGGTTCTGCCAGAGCTGGCACCAGCCCAGGAGCGCTCTGGGCAGCTGTGGTGGGCAGGGTGGACCCTGTGATGGTCACTCTGTGGTGGACACGTTGGGTTGGTCACTCCCTGGGAGGGTGGGCAGGCCCTGGCACAGGGTGCCCAGAGCCCCTGGATCCCTGGCAGTGCCCAAGGCCAGGCTGGATGGGGCTTGGAGCACCTGTGGAAGGTGTCCCTGCCCATGGCAGGGGTGGAACTGGATGACCTTTGAGACCCTTCCCACGCAAATCGTTCCATGATTCCATGAAAGGAAGAAGAGTCCCGTTTTCCTGCTGGTGAAGACAAACACCTGCAGGTGTAAAACCAAAATGGCAAAAATAATAATTAAAAAAAAGGTTACAAACTTCACAACAGGACACAATCCCTGATCCAAATGCTTTGCTCTTCCTCACCCCAGGTGCTGTGGGGCTCTGGGGTGGGCATTCCACACTCATCCTTTCATTCCTGAATCCCTGCACCTGCTGAGGGCTGGCCCAGGGACAAGGTTTGGGATGATGTGTTCACCCCCCTGCTCCTCTGCTTTGGGAAGAAGGAAGTTGGGAGGAGACGCTTGTCTCATCAGAGGAGCTCCATCATGACCTGCTCTCTCCCTGTTTTCATTCCCCCAGGAAGATTATCTTTCCCTGAGGTAAAGACTTGCAATCAATCCCAAAAATCCAAACAATTCCATGTTCATGCAGCCCCAACCCTTCCACATGCACTTTCTCTAACAAATCTGGTGATCCTGAAGGAGATTTTTCCTACAACTCATTATTCCATGCACAGTTCAGGATTGTTCAGGCTGTACTGGGTGTGTGTTCCCTTCCCATCCCAGCTGGGAGAGGAACTGTCCCAGCTGAAGGGTGGGAAGTGGGATAAGATCCAGTCATAGACCTCGCTCTGCCTTGGGAGTTGAGTGGGATTTAAGTCAATCCTCTGCTCCTAATGCTGCCACCAACACTGGGAATGCTGTTTCCATTTTTCCCCTCATCTGTGAGGCGGTGAGGAGCCATTAGGTGGTGCCCAAAAGCAAGGAGGACACAGCGCTGGAGCTGAGAGAGAAACTGTGTGTCACTGAGGGGACACCGGGAGGACACGTCTGTGTCAGCCAAAAGCTCATCCCAACATTCCCAGCAGAACGTGACTTGGTTCCCGCAGGATTTCCCCTCTTAGTTAGTGCTTCATTTGCCATTTTATGGCACAAATGAGTGTCTGAAACTGGGGGGGAAGAAAAATCCCTTCTCCAGATCCATTTCATAAGACAAAAATGGCATTACAAGGTCATTCTTTAATATGTGACAATTAAATCTGCTCAAGAATTTATGCCATGGAATATATATTTTTTTTCAGATGTTCCAAATAAAGATAAAATCCACAAGCAGGGATGATCCCACAGGATCCAGCCAATATTAATCTCTTCCCTCTTTCTGGAGCTAGGCTGTCTGAAAGGGTTTTTCCTTTCTCCAGAGCTCTGCTTCCATTTGGTCCCCATTTTGTGCATGGCAAACATCCTGGATTTCTATTAAGTGCCTGTTATTGAACCCCAATCGCTGCTGCAAAGCTCAGCCCTCGGAACTTAGCAATGTTAATTTAATAACGGGAATTGGTTCCTCCTCTGGCTGTGGTGTAGCCACTGGGCCATCTCTGGGGAGGGAAATGCAAAGTTTTTAACCAGAAAGGCTTTTCCTTCCCTGCCATTCCAACAGATCCTTGAAGGAGAAGAGCTCCAGGCTCCACGCCAGCATCTGTGTCTATACGAATGCAGCCTTTTGCTTATTTCCCTTAAAATTGAATTAAAAGGCATTAATTCTGTTTTTTAAAATATTATTATTCCTGCACTGCTGCCACTTCATTATCCCAGCTAGGCAGGCAGGCAGCCCATTCCAGGGAATGAGGACGGGAAAGGCACAGCTGAGAAGGTTTAAATGCCACCTGTAGGCAAATTGAAATGTTCCCCTCCAAGTGCTAATCTTTCCTTTATTGCTGTAGTGGCAGAGCCCTCATCGTTCCCAGGGAATTCTGCCACGTTTATTTAAAATCCAAGCCTAGAAAACCCTGAAATGCCTCTGCTAAAAACACCAAGCCAAGAACCCAAATATTTTATTCCTTCTGAAACGATTCCTTGTACTTGCAGGGAGCTGTAATTAAGATGCTGCTGCTCGTGGCTGCAGGGTTTGCTGCCCCTGTGCCTCCTGCATTGCTGAATTCCTCAAAAAGGAATGAAAAAGGCTGGAGAGGTTTGCTGGTAGCCTAAGAGGAGTTGTCCAATGGATAATTAATAATTGGGCAGCACCAAGAGAGCCGATGTCCCATTAATGACTGATGTGGTCACACAGGATTCAGCTTGGAGGCTCCTCAGAAGGGCTCTGGACCAATCTCCTGCTCAGAGCAGGAGGAGTGTGAGGTCAGACAAGGCTGCTCAGGGCTTTTATTCCATCTGATCTTAGAGTCTTCATAGTCAGAGGCTGTACAGCTTTACAGACACCTCCCCTGCACACTGCTGATGTCTTAATGTGGAGCTTTTCCCTGAGTTATCCTCTCTCCTTGCTCTGGCAGGGTTTGTGTTCCCTGGATAGATTGGCTGTAGTCAGGTCCTGCTTGAAAGCTTTGCTCTCTTAAGGGCTCTACAAAGACCTGAAATAATCAGGCTCTGTATAAATGGCTCTTAATTCAATTACTTCTGGTAATTGATTTAATTAAGAGCATGGACGAGATGGGATTGCTGCTCCCAGAAGTCGGAGTTAGGATTCACACTCCGGAAAATTTTGGCATCAGCAGTGCCAGCACTTCTGTTTGAGAGGGACTTTGGACAAGGGACCTGAAAGCCCATCCAGAGCCACCCCTGCCATCCCACTGTCCCAGGCTGCTCCAAGCCCTGTCCAGCCTGGCCTTGGGCACTGCCAGGGATCCGGGGGCAGCCACAGCTGCTCTGGGCATTCACACTTCCTTCACTCAGGACCTTTCCCACCCTCCGGTTTCTGCCATCAGTCCAGGACCCCTGAGCCCATCTTCAGAGCTGGAGCTCTCCTGGCCATCGTTTTCCAGCACACTCAGGGAATTTGGATCCTGCCTTCCCAAATCCAAATCTCCTGATAAATTTTTCCACAAGAACAAAGAGATTTAGGGTTCAGAGGATCCCAACATATGAGCACTTTCTACCCTTGCTTTCCCCCTGGATGCTGGAGCCATTATAAACCCCAGCTCATCCTGACAAAGCAGGGGAGGTCTGGGTTTAATTGCAGTTGTTAATTAATTTTATCACTGCGGAATCTGCAGCCTGGTGGGAAAAGGGAAATTCCATTTAATGAATGGCTCCCTTCTCTCAGCACCTGTGGAGAGTTTAGCACTCACTCTCCTGTCCTTGCCCAGAATTCCTGCCCTATCCCCAGCTCCTCTTCTCCAAAATCCTCTCCAAGGTGGGAAAAAATCCTCTCTGAGGTGAGCAGATGATCCTCCCTTACCCTCTTCTTCCTTGCCTCTGCAATGGCACCAGTGGGCAGGGAGTGTCCAAAGCTGGGGGTGAAGGTGTCTGGGTCCTCTGGGCAGGAGGATCAAGGTTGGAACCTTCTGGAAAAAGGAGCCTTGGAGGTCCTGCTGTAAAGGAAAAGGGAAAAAAGGGTTTGAACTCTGCTTCCGTGTGAGCAATAAAATGGAGCAGCTGGTGGGAGGTTTCATCCTCTCAGTGAGGCTTCACCCTTTCCTGGGAGAGAAGTTCTGGTTCCCAAATTAGCCCCAGGAGCTGCTGTGAGGGGCCTCAAGCTGCCTCAGGCCTGACTGTCTCCATCACCCCCTGCTCTGCCGTGCGTGGGGTGACACCAATTTGGTCACCCTTGTCGCCACATGCCTTTTGTGTCCTGTCCTCCCTCCCAGCCAACCCATCCTGGGCTCCTCTTTTCCTCCTCACTGTGATGGTTCAAGGTTTGCCAGCACTCTTCTGTCTCCTCAGAGCCTTGTTAGTCCTGTCCCCCCCTCCTGGCTCCGGCAGACCTCTCCTGGCAGCATCCCCCGTTGCCATTAATCCTTGTTTACCAGGAATGTACATATTTATTGCTTTTTATCTTGTTTAATCTCTCAGGTCTCGCAGCCCCTATTCATTGTTGCTGCTTCCCTTCTAACTCCCACCCATTTATCTTCCTCTGCTGCTGCATCTGCTCCAGCACATCCCGATTATCTGCTGCCATTCCCTGTGCCAGCCCCGTGCCCTGTGCTGGGATTCGGCTCCCTGGAACAGTTGGTCTTCCAAAATCATCATTAGCTGAGTTATGGAGGAGACAGCAAGAGATTCTCTCCGTGGACCTGGTGTCCTGTCTTCTCTACTTAGTGAGCAAATGAGGTTAATATTTAATGGATGTGGAGGTCAAAACAAATCCTAGATAGCTTGTTCCATATTTTCGTGCTTCCAAAAGGTAAATATCCATGAGAGGTCCATCTAACTTGGTATTTCCAACAATAACCTCCAGCAAATACCGAGAGAAAAGTTTTTAGATGTCAGACACAGAAAAGAAATTCCCAAGGTAAATTCCCCGGCTCTGCCCATGGATCCTCCTGCTGTGGAGCAGCAGGGGCTTTACTGCAGCTCTTGGCTGGGGTCAGTTCTTGCTGTCATTTTGAGGGGACATCTCCCTGCCAGGGTTCATTAGCCCCAAATTGCTGCCAGTGCTGAACCCTGTCCTGATCCATGGGATCAGCTCCTGTTCACAGGAGCTCTGAGACAAACATCTGCTGTGGTGCTGCCAAAGGCCAAGCAGGACTCTGGTCTGAGCAAAAGAAGTGGCTTTTTCCTCACAGATTGTCACTTCTGCTTTGCTCACCAGGGACAGGTGACTGGAAGTGGGGACAGGACTTTTCTGGGGGACAAAATGAGTCCTGAGGCACTTGGGACTCAGGGAAAATCATGGAATACTTGTAAACTCTCTCCATCAGAAAAGGGGATTAGAAATGCATCTGAAGGGACTGATTTGGGCTTTGAAACTGCCTCACACCAATTCCAGCCCCTTCTCCTTCCAGGAGCAAGGACACCACAGGAGCAGCTGGACCCACTGACAGGACCAGAACCACAGTGAGCCAGGGGCCAGCCTGGCCTTAAACCTTTCCCTTCCCAGGTGCTTTGTTCAGGATCTTTGGCACTTCCCTGCCTCCTGCCAGGGCACGGTGTGATATTCCTAAAAGCCACCGAGGTCTTCAATCATGTAATTAGTGACTGATTAGCTGGAATGGTTGCGGGATGCAGATTGATATCAGGTGATGGCTCTGGGGGCAAAGGCAAAATAACCAGAAGCACCTGCTCAGAGGCAAAATAACCACAAACAGCTGCTGAGAGGAAGGGCAGCAGCCCCCGAGCCTGGGCTGGGCTGGGCAGCGAGGGCAGAGCAGCTGGAGCGTCGCTGCCTTTGGCACAGATCCACGGAGCAGACGAGGGGTGGGTGTGTGATACCCACCTGCAGCTTGGAGGCACTGCCAGGAAATCCCAGAGACTTGAGCCCAGCAGAGTTCTGCTGGACTGGGAGGCGCTGGGATACACTGGGGGGAGCCAGTGCCATGTGCCACCGTGGCCAGGCCTTGGCTCTCCTGGGAACTCTTATCTCCCGCGCCAGTGACACTGAGCCACTCCTGCTGCCGGCTCTGGCTGCTGGCCAGCAGCTCCCAGTCAGTGCAGCAGTTGTCAGAAGCAGATGAAGAAAAATATCTCCTGGTCGGAGCAGGGCAGAGGGAGGGCCCTGCTCAGATTCTGTCAAGGACTGGATGGGCCTGAAGCTCCAAGAGGGGATCTCTAATCAGGGGAACCCTCTGAGTGTAATGGATGAGCTCTGTGCTGCTCATCACTGCAAATCCAGCCAGAATCTGCTCCTTTGGAGCTCAGAGGGAACATCACTCTAAAAAAAATCCTTATTCCTGAGTGTCTGTAAGGGCTGCTGAGTCCTCTTGCTCAGCCCAGATCTCCCAAAACTGCTCCCTCACCTGCCTGTCCTGGCGTCTCCTTTCCTGGGAGCTCGTTGTCCTTGGAGGCTGGAGCTGGAGCACACAGCAGCTCCTCGCCCTCTCCCAGGCTCCAAATTAGGGCAGGCTCAGAGAGATCAAGGAGTTTCCTTTCCTCCTGGTGCCCATGCCCAGGAATATGTAGGAGAGGAAAGCAAATTCCTTCTGCTTCTCCTCCAGGAGCAGGATAGATGCAGTTCAGCAGGAAAACTACAATAGCACAATCATTTAATTGTTTGTATTGGGGTGCTGAGGACACCGAGAGCTTCAAAGTCTGGATGGGCTCTGGGAGTGCTGGAAAAGGGAAAAGAGGGAAGAAGGTCACTGAGGGAAGGGTGGAGAGGACAGACTTCATGGCACGGTGGTGATAAGTGTGGCCAGCCAGGCTCCCTGTCCCCTCCCACCAGGACACTCCAGCACCTCCCTGACCCCCAAAAAGGGTCACAGCAGAGGAGAAGAAACCCCCAACCCCCAGCTGCTCCAGGAGAAGCCTCAGGGGTACAAAGCAGTCCCTTAAAGTTCATTTGTACCTTCTATTTATAGTCCACATTTAAAGTGCTAAAGCAGTGCGCTCATGGCGGGAGCTGCTGGGCCTGGGAGGGCTGAGGGGTCCCAGGGGGCAGGGTATGGGACACACCCCATGGATGGGACACATCCTGGAACAGACGTTTGGAGAACCTGGTTTGCCCTGTTGGTAGGAGGTGGAAATGACCCAGAAATCAGGGATGGAGCAATTCCCATCACTCACAGCACTGGATGGGACCCCAGTCTGGTTCCTCTGAGTCCATACAGTGGCCTGGGAGGGAAAGGACCTTAAAGTTCATCCCATGGCAGGGACCCCTCCCACTGTCCCAGCTCTGTCCAGCCTGGCCTTGGGCACTGCCAGGGATCCAGGGGCAGACCCAGCTGCTCTGGGCACCCTGTGCCAGGGCCTGCCCACCCTCCCAGGAAACAATTCCTGGATCCCAATCTCCCACCCAGCCCTGCCCTCTGGCACTGGGAGCCATTCCCTGTGTCTTGTCCCTCCGTCCCTTGTCCCAAGTCCTTCTCCAGCTCTTTTTTAGCTTCTTGTGGCAGTGGTGACCACTTTGTCAAGGCTATTCCTGGCTCATTCCCAGTGCCCCTGGAGCAGAAGGATGTTCTGGGCTTGGATATTCCTCTGGAAGCCACTGGCTCCCTGTTGGAGTTGCCCCATCCCACCCTGCTCCTGCCAAGCTGTGCTCTAGTAGGACACAGGAAGGGATGATTAATAGCTCTAATAAATATGTTAATCTGCAGAAATGAAATTTTCCTAATTAAGAAACCTCTTCTGGGGTTTTCCCTACTCCTCTCCTGAGCTGCTGTGAGAGCAGCTCCATCTACTCTGGAGTGAGGAAGAGCAGGACCAGGGGTGTCAATCACATCCCATTCATCCCAGTTTAACAGAGGGGATTATTCCCAGCTCCTTCTCCTTGGCAGAAGGGGGGAGTGTGCTCTGGCACTGCTGACTCCTTTCTCCTTGGAACAGGCTCGCCTGTGCTGGAGAAAAGCAGGATTTAAGCTAATGAAAGGATTAGGATAATCCCTGTGTAACCCAGGGCTCTGAGGTGCTCGGATCCATCACACGGAGCCTTCCAGCAGCTCCAGCATGGCTGGGTCTCCTCCTCCAGCCTCAATCCAGGCTCCTTCTCCCTGTGCCACATCCCTGTTTGGGACAGGAGTGGGATCGAGCAGTCTCCTGTGCTGGGCAGGGATGTTCAGAGGGCCCTCCAGCCCTAAACCTGCTCATTTCTCCATCCCCAAAGCCAGGGCCACCCCTGGGAGGGGATTCCATTCTCCTCCTCACATGGCAGAGCGCTCATGCTATTCCCTCCTGTCCATGGAGATTCCTGGATATTTGTTCAACATTTTATACTCATTAACCTGAGGGGAAATAGAAACATCCTGGATCTGAAGGCAGGTGAGACAAGGAGGGGGCAGTTTTCCACAAAAAGAGGAATTGTTCCCTGGCAGGGTGGGCAGGCCCTGGCACAGGGTGCCCAGAGCAGCTGGGGCTGCCCCTGGATCCCTGGCAGTGCCCAAGGCCAGGCTGGACACTGGGTTGGGAGTAGCCTGGGACAGTGGAGGGGTCCCTGCCATGGCAAGGGTGGGACACTGGATGGGCTTTGAGGTCTGTTCCAGCCCCAAGAGTTCCATGGATCTGTGAGATGCCCACAATTGGCTCAGAGAGTCTTTCCTGGTGTGCCCTGCACTGTCTATCCCTGCACAAGAGCTGGCACTTGATTTATCCCTTGGGGATGTGCCCCAGGGACATTATTTATCCAACCCAGGTGTATTTCCCGGCACTTTCCAGCTCGTGGGTGCCTTTTCCTGCTGGATGCAGTGAGAAGCCTGGCTCTGCAGAGAAATCCCTGTGCTGGTAAATCCCAGGAGCTGCAGCCATTCCACAGCACATTTCCATGGGACGTGTCAGTCCCTTTGATTTGCATCCCCTCCTTTTTCCTGTGAAGGTGCCAAGCCTCCAACAGCAGCTGGAGCTCCCCAGAAGTTCTGTATTCCTTGGCTGGACAAAGGGAATGTTGGAACATGAATCCAGTGATTTTCCTCTGTCTCCGAACCACAAATGTAACATTTGGGTCTTTTCCTGAATTTTCTGATTCTCAACTCAAACTTATGCAGATCATTCCTTAATTCTTGGGCTTGGAGGTTTTTGGAAATAGGACTTTGGAATGGGGCTATGGATCACTCTCACTGTCACTTGGGAATTGATAAATTGGAGGGTGATGGAGGAGTGGAAGGGATTTATGGCAAGGCAGGAAAAAAGGCTCTGTTGCATCACACTTCCTGGTTTTCTTGGAATTTTGGACCACCTTTCTTGCTTAGAAAGGTAAAAACCTTTCACAGACAATCCCAACTTTAAAAATAAAAAAAAAGAAAAAAAAAAAATCCCTATTTTTCTTCCTCTCTGCTGAACATATTTTCTATTGGAAACCCCCAAATTCCAAAAAATAACCAGAACTCCAAACCGAACAAATATTCTGGGATGAAAAAAAAAATCACTTTTGTGAAGTTATAGTAAGTGGCAAAACTGACTGAAAATGGCATTTCTGAATGAAAAGATGCCCACATTTAAATGGGCATCTGTTTTAAAGGGAACCAAGAAGAAAAGGTTGGAAGTGAAAAGATGTGAGTCCAGAAGAGGAATCTCATGGAAAATTAAAATATTTCCTGTGTTAGGAATTTGTCAGTTATAGTCAAGTAAGAAAACCTTCCTTTCTAAGGTGGCCAACCTTAATGAAAAGTCAGAATTCCAATTAAATCTCGGGTTCAGAGCTTGGAGGTGCTGTTCTGATTAACTTTCATTCCCAGCAGGAATGATTGCCAAATTTTTGGGAAGGGGATGAATTCCCAGCTCTCTGATTCTTCCCATTTGTAACACTGGTGTTCAGCTCCATTTCCTATTCGAAGAAATCACTCTTGACAAACAATGAAGCAGTCCATTAATTAGTTGTCTTTAATTGTCTTTAGCTCGTTGCTGTAATTAATTGGTGAAGAGCAGTACAAGCTGGATTGTTGCTGGAATGCCCCATTCTATGGAACTGTCTTGGAATGGCAGATGGAGGCTGGGAGACCTTCCTGTACAGGGCATATAAATAATGCTAGCATAAAAACCTGGGATGTGGATGGAATAATGCCAGCATTCCATAGGCTTGTGGGATCATTAAACGTTGGGCTTAATGACTAATTAAAAATCACCTCTTCCAAACTCAGCCCATATCCTTTTTCCATCCAGGAGCATCTTCCCCATGACCGGAGGAGTGGGATCTGAATCCCAGTACCAGGACAAGGGGGAATGGCTTCCCATGGACTGAGGGTTAGATGGGACATTGGGAAGGAATTCCTCAGGGTGGAGAGGCCCTGGAATGGTTTTCCCAGATAAGCTGTGTCTGTCTTATCCCAGTAAGTGTCCAAGGTCAGGTGGGACAGGCCTTGGAGCACCCAGGATAGTGGAAGGTGTCCCTGCCATGGCAGGGGTGGCACTGGATGAACTTCAAATTCCCTTCCATCCCAAAGTATTCCATAACTGTAGGATTCTATGACCTAGCCACACAAGTGTTGAGAGATTCTTTCATGCAAAAGGAATCATTATTTTCATCATCTGCCTTTTTATTCCTTAAATTCCAATACACACAGTTAAGTCTTCCCTTAGGTTGATTCCCTAAGGGAATGTGGTTGAGTGTATTTTTTATCATATCTATGAAAATCTCTCCCCTAGAAAAAGCTGAACTAGAGAACCTCCAGAGCAAATCCCAGAGCCTGGAAAAGTAAAATCTGGTCAGTAACTCTGGGAATGTTGGGGGTTTCTTGTCTCTGAGGAAGCTTCAGGACACACAGTGTTGGACGGGTCTCATCAGGCAGGTTCCTGGGCACGGAGCAGTGGGGCTGAGCATGGGTCAGGAATAGCAGGAATATGCTCAGGGACAGGTGTTGGAGCTCACAGCCAGAAGAAACATCCCAGAAGGAATATTTTGCATCCCTGCATTGTTTCGATTGCTGTGCTCTTGTAAAAGCTGGGAGACTCCTCCACGCATTTAAATTTTTGATATCCAATTTATTTGGAATCTCCTCTCTGGTACCTGGAATCTGGTTGAGCAGGACACAGAAACCAATCTGGGGCAGGCAGGGTGACCTCCTTCCCATCTGCCTGCTCCTAGCCCCGCAGAGAAGGCTGAATCCAGATTTTGTCCATGTGTGAAGGGAAGATTAATAAGCAGCAGAAGGAAAGGTGTCACCAGGCTCGGTTCCCAATGTTTTTATAAGCAAAGATCATTCCCTGAATTGATATTCAGACCAGGAGTGGGTTTGTTTTGCCATGTGTGTGTTGAATAATAGTAGGAAAATCCCAAGGGCAGGATTGCTGGATGTACAGCCCCTCATCCCAAGCAGCACTGTGCCTTGTAGCACCTCCGAGGACTGGCACCTCCTACTTTGCCCTTTTCTAGGGCCACTCAAGTTGATTTTGGGGTTCAGATTCCACAATCCCACTGAAATAAATTTTTTTTTTAAAGTTTAGTTTAGTTTAGCATTGTTTTGTGGAAGCTAATGGAATTCTGCAAATCAGAGATGTTATTTCCAGTCTGTCTCTCCAAATGGGAATAATTATTTTGAGCATTCTCCATGGGCTTTAATAAAACAATCAACTGGAACAGCATCATTACTTAAAGCTTGATGCTGCTCCCTGGAAGAACATTCCTGGGAACCCCTAATCACTTTGGATCAGTTTGGATCTGCTTGGCTGCTTCCAGCTGACTTGAAGCTGCTGAGAAAAGTGGAATGGATTGATGGGAATTATTGGAGATATTCCCAGCTGAACACAGCAGGAGGGTTGGGAATCTCATTTTCCATCCTCAAATATTCCATGATTCTGGGAAATGAGCCGTCTTTTTATATTCTTAAACCTGTGCCTGTGTGTAATTCCAAAGGATGTGGAGAGCCAGGCAGGGATGGGGCTCTTATCATATCCTGGCATGCTGCTCCTGATTTAAATGAATTATTAAGGGAACAACATTTTCTGTTGGTTGTTCATTGTGAGGAGTGAAAGAGGCACCACCCCTGCACGCCAGGGCTGTCAGGACCTGTTCCATTCATTAACATGCTCCATTAATTAACATGTTTACATTATGCAACATTCCCATGCTGCATTTTTAATTCCAGCCCACGCTAACAATCCTTTTCCCGACTCCTCATCATTGGGAATCATTGCATGGACCAGGTGGCTCATCAGGATTTTAATCTATTCCCTCCCTTTTTGGCCCAGTTTTTTGTGTGTTTGTACTGAAGTTAGGCTGGGGTGGGAGAATCCCCTTCATTTTAGGAGCCAAGCCCTCATTTTTAGAGCCAAATCCCATTTTTTTTTCTTTCACTCGGGAGAAGATCCATGTCTGCAGATCTCACTCTAGGTACTAAAGAGTTCAATCTCATGCAGACAGGGTTAGACCAGAGTGGAGCACTCAAGGCCGTGCTGGGGGCATGGAGGGAGCGCGGCGGCCAGGCTGGGCCGTCCCCGGCCCAGGGCTGCTCTCCGGCCCCGTGGCCGCTCTCTGCTCGGCTCGCAGGGCTGCTGTCAGTCTCTGCCCATGATCTCTCGTGGTGGCCGTGTTGGGGGGACAGCCAGCCCCAGCCCTCCCGGCACTGCAGGGACGGGACTCGGCCCGGCCGGGCCCGGCTCCGGCCCTGCGGAGGGTCAGCCTCACGGAGCTCGGATGTTACCTCCAGCTTGGCTGGAAGGAAAGAAAGCTTCTCTTCCCCGCTCTGGTTTGAAAAGGTCTATCTCACACAGGCTTTTTGAATGGCTAGTTAGCATCCATTACTTCTGTGGGTTCTATCTCAAACCTGCACAGTCTGGTATTGGGGGGGATTTTTTTTTCCCCTAAATATCAAATTCACTTCCCCCATAAAGGAAAGATGTGACTGATCCTTCACCTTTAGTCCTGCCACATGTCCCTGAGGATGCTCCTGAGGGGAGCACAAACTCCCTATTGTGCTGTAAATTGAAAAATTATGGACCCCAACGAGAGGTCAGCTGTTGTCCTTCCAAAATTGGAGGACTGATGCCCTCCAAAGGGATTTTTATGGACCCGGACTCTCCCAGCCTTGGGAAGATCAGCAGAGGTGTCCAGTGTGGTGACTCTCCGAATTACACTTGACTTTGATTCGAGAATCCAAGAAAATGAGTAAATCTCATCGGGGATTGCTGCCAGCACAGGGGCTCCAAATCCAGGGAATTTATCTTGGACCTTGGACTCATCCAGCTGCACAGAGCTGCACAGGGATGTCTGGAGATGACCAGGGCCAGGATGTCACAGTCCCGTGACACAGAACCAGTCAATGCTCAGTGCAGGGAAATGGAGCCAGCATATGACCAGGCTTCCAGTGCAATGATCTCCAGGTTAGACCAGAATTCCAGGATGCCAGGATCATTCCAATGAATCCCAGCTCAGACAAATGGATTTTAATTGAAATAAAAAGAATTTTTCTGTCCAAGGCACCGGGAATGTCAGGTGTCTTTCAAGCCAAGAGCTTGATGGAGAACAAAGACTGTTCCAGGACAAATTCCTTATTCCCAGTGTAGGACATTGATCCCTCTGACAGGTTGTCTCCAGAACAAGTTTTCCTGTTGGATTCATGGGCAGATCCAAGCTAGGATTCACTTTCCCTGAGAGCAGTGAAGTTCCTGCAGCATCTTTCATCTCTCCACAGATGCCCAGCTGCTGTTGTGACCCAGTGGGTTCCCCCTCTGTCCCTGCAGAGAGTTGGGACCCTCAGGAATGTCCCCTTCGGCAGAGATGAATTTTCCTGGGTGCCACCACCAGCTCTGGACACCAGAGTGCAAAGCTAGAGTCACACCCTGGGCAGGATCTGCCTGGAGCTGACCCAGCCCCGACTGCAGCCACCTTGGAAGGCAATTCCAGAGCCAGCAGCAGCTCCACCAAAGCATCCCCTGCTCTCCATGCAGCAGGACGGGAGCGATCAGCAAAGGGAGTGTGAACAGGTCTTCATTCTGTTAATGAATTCCCACCAAACGCTACTGAAACGCTGCTGCCGAGTGTTTATCATTAAGACAATTATTTGAGGCTGCCCTACTTTTGTCGGGCTCTTTAATACCGTGGGCCCCTCATTAACTGTGTACATGGCTAACGAAGACAGCGAGCTAATTGGCAGCAGCTCTTGAAGAACTGAAGCAGCCTCATCGTTTGCCTGCTCACGTTCTGCCATTCCAGCGAGGAACTGCGGAAGATGTTCCCTGATTAGGCTGTTGAATTATGAATTAGGCTCTGCTCCCACTGCAGCTGTTTTCTCCATGTCATTCCCAGCACTTTATTTCCCCATCTGCTTATAAAACCAGGAGCTTGATCCTGCAATAAACACTTCAAATGGTTTCTTTTTTCTTTTTTTAAAATTTTTTTTTTTTTTTTTTAGGGGCTAATTAATTATGTTGCATTTCTTGAGGTGCCCTGGCTTGCAACAAATTAACAATGCTAATTTTTCCTCTTCTCAGTGCCCAAACAATCCCTCCTACAGAGGAGATGGAAAATAAAGAGGATTCTATCAAACCATTCCCATGTTTCAGCTTCTTCCTGTTTTGATCCTTTCTGTGCACGATGCAGAAGGGGTGTCCTCATTTGCAAACCATTCCCAAAGCTGCTTGGATGAATCTTTCCAGGCAGGAGCCGAAGCAGAGCAGTGAAATCGGCAGCTGGCTCATTCCTGGTGCTCAGTCCTAATCTCCAGTTGGTGCCTTGGCCACTGGTCCGTGTCAGCTGGAAAAGGCCCTGCTGGGGGGGATGAGGCAGATCCAGATGGAGACACAGGGATGGAGAATGGGGAATTGGGAATGGGAAATGTCTGACTGAGCCCTGACTGAGGCTGCATCAAAGTAACAGCTAAATAAGAGCCTGGTTAAATCAATGGCCCTTTAAAGCCACTCTGGTCCCCAGTAACAAGGTGACAAATTGTCCTCTCCTGCCCACATGGAGCTCCCATGGATCAGCTCCAGGCCATGCTTGGGTTGGTTTACAAGGATGTTGGATGTGGCACCTGGAGCAAGGCAGACACCTCCTGCAGCTGCTCTGGCAGCGTCCTGTGCGTCCAAGGGGACGTGGGGCTCTCCAAGCTCACTTGGAGCTCACAGGGACCCACGTGGCTGCACTGGGCTCTGCCTCTGGAGGGGGAGATGGGAGTGTGACAGAAGAAAGCACACAGAGCGTGGATCAGCCCTCCTGAGAGAACAGAGTTCCTTATTTAATCCCAGCTGGGAGGGAGATCCATTCCCCCAAGCTGTTCTAGTGCCTCACTTTCAGTGCCTTGGATTCTGCATCGATGAGGACAACGCTGATTTGGTTTGGCCCAGGCTCCACCTTTCCACAGACAGCAAATCTGAGCTGGTGGGAGGATGGAAAGGAGAGAAGAATGTTTGGGAGATGGTGTGGAGGAGGCAGCAGGGCTAGAGCCTCCCGATCCAGCTTTACACAGCCCAGTGATGTGGTTTGGTCCGGTGTCCTCACAATCCCAGAGAGAGAAGTGCTGAGGGACATCAGTCTGAGATATCAGCCATTCCTTCAGGATAAATGGAGAAATATCCCAGATTATCCCAGAGTGCCAACACTCAGGGGGAGATGAGGAATTTGGAAAGGCCAGCTCAGAATGGAGACATAAAATAGGAGATGAAACGAGCTCTGCTCCTTCTGCTTGACCACTACTCACCATGAGGTTATTGCAATTTTTCTTTACCCACTTTATCCTCTTTGTCCTCTCTCCTCCTCTCTTCCATAGGACCACTCAAAAATGAAGAGTTGAAGTCCAGGTTTTCACCACTGGGCAGCCCAAGATGGGAAGAGGTTTCCCATGGAGCCCCCACACTTGCAGGTTTTTAAGACAAACCTTGAAAAAGCTCAAAATAATCTCATATCTCGTACTTGATGTCATCACTGACCATGCTTGGAGGAAGAGGTTTAGCTCTAAACCTCCTCTATGCCTCTTCCAAGCTGAAGAAGAGGTCATTATCTGACCATTTTTTCAGCTTCTAGAAAGTTTCCTATTTAAAAAATAATTTTAATAATGGTTAAATATATTTTTTAGATTTGAAAAAAAAGAAAATTAGTTTTTCAATTTGCATTTTAAAATTACTTTAATTATTATAACATTATGCCAGATTGCATTTGTGATTTCACTTCATCCCTCTGTGATCATTAATTTGAGAGGGACTTCACTAATTAATGAACCTTTGTCCTGGTTTAGTTGGTCCTTGCTCTGGGGACTGCAGGCAGGGGCTTTGCTGTGACCTCCAAACCCTGTTGAGTTGGGATCATCCTTCTCCAAGTCCTACCTTGCTCCCGGTGGAACCTCTCACTGCTCCACCTTGGGCCAGCTGTGGTGACATCGGGGTCACGCCAGCACAGGCCACCCCAGAAAAGGTCCCAGCAAGAGCCAGACTGGGATTTTTGGCTCCTGACTGGACCATTTCTCCCTGTTTGGGGCTGCAGGTGATTTTCTGAGTCTGCTGCTGAATTCTAGTGGTTTTTTACAGCATTAAACCATTCAGGGCTGCTCTCTGAGTTCAGGGGTGTTCCTTTTCATATATATTTAATACATGTTTTTAAATGAGATACATGGAACCCAATCAAGCAGTTAAGCTGCAGGATGAAGGCAAAGTCCTGCCTGACATCAGTGTTAGCTCCATTTCTGCTGCAAAGCCTCAGCTTTACGGGTTTAGATTTGTAAATACTCCTCCTAAACCCAATAAATTAAAAGAGCCCCTGGTGTATCCTTGGCGTTCAAGACTGAATGAGCCCAATTAGCCTGTGAAGAGCTGTTCCCTGCAGAATAATTCCAGGGTTTGGGCCAGTCCATTGTGAAAATCATTTGCTACTCTCCCTGCTCATTGATGGTTTCTCATTGAGCACCAGAAGCTCCAAAGGTGACTTGGTTTCCTGCCAGAGCCTCTGTGTTCATTAACTCTTCTCTCTTTTTCATCATCCTGCTCCTTCGATTCTTTCCGGGAAGGCAAGGAACAAATGCAGCTTTTAAGGAGGGGGAATATTTCTTTGGCTGTTTTCTCATCCCTGATTTGTGTTCTTTGCTGGCCCAGGGGTGTATGTGACATCCATCCCAGGGCAGGAGTCACAACAACCCTCTGCAGCAGCCCTGGGAATTACCCAGGATGGTCCCTGCCCCGTGGAACTTATACCCCCTGTCCTGCTCCCTCTGTCCTGCGTGACTCTGGGCTTGGGATTACATTAGGAACACAGCCAGGCCTGCAGAGGGAAAATAATGGAATCATGGAATAGTTTGGGAAAGGCCTTTAGAGGATATTTACTACAGCCCTGCCATGGCAGGGACCCCTCCCACTGCCCCAGGCTGCTCCAGCCCCAGGGTCCAGCCTGGCCTCGGGCACTGCCAGGGATCCAGGGGCAGCCCCAGCTGCTCTGGGCACCCTGTGCCAGGGCCTGCCCACCCTCCCAGGAACAATTCCTGGATCCCAGTATCCCAGCCAGCCCTGCCCTCTGGCACTGGGAGCCATTCCCTGGGTCCTGTCCCTCCATCCCTTGTCCCCAGGCCCTCTCCAGCTCTCCTGGAGCCCCTCCAGGCCCTGCCAGGGGCTCTGAGCTCTCCCTGGAGCCTTCTCCTCTCCAGGGGAGCCCCCCCAGCTCTCCCAGCCTGGCTCGATGGCAGAGGGGCTCCAGCCCTGGGAGCATCTCTGTGGGCCCCTCTGGATTCGCTTCCAAGTCCTCGTTCCTCTTAGCTGAGGCCAGAGCTCACTGTGGAACTGAGATCTGTCAGAAAAAACCTGAATTTCTGAGGACAGCCACTCATTTTAAGCTATGAAAGCCACACTAAACTTCCACAAAGTGGAAATCTGTACATTTTCCTGGCAATGTGTGGAGAGTCTCCCACGAGCAGGCACACTTAGTATTCCAGGATTTAAGTGAAGAAAGATGGATATTATAATAATTTTAGTGGTAAATCACATTCAACCCCTAATCAATACAATTTCTTTTACTCTAATATACATACCTTGCTCTGCTGTGCTGTTTTATGTTATTCTCTAATTTACCAGTAGTTGTTTTAGTTTTATCCTGTGTAGTAATTAATTCTGATTAAGATCTTTCATCTGTTATCTCTCGCCTGTTCATTTGTCTTAATAAATAATTCATTTTTATAAATAGATCTGATTTGCCAACATTAGGAACTTGAGGGACAAAGTGATTTAATTATACCTCTATAACATCCTTAAATTCAAACTGCTGCCAAAATCCGAGGCTAAGGAAGGATTTAGCTCCATTTAAACCCTTTCTGAAGGAGTTTAAATACACACTGACACTTCTCAGTGTTTCTTTGGGGTAATTATCCTTTTCCTGGCATCTCAAACAGGAGAGTGGGCAGGAAAAACCTCAGTTTACGGCTAGAAATGGCTGAGGTTGCTCTTGTGACTGTGGGATTTTAAATTTCAAGCTTTGGGTAAAATCTGGATCAAGTTTTCCTCAGGTTTATCAATGGAACTTCCTCTGGAACCCTGCCAGGACCTGCTCCCAAACTCTGTGTAATAACAGGAGAGCTTCCCAGTGCAGACAGTGCCACTGGTCAGAAAAAAAGGTGGAATGCTGAATCCTATAAATTCCTTTATTACCTTTTTTCTTGTGGAAAATGTTGTCTATTTTGTAAAAACAACCCAATGGAAAACGTTGATCCAGATGCAAACTCTCCTCCCTCATTTTGCCCCAAATGCCGGGGGTGGGTTTTCCCAGGATCACAGGTCACACATCCTGTTGGATGTCTCCTTCCCTGGGGATGTTTTGAAGTCATCTGGTCACAGGACCCAGCTTGAGCAGTGGACAAGATGAGCTCTAGAAGTGCCTTCCCAGCCCGGCCAGCCCGTGGTTCTGTGGGATTTTGGGATTGTGGAGTGTGTGAAGGAATGGGGGAGCCAATGAGACCCTGGGAGCAGCTCCAGGCATGGATGGTTTTGCAGGATTCCCAAGGTGAAGCCAAGGGTGCCATGTTCTCCTGCTATGCACAGAAAATTATTTATTAGCTCATTCTAGCATCTTAGGTGATAAAGACTTGCAGGCAGGGGTGACTTTGAGCAGACTTTATAGAAAATCCAGGATTTTAAATGACACTGGAATTTATTAGGTGTGCCACCACCACCCCAGAGGCCTCAGAACTCAGGCTGTTCTTTATTCCTCCTTCCTACTGATGATCCCTGTGGTTTCCTGCTCAGGAGGGCACCAGGTTTCCTTGCTTGGATCAGCTGTCTCCCAGTGCTGTGTCCTCTCCTGGCAGGCCCTGGCATCATTCCATCGCCAGTGCCCAGCATTCCTGCAGAACCAGGGGCCAGACCCAGACCCTCAGCCAGGGCCTCTGGTGCTCTTCCCATTCCCTGACTTCCAGGGAACATGGCAAAATCATGGAATCCTAGAATGGCTTGAGTGGGAAGGGACATTCAAAGCTCATCCTGTTCCACCCCTGCCATGGGCAGGGACATCTTCTGCTGTCCCGGGCTGCTCCAAGCTCCATCCAACCCCGGACACTTCCAGGGATTCAGGGGCAGCCGCAGCCGCTCTGGGCACGCTGTGTCCAAGGCCAGGTTGGATAGGGCTTGGAGCACCTTGGGATAGTGGAAGGTGTCCCTGCCTTTGAGTCTGTGAAGTGAAAAGGAAGATCCAGACTGATAAAATTTTAAAAAAGAGAGAAAAAGGGAAAACAGTACGAAAAAACAGAGGTGGGATTTTCTTTCTCTTCCTCTGCCCACATGACCTGCTGAGCACAGTCACCTGGAGCAGCGTGGAATGGGTCAGCATCAGAGAAGGAAAAATTGGGAATGTTTTCCAGGCCGCTGGCACCATCATGGCCCCTCAGTGGGAATTATGGGCCTCTGATGGCCAAACATTCAGTGACAGCGAAACTCACCCAAACTACTTTCAGCTTCCTAAAAATTCCATGTCCAGCCAGCAAATGATTGCTAAGGAAGAGCCACCTGTGGCAGGGGATCCAGCCCGCGTGGCTGACCTGTGTCCCACGAGGCCTGTGCATCCCACAGCAAATCCCTTGAATTGGCTGCACAGAGTTGGAAGCACTCAGCCCCCTGCAATCACTGCAGCAGACAGATGCTCATTACTTCTCTTGAAATCTCTATTTTTCATAAATTTCATTTTCGCTGTTTGCAGCTTGGGCTCGTTCCCAAATAAAGCAGGCAGTGATTGAGCCTGGCTTTATTGCTCCCACAATCCAAATTGCAGCCATTATCCCAATCTCCCCCCTGCAATTATCCTCAGCCTGCACATTCCATCTCTTTATCCAGACAGACTTTGTGCTGATGGAAGGTGATAGACGGGCAGGCGGGAAAGCAGCGAATTCTCTCTGAGCAGCAGAGCCAGAGCTGCTGCTCCAGCCCCTCTCTCCCTTCCCTGGATGCAGATCTGTGTTGCTCACCAGCTCTCAGGAACACAAGATAATCAGACTGATAAGAGGTAGCCTCTGTGAACCTCAGCTATTCCCTCAAGGATCAGGATTCCTGAATTTCTTCTGCCTTATTCCACCCTCCTACAGGCTGGCCTGGGGCAAACCTGCATTTCATGACATGGGCCTGTCACTTTATCCAGCCAGGTGTCTTTTTTCTCCTTCAGAAAACCCATCTTGAACATTCTGCGGGTGAATTTGCTGCCTCACACATTCTGAGGATATTTTTTCCTCAAGATTTAGAGACAGGAAGCACAGGTGTAAAGCTCAAATCTGCAACCCCATTGATAGCAAAACTCTCAATGGGGTTCTGGTCCCTCTCAGCTGCCTTGAAATCACAGAATCCCAGGATGGTTTGGGTTGGAAGAGATATTAAAGCTCATGCTATGCCTCCTCCTGCCATAGCCAGGGATGCCTTCCACTGGACCGGGTTGCTCCAAGCCCCATCCAGCCTGGACCGTGCTGGGTTTGTTGGTTTTCTACCTTCACGTTCTCCTTGAGCACCATTTTCTCCCCACAGCCACTGATGGGAGGCAGATCTTCTGTGCATCTTCCCAATTCCCAGATTGGTCCTCTTGGAGAAGAACTAATAAGATCTGATCCCCCCAGAGCTGGAATGAACTCCAGTCAGGTCAGTCCCAGTGGGATGGGAGTGTCCTGGCCCCATATCCTGGAATGCAAAGTCCCCATTGCTGGTGCAAAAGGCCCTTCCTGCAGCACAAACATTCAGCTCCAGTTTCATCCCACATCCT
>VWZN01015171.1:225073-242550 GCA_013396955.1 Regulus satrapa | reverse complement strand
GCTCTCCTGGAGCCCCTTCAGGCCCTGGAAATGTCTCCCTGGAACTTCTCCAGGCTGAACAATCCCAATAGCATTAAAAGCCACCCATGTTTTCCATTAAGTTAAAAGTTATATACAATGGTTTAAAAAATATTTTTGTTAATTATTTCAAGGCATTTGCTCTAAGTCTTGTCCAGCTTGGCCTTGGACACTTCCAGGATGGGGCAGCCACAGCTTTTCTGGGTGTTCATCAGGAGGTGAGCCCCTGGCAGAGATCAAACCCTGGCATGGGCACCCTGGCAGGTCCCTGCCACCCTCTCTGTGATGGACGATGACAACTGTGATGCTCCTCATTCTCCCCCAACCCCTTTCCCTCCTTCCAGCCCCACACTCCCCACATGAGGGCTTTCCCATTTCTTCCTAAGGCAGCACAGTTCCCCTAAAAACCCCTTGTGAGGGCCCTCCCCATGTTCTCCTCAGACCCAGGGCAGACAGAACCACCCAGGGCTCCTGCGTGGTGTGGCTGTTGGGGCTCCTCTGGTGACATTTGGCTTCCCCTGAGCTGCTCTGACACTTTCCCTGAATTCTCTGGACTTTCAGACATGTTAAACAAACCAGAAAGCTGGGGAACATTCCCTGATCCTGTGCTGGTTTTAAAGCAGGCTTGCCCAGAGCAGCTGGTTTGTCCTTGAGCTCCCTGGGAACTCGTGTGGGAGCACTGCCTGATTTGGGGAGGTTTCCTGCCATTTTATCATTTTGTCCTCCAGCTTTCCTGCCTGGGCTCCTGTTAAAACCACATCCTTGATAAATAGAGCCAGCCCAGGGGCTGATTTATTCTGAGACACCACCAGGGTCTCTTCAAACCCTGCGTGCCCTTTGCAGTTGATCAGCAGAGCACATCCTCTTGCAGGTGTAAAAATGCAGGGCCAGACCTGCAGCAGGAACAGTTTCTGGTCTCTGCAACTTCACTGCAGTAAAATCAGAGGGTCAGGGCCTGGAAATTAAACTGACTCAGGGTTCAGGGTTTAAACACCCTGCCCAGGGTTTGTGAAAGCACAGCCAGGCTGGGAAAGAGCCTGTGAAACATTTATGGGGCTGGATCTTATGAGCCAGCAGTACCAGGCACAAATATTTTATCCCAGGTAAAACCTCAGCTTCCATTTGCTTCCCTCTCCCTCTTTGTTAGCCTCAGAGTTGCCAGGCTGATAAATCATCACTGTATTAATTTAATATTATGGGGAGAGTCATAAACACCTGACTCCCACTCTGGAGTCCATGGATCTCTCTGATGAATGGAGAGTTTCTGCTCCAAAAACTTCCTGTTAAATCCCATGCCTTGGCAATGCAGATGAGCACTAAGGCAGCAGGCAGGCTGTGCGCAGTGGGTTTGTGACTGTCACAGCACAGGTGGCTTTGGAGCAGGGCTCATCATTCCTTCTGAGAGGGGTTGGGTTAATTACTGAAGCAGTAAAATACTCGAGGGATGCAAACCTCTGAGGATGTGGCTCCTGGGGACACGGCTTGGTGGTGGCCCCAGTGATGGGGTGGTAACCAACCAGGTCCTATTTCTTCAGGAAGAAATCTATGCAGCAGTGGGGCAAATGTTGGAAAATTTTAACTTCAGGACATTAGTTTCTGATCCCACACTTCGGGTTAATGCTGAGTTTTCTGCCCTTCACAATACCAGAGATTCATGTGGCTTTGTGCTAATCCCCCGCATCTGTGGCTAAAAAATCTCGTGCCAGCCAAGTCTTCCCTATTTCCCTGTATCCATGGTCAATGTGGACTGGAGACACCTGAGTTTTGAGAGCAAAGATCAAGTGCCAGAATAAAGAATGATAACAGAAGGTGCATCATGACCTGGCCACTTATTTGAGGCACCCTCAAGGAGTGAAGATCCATCAGAAGACCCAGGACCATGCAAGGGGATTCTTAGGAATGGGGTGCTCCAAATGCCACCAAAGACCCTTGCTCTCATCCAGGTAAGTTCATAATGAGCACAGAACTGTAATGAATATGGAATAGAAAAGTGAGGAATTTGTATTAATTTCATGGATATAACCTGGTCTGCAGGCTGTAGAATTCCCACACATCCAGCACTGCTAATTATGTGATGTTGGCTTTCGAATGCAGCAAATTGGTTGGAGAGTTTATTTCCTGGTTTTTGGAGACCCAGTGGAACCAAGCCTTGCTAGAGGAGACATCAGGACTTTGAACCTCCAGCTGTGAGGAATCTTCTCTCTGCTTCTGTTGCCTGAAAGATCCTGAGCAAAAGTCCTGAAAAATGAATCTGCTGAAGGGAAAAAGTTTTAAAAACAAGTCTGGAAAAAAGAGGGAACATGGGTATGGAAAGAGAAGGGAACAATGAATGAAGGCAGTTGGGAATTTCTGGTGTTAAATCTCGTTCTCTGAGAGGTAACATTTGGAATTGCTGACTCTGCAGTTAAGGATATAACATCATAATCTAACCAAAATGTCCCTTTGGAAATGTCAGGACAAGCTCCAACAAACAGGTTTAGAGGAATCCTGGGCTGCACTGGGAAGGATGGAGAGCAGGAAGCAGCTGGAGAGGGAGAGGTTTGTATTCCCCTATTCCCCAGTCTTTTCCATCCTCCTGGTTCCCTCATTTCTGTTGGAGGTGGCAGGAGACGCTCTCCTTGTGGTTCCTTTCTCCTGGAGTGGTGTGTTATGAACGGAGGAGAAATGCCAGCTCTCTGCTCGTTCCAGGGTTCTGTAACAATTCTGCAGGAGCAGCTGGGTCCCACTGCACTGGAAAAAAGAGGGAGGAAGGACAGGGACAAGATGGAAGGAACCAAAGAAAGGGAAAGCCTCAATGCATTGGAGGGTGGGGACTCAGTTTTCCAGCTTGTCCGTCCACTTTTGTGTTTGCAGAGCACTGTTCCCTGTCAGACCAGGGGTGGATTTGGCTATGGAGCCTCCCTGGAAAAGACAAACCTGCAGGAGTGGGAAACAGGGGCTTTTCCCAAGTGCATCCCTTCTTCTAGACTCTCTGCAGACAAGCTGGAGACATCAGTGTCCCACAGCTGCTCTGGCATCTCCACATCACAGAATTCCAGGATGGCTCAGCCCGGAGGGCCCACAGAGGGTCACTGGTGCCCCCTCCCTGCCCCAGCAGGGCCATGGCAGAGCTCAGGGCCCAGCACTGTGTGCACACAGCTCTGCCACAGCCCCAGCCAGGACACTCCACAGCCTCGCTGGGCTCTGCTCAGGGCTGGCCCTGCCCAGGCCAGAAGCTGGGCCTGCTGTGCAGGGCAGCTCCTGGGCTCAGCCCTGCCCGTGGCTCTGGAGCCACTGCTGGGCCCTGGAGCAGAGCCTGGGCCTGCCCTGAGCCTCCTGCACACAGGGACACACGGGGACACAGGGACAGGGACACACAGGGATGGATGGACAGGGATGGACACAGGGACACCCAGGGACATTCAGGGACCCCCAGGGCTGAGGGCCCCTCTCACTGGGGCTCCTCTCCAGCCTGAGCAGCCCCAGCTCCCTCAGCCTTTCCTGGGCACGGAGCTGCTCCAGCCTTTCCTCAGCTCCAGGAGCTCCTGCCCCTGCTGTGCTGAGGATCCAGAGCTGGACACAGCACCCAGAGGTGGCCAGGGCTGGGCACAGGGGCAGGATCACCCCTGACCCGCTGGCAATGCTCTTCCTGATGCCCCCAGGATCCCACTGGGCTCCTTGTCCCCAGGACAAGTCAGGGACAGCTCAGTGTCCATCTGACACTACTGACCCACGTGGATATTCCTTAGCTCCAGCTCCATGTTTTATTCCCTGTAATTTGTGCAATATGAGGGCAGAGCCTTTCTCCAGTCTTTTTCTGCAACTGCACAAATCCAAGGAAGGAGTGGAGACAGCAGCCTGAAGAAGGGCTGGAAAAACACCTGATTCTTTTCTTAATTCCCTGAATTAATGGGAAATGTAGGAGTTCACCTGATAAGCATCCAGGGAATTGTCACCAAGAGTGATGGTGGTAATCCCTCAAAGGACAACGCAAGAGGTACAAAAGCCACCTGAGGGATTGATAAGACACGTGGGGGAAAGATAAGCAGGACAGGAAATATCCAAATGTGTCTTCCAAAAATAATGTCAGTGTTGCTGTGGAGAAAGGCAACAAATTAAAAACAGCATAATGACCCATGATGGACACCAGCTGTTGGGACTGCAGAATTTGGGATATAAGGGACACATGTTTTGGGTCTCTAATGAGCAGTCTTAGCTCAGTGTCTTTGGATTTCTTCAGCTGGGAAGCTGAACCACACCTGGTGCACACCAGTGCTGGGAAGGGTCTGGAGTTGGAATGAATCCAAGAGAGAGGAAAACCACTTTTGTGGGATGTATTGGAATGGAACCAAACTGCTCCCTGGTCTCTGAACAGTGGCAAGAGCTGAGGGACCTTTTCCCAGCACAGGGAAGCTCATCTGCAGTTCCCTGTCCAGTCTGGAGCTCCAACAGCTCCAGGGAGATGCTGAGAAGCTCAGTGGGATCCACTGGAGACAGAAGAAGGTGTTGCAGGGCTTGGAGCAGAGATCCTACCATGAGACACTGAGGACATGCAGGAAAATGCAGCTGCTGTCCAGAGCAGCTGTGGCTGCCCCTGGATCCCTGGCAGTGCCCAAGGCCAGGTTGGATACTGGGGCTGGGAGCAGCCTGGGATGGTGGGAGGGGTCTCTGCCCAGGGCAGATGAGCTTTAAGGTCCCTTCCCACCCAAACCATGATTCCATGAAATCCCATGGACTGCCAACCTCCCACCTGGCACGGCCTGAGCAGCAAGGGCAGCACCTCCTGTGTGGGAGCAGATCCAGGACAGGGCTGGGATGTCTAACCCAGGGATGCAGCTTACAGTATTGACCAGGAGAAGTGATTGGGAAAGGAGCCAAAAAGTGTAGAATGGCAGGAACAGGGGGAGACTCAGCCAAAAAGGGCCAAGTGCTGCCTTGGTGTTGACAGTCTGTGGTGTTCACACAGCCAGGAGAATTCCAGGAGGCATTTGGGCTTCCTGAGGCTTCCCTGAGCACCCTCTGCTCCAGGAACCAGCCCTGCCTGGCCCTGGGGAGCTGAGCTCTCCCTGTTTCTGCTCACATTCCAAGGGGCGTGGGCGGGGGCACCCATCCTGGTGGGATGGGGCTCTGAAGGCTGCTCTCCAGAAGAGCTCCAGCCTCTTCCAGGTCACAGATTTGAGTGTTTGGGGGTCAGAGCCCCCCAGGATGGCAGGACAAGCCCTGCCAGCACTCCTGCTCCAAAAGAACATTCCCAGGGAATATATTTCCTTGTTCTGCAGGATGCTGTTGTGTAGTTTGTGAGGCTGCCTTGCTGGTTTGTGAGTAATTTATGTATTTATTATGTCCCCTGGCAGTGCTGTTTTACTAAAGCTGTCCCCTTTTTTTTCTGGTGCTCTTTCATCCCTCTGGGAATAGAGCTGATATATCCTTAAAGAAAACAGAGTTCTTTCATATTTCCGCAATGGGATTTTAAGTGGAGTAATGCAGATGAAGGGCAGCACACAAACAAAATCCTGCTTTGTATCTTAAATAAAAAATACCTTTCTCACAAAGGCAGGCAGCAGGGATTTTTCTCCCAGGCTCTCCACACAAAGTGTTGGCTCTTAAAGGACTTCTCTCTGTGTATCTAAGCAATTCTGAGCACATTTCCCCCACACAGTTCTGCTGGGTAAAATACAGGGAGGCTTTTATCAAGTGTCTTTTGTGTATCCCAGGGCTTCTCCAGGTGCTAAGCAGGGCTTAAGGAGATGCCAGAGTGTTTCTAAAGACAGGGAGAGGGGAGCAGGGGTGCTCCAGACACTGATCCTGGGAAATCTCAGACTAACGGAGCTCCACCCTGAGCTCCACCTTTCCCTGGGTGAGGATCTTGCTGCCCCTGGGTCACTCAGGTGCCTGGATCTACTCCTTCTCCCCAAAAGCTCTCAAGGCCACTGATGCCAGCAGGAATCTCACAGGAGTTTTGCTGTTACTGCTCTTTACAGTGCCTGTGGAATGAAGGGAGTGCAGAGAGCTCTCAAATCCCTGCAGAGCCAGAGGAACATCCACGAGCTGCCCTGACAAGCTGAGGGTGCAGCAGGGGCAGAGCCCACGGCCCTGCCCCGTGGTGGAGAGCTCAGGCTGGAAAACTGGGAGTGGGACTGGCAAGGGAAGTGCAGGGAGAGGAGCAATTTTTCTGAGCCTGTGCTGGATGTGGAGAGAGAGGAGCTGCTCCCTGTGGAGCAGAGCTGCGGGGGAAGTTGCCTTTGCAGGGAAGAAACCTCCATGGCCTCCCCCCTGGCACGGATTCAGGAAGGATTCCCCCTCTGCCATGATTCGGGTGATGTCAGGGAGCTGCTGACCCCGTGTCCTGCTGTTTCTGGGAGTCTCACTGTCTCTGGGCTTTGAGCCTCCACTGCTGCTCACACGCGATGCTCTCAGGGCTCAGATGTGAGGATTTGCCCCAAAATGTGAGTTCGCAGCCCTGCTCCCTTTCTCCCACCGACCTCATCCCTGCTCATCTTTGTTTCTATAAAAGGAGCCACAAAAGTGGAGTCAGCCCTCCCCATTTATCTCAGCCCTCCACTTTCCCCACTGAATTCCATCTCTAAACTGACTGGTTTAGAGCAAACCAGGAGCCCCCCCCTTCCAGGGTGATGGGAATACATCTCAAGTGTCAGAAGGGAGAATTGCAAACAGCACCAGGCAGACCTGCCAAGGGCCTGGCTCTGCATCTCCCATCCCTGCTCCCAGCACAGGGGAGCACTCAGGGCTGAGGTGTGGGGAGAGGGGGCAAAGAGAAGCATCAACTGCTGGCAGGGATGGGGGCAGGGGACCCAGATGTTGTGTGAGGATGTGGCTGAGCCCTGTGGACACTCACTCATGGGATGCAAGAGGCAGAAGCTTCTCGGAATTCCACAGAAAGAGAAAACCATGTAGATGCTGAATTGGAGTCTTTAGAGAAATTGGGATGTGTTGGATTGCATGGACATGGAGTTGTACATAAGTACAATTTCTAGTTGTAGTTTTAAGTAGGTAGGTAGAATATACATTAATTACTTCAGAAATGCTTTAAGTACCTTAGAAAATTAGAAGCCTTTGAAATCCTGACACACCCTAAAGCCTAGTTCTGTGGCCTGGCTTTAAGACATAACAAAAAACCAGTAAGAACATTGTTTGCATTTTTAAGGTAGAACAGATAACAAATACACAAGAGTATATGTGTAAATAAGCATAAAAACTGACACTGCTTTTGATATGTTAGGATTGAGTTTCCAATAGGTGCAGAAAGTATGCTTCTGGGTCCCCTTCCACCCCAAACCATTCCATGATCCTGTGATCCTCCAAGGCAGCAGCTCTGTGGAGGAGTCGTTTTATCCCCAGAGCTGTTATCACTGACACCACAAAAATCTGAGGCTCAAATCCCATGAAAAGAGATGTTCAATCACAGCCCCAAAATCCTAGGATGACAAGCAGAGCCCCAGAGAAACCCTGACACGATGTGGGAGGTGCAGGATTAGGGAAACACCAAACTTTCCCTTCTGGAGAATGAGCACAGGTTCAGCAGCCTGCAAACTTCAACATTCTGGGCTCATATCTGCCCATAATTTATCACCCTGGTGAGCAGGACTAAATCAGAGCTGCAGCAACACTCAGCTCTCAACAGCTCCCTCAATCAGGGAGCTCAGAGCTCTGTGGAGCACACAATTAACCTTCCACTACCAAAGGAAATTACAACAGGAGGCAAGAACAAATCAGAACCTTCCCTCAAAAACCAGGGTTGGATTCTACCCCCGTGCTGGTGCTCAGCCTCACTCGCTGGAGCAGAAATAGGGAGTAAGGGAAGGAAAAAGGAGAAAAGAGGAGAGCAAAGGAGCAAACATGGGGAGAAGAGGAGCAGGGTCATATGGGGAGGGAGGGAAAGAGGTGAGGGATGGCCTTGGGCTCTTATCAGGCATCATCCCCTCTTCCATTCCTGCAGCTTTTTGGAAGTGTCTGGGGACCAGGTTTGAGATCAGATCTTATCTGGAAGGGATGCAGGATCTGCAGGGGAGCACAAGGAGTCTGATGAACACCCCCAGAAAAATCCTGATTTAATTTTCCCCCCATCTGGGTTTCCTTTCTCAAAGCCCAGAGCATCGAGTGCCCTCCAGAGCAGCATCTGCAGCTGTGCTGGGACACACTGAGACCTCACACGTTTTCTGTGACTCTTGGAAAGCCAATTCCACAACAATTCATTCCCAGGAGTGTCTGCAGCGACAGCCTAGCTGCAGGATTGGATTTGCCTGCTCCAGGATCACTTTGTGTTTACACTGAAGGGCAAAGGGCTGTTTATCCCATCTCCATCCCACTCATTTCCTTTCCCTCCACATCCCGTGGCTGGACAGCTGAGCTCGGGGCTGTTATTCCCCTTCAGGCCGGTGACATCTTTGGAGCTGCAGCAGCTGCATCACAGTGGAGTCACAGCAGTGACTCACCCACTGCCGTGCTCTCGGAGCCTGCTCCTGGAAATGATCCATTTCTCCTTATTAGATCTTGGGGCTTCAAGAGAAAACTCCTTTCACGGCTGTGTCACAGAAACAATTCCACTAAACTGCATTTTGTTGCTCCCGTGGATGCTGGGCTGGGAGGGAAGTGTCAGCAAGGATGGACAGCACGGAGGAAGGAAGGGAACTGTGGGTGCCCAGAGCAGCTGGGGCTGCCCCTGGATCCCTGGCAGTGCCCCAGGCCAGGCTGGACAGGGCTGGAGCAGCCTGGGACAGGGGGAAGTGCCCCTGCTCAGGGCAGGGGGTGGCACTGGACGAGCATTAAAGTCCCTTCCCATCCAATCTGGGATTCTGTGAGGAGAGAAGATGTCCAGGGGTTACTGGACACAAAAGAGACTGGCACAGACACCTGCAGTGACAGCCACACCTCTGGGACACCTGGCACCACAATTCCCACACTCAGAGCTCTTTGTGGTCACCTTCATCCTCCACTGAGTTTCCCTTGAATCCAGCCAACAAACAAAGCTGATTTATTTCTTTATGCAAATTCAGAGCTTTCAATACAGGGGATTTTCTCTCTCATTCTTTGAATAAATTGCTAAAATCCAAGGTTTGCTGGCTGGAACTCTGAGGCAGGGCACAAAGGTGGTGTCACGCTCCAGGCACAGCCCTGGATGTGCCCAAGGAACATTCCTGGGCAGGAAAAGGAAAGGATGGAAAGGGAAGGGAAACAGCCTGGAGGGGAAGCACCCACAAAGAAGAAAAGGCCATTCCCAGGTTCCTAACGATTCCCAGATCCCTGGGGGAACTCTGTGGTATTTCACAAGCAGGTTTGGCTGCACTTGGCTGGAATCCTGCTGTGCTCTGCTGCTCTAGTGGTGCCAACAGTGTCAGGGAATCACGGAATTCCTGCACACGGGGCAGGAAAAAACCAGAATTTTGCTCATCCCCTTCCAGGAGCCGAGAGAATCCTGTGTGGTCAGCTCAGCCAGCTTTGCACCAAAGCACCCAGTGAGAGACACCTTAAACCGCCCCCCACTCTTTTTCCTCATGGGAATTTTCCCTCATTCTCTCCTCCCAACACACCCGTTGTAGCCCTGTTTCCACACTCAGGTGACGGGATGCTTTGTCATCTCCACTGCTCCTTTCCTACAATTCCAAGTGGCACCAGTCTCTCTTCCTCACCTCCCAGCTGCCAGTGGCGACAGCTCTGATCTCCTTCAAAATCCTGTTTTCCTGATGGCTCCCACTCCTGCCCCTCAAACTCAGGCAGCTCCTTCCCGAGCTGAGCCACATCCACACTCAGGATCCACAGCCAGGCAGAGCCTTGGGTGTGGAGTGGAACAGGCACCTCCTGTCCCTCCCCACGGCGCAGGGACATCCTGCGGTGTTTCCCTGCAGTGCTGGGTGGTCCCTGGGCTCTCCCCAGGGCACTGGAATGGGATCCATGCCATCCATCACCGCTCACCTGAGCACAAGGCCTGTTTTCGCTGCCATGAAAGGGCATTAAATTGATTTTATGTGATTTGCTCTTGACAAATCAAACTTGGCTGTAATTCCCTGCCTCGTTATCTCCCAGGTGTTCACAAGCACTTTGCCAAATAATACATTCCCATTCTTGTCCTGGGTATTTCAGGCAACAGATCCCCATTTTATCTTTTCTTTCTTTTTTTTTTTTTTTTTTAGGATAGCCATAGCATTTATTTTTTCCAGACCTCCCAAATTTTCTCCACACACATTCCAAGATAAAAGCCAAGTGCTCCAAGATTGATTCAGCCTCCTTTAAGCACCACACGGAGAATGCTGGCAGGGCCAGGCAATTTGGGACCCCCTAATAGCCCTAAGAGCTCCCTGCCCCATCCTTCTCCTGCTGCAGAGTAAATTCTGTCCCCTTTGTCACCGGAGCTGTTTGTTCACCCTGTCATTGTCACTAACACCTTCAGTGAAGGCTGAAACTGCAGCAGGGGAAATTCCTTTGCCTGGGGCATCATTGCTTAAGACTCCAGGAGAAGTGTCTTCTGCCTTTTTCTCACTGCTAATCTCATTACAGAAATTTTCCCCATTAATTTTTATCTCCCTCACTGCTCGGCTCCCTGTGCCTCGTAAAATTCCAATTCATTCATGGAGAAGGGGACACGGTCCAAGTGGAAGCTGTATCCATATCCATGTTTAATTTTTCCTGTGTCTCATCTCCATCACGCTTTGATCTCAGCTCCAAGCTGGGAGTGTGGTTGTACCCATTTCCCATGGGATACAAATGGAGAAAATCCCTTTTGCCCGTGGTCCTGAGCTTCCTGCTGCTGGGACAGCAAATTCCTGCAGCATTTCCTTGGGTGGGTTTCTGCCATGCCATGTTTAGGTCAAGTTTTGAGGCCATCCAGGGAAAGCACTTGGGACTGTAACCCAGAGATTTATCCCAGCACAGCTCAAGTGCCAATCCAAGGGAAATCCCAAGGGGAGCAGAGGGGCAGCTCCCATCTCTGCTCTGGGACAGAGACAGCACCCAGGGCACGGCTAGAGCTGGGCAGGGCAGGCTCAGGCTGCATTTTGGGAAAGGTTCTTCCCCCAGAGGGGGCTGGCACTGCCCAGGCTCCCCAGGGAATGGGCACGGCCCCGAGGCTGCCAGAGCTCCAGGAGCCTTTGGCCAGCGCTGCCAGGGATGGACAGGGGGGGGTTGGGGGGGCTGGGCTGGATCCACGATCCCTGGGGGTCCCTTCCCCCTCAGGATATTCCAGGACTGTGTGATTTTGGTAACTACACCAGGTAACAGCCATGGGCTGGGACACACAAGTTCATTTTAAAATAAACCAGAATAATCCTGAAGAGGCCTGACTGAAGTCTAAAAGTGACATCAAACTAATGCAGCATTTCCACATTCAGGTGAAGACAGGGCATGGGGGACATCTGTGGGGCACATGAGGACTCCGCAGCCTCAGGTGGCTTCCAGAATTTCTGAGTTTACCGGGAATGTGGAGCTTTTCCATCCCTGCAGAGACCTCAGATGTGGTCCTCGCCGAGGTTCCTGTGCTCTGACACTTCTATTAATCCCCAGCCCTGTCAATTATTTATTGTCCCTCTCCGTGGTGCTCTGTCACAGGCTGGGCTGGAGCAGCTTGTGCTTCCCGACAGGCTGTCATGTCTGTGGCTATCTTTGGAGCTCGTCCCACCTCGGAGACGCTGACGGAGAAGATTAAGTCTCCTTGTCAGCACCGCAGCCCAGAGCCACTCGTGCTGTCCCTGCAGCACTCCCAGGGAACAGGACAGAAAGTGCCATTTGCTCTGGGTTTAAAAGTCATTGCCTGCTTTTATTCCTGGCAGGAGAGAGGATGGAATTGTAGGAAATGGGAGCAGTCAATCCCGGGCTATTAAATAAAGGTACTTTGATAGGACCATTACATCAATTAAATCGGAGCTGATCATTCTGTTTTAGGGCCGTGTCTTTCCCCGCCCTTCCAGATGGTATCTGTGCTTTGTCACCTGTCACCCTGCAGGACAGACATGTCCCCAGGGGTGTCTCCAGAACAGCAGCGTCACCGTGCAGACAGCGGCCCTTCTGAGGCCCTGGAGCCAGCGGGATCAGCCTGGGAATCCTTTGTTATTCACAGCTGAGGTCCCCCTGCTCCCATCCCCTCCTAATGACTTCCCCGTGATGGTGATGATGATGATGATTATGTGGTCATTAAGAAGGCGATTTGCTCAGGTCTCCTGTGCTTCAGTGAGGAGCCCAAAACATTAAAGGGAGGTGTTCAGAGCCCTCCCACAGCACAGCCAGCGGCTTTTCATGATTCCTAATTAGTGCAGAGGGTCCTTAACGAGCGGCAGCGACCCAGGTGGCTGCTGCTTTTGGGGGTGCACTGGGAATCTGGTGTGGATTGGGATAATGAACCACCCGAGGAGGAGCAGAGCAGACTGAGCGAGCCCCACCTGCCCTGTGCTCCTGGGGCAGTAACTGGGCAGTAACTGGGCATTAACTGGGCATTAATTGGACATTTACTGGCACTAACTGGGCATTAATTGAACATTTACTGGGCACTAACTGGGCACTAACTGGGCATTAACTGGGCATTTACTGGGCATTAACTGGCGTGATGGCCATGTCCTAGAGTCCACAGCAGAGCAGCATTCCCTGCATGCCAGCCCTGGGATAAAGTGTCTCTCAGCAAGGATTTTGCTGCTGTGAAATTCTCAGCTCTGGGCCACGGGTAGGTGGGAGGATCACAGAATATCCTGAGTTGGAAGGCATCCACAAAGACCATCAAGTCCAGCTCCTGGCCCTGCCAAGACACCTCAGTAATCCCACCCCACGCCTGAGGGTGTTGCTCACTCTTCATTATTGGAATGAAAATGAAGGTGCTCCCAAACTTTGCTGCATCCCAGTGTTTTCACAGACATCAGTGTTTAGTTCTAGTTATTAGTGGGATAAATATTTGTTCCAAGTATTTTTGGATGCTAAAACAGAAAGCTGCAAACACAGCTGGAGCTGGAAATTTGCTCTGTGGGTTGATGAGGGAGGAAGGCCCAGCTTGGGGGTTGCCTTGGCTCCGGGGTGCTCTTGCTGGTGGGGGCTGGAGTTGTGTTGAGCTTAATCAAAATCCCCCAAAAGGATGCAGGGGACCTCCAGAAAGGCTGGGGAAGAGCTGACAGGGGTCTGTAAGGTGTCACTGCCATTTCTGTCCTTTTTCTGGTGTGACAATTCATGTCCAAACTGGGGAGAGCCTTGCTGGTGCCAACCTGAACTTCTTTGTGTGCAGTGGGACACATCCCTGCTGTCTCTATTCCCAGAGCAGCTGGGGCTGCCCCTGGATCCCTGGCAGTGCCCAAGGCCAGGCTGGACCCTGGGGCTGGAGCAGCCTGGGGCAGTGGGAGGGGTCCCTGCCATGGCAGGGGTGGCACTGGATGAGGTCCCTTCCCTCCCAGACCATTCCATGATTCCATGATCCTATTTCCATTTCCACAACTCCTGCTTGCAGAGCATTGGTGAGGAGGGAGTGGAAGCCTCCAAGAAAGGTCTGTCCATGCATTTGCTTTGAGGAGAAGCAGCTCCTGCCTGATCTCCCTGTCCCTGCCACGGTCTGGGCACAGAGCTCAAGCACATGAAGGGTCTCCACCAGTCCCACACAACTTCCCAAAGTTCCTGTTGTCCAGCAGAAACATCTCCTGCTCTGCGGGGACATGTCCAGGTTATTTCCACCCATGGAATGGGATGGGGATGCACAGGAAATTTGAGAAACCATGAACTTGGGGGAAGCCTCAACTCTAGCAGAGCTCCAAGGGCAGAACTCTTGGTGTAAAAACATTCCTGGCTAATAATTAGGATTTATAGGAAAGGATTTTTAGGGAAGAGAAAGCTGAGGGTGATTTTTGCACCCTTAAAACCAAGTTTTAACTTGAGTTTGGCTGAGCACTGGTTAAGACCAGAGCAGCACACTCACATCAGCTCTGCTGTATAAAAGTAATTTATATATTTCTCCAATCCTTAACTTTCCATGTGCTGTCACATTTTGATTTCATACCCAAATAAAAATCTATTGGGCAGGAATGAAGTGCAATAGCTCTGGAATGGATGCAAACAATTCCAGCAGCCGAGGATGAAGTACAGGGGCTCAGCTGTGGGTGGGAATCCTTGGGCTCTGTTAGTCCAGAGGGGAATGAATCCTTCACTCCCACTAAATAAATAAAGGCTTGCAGAGATCAGCTTGGGGAAAGTCAAAATATATTTGAGTGGGGCCATGCCAACACCGAGCTGTGAAGCAGAGCAGGGAGGTTTCACATTCCCCTGTCCCTCAGAAACAGGGAAGCAATAGGGAAACAGGGAAAATGGACTCCAAAAGAGTCCAGAGTTTGTGGCTCTGCTCCTCAGAAGGGAAGAGTGGGAATCAGGGAAGGCTTGTGGAAGCTGGAAATGCTGCAGGTGGTGGAACAGGGGCAGGGGTGGAGTTGGGACCACTTAAACCCAAGTCCAGCTGTGGGGCTGCAGGCCTAGAAACACATCCAAGCACATTCCCTGGAGTTCACCGTGGATATTGAGGAGAAAAGCTGCCCTTGGGATGGAAGAGTCCACCACAGCTCTCAGCTGCTGCTGGAGTTCAGAGCCACTCACCCCAAACCAAGAATGGAGCTTAATTCTGTAATGGAGCAGCACAGAAAATGAATCCCTGCCCAGGTAGGTGGATACTGCACAGAGTTTGCAGGACGCCCATGAATTCCCCGTTTTCCCCAGGGATTAAAAGAATAATTTCACTATGGAAGGTCCCTGATGGCAGTGCTGGACTTGAATCTTGTATTTTGGAGCAGCCTCCAAAGTCCTAAACCAGCCTGAGCTGGGCAGAGAGCAAGGAAAAAGCCCAGAATTCCCAGTCCAAAGGGTTTTTAGAGGAGTTCAAAGCTCCCACAATTTCTGAAGACCAGCTGCCAGAGCTCCTGGCTGCCAAATGAAAGAGGGATAGAAATTGGATAATCTGCACCAGATGCTTGGATTTTTTTCCAAGCTCATTCACTTCAGCTGAAATGCTGGCGGGCTGGAAGCTGGCCAGCTGCTGCTCCAAGGAGCAGCTGGAGGCATTCCCAGCAGGATTCAGGAGGAGGGAAGACCTTCCCCGTTTTCTGATTGCTGGTGGAAAACAAATTGCTCATGACAGGGAAGTAAGGAAGCAACTTTGGATGTTTGAGGAAACAAAACACTCCAGACACGTGTGGTGATTCCCGCAGGAAATTATTCCTTTGGAAAAGCATCCTGGCTCTTCCAGGTCTCTCTCCAGCATGGTAAAGATGGAATTTATTTCTGTTTACAAGGCTGTTAAAATAAAGGAATAACCCCCTAACCTGTCTGGTTTTTTTGGATGGAGGGAATCCTGCAGTTTTTCCTGTTGTGTTTTAATCTCTTCCCAAGAGAAATGTGATCGATGCAGCACTTGGGGTTGGAGTTTTAACGTCAGACAAGTGTCTGCTGCTGATTAATTCAGATTGGAACAGATCCAGACTGTCCCTTTCTGAGGGATGGAGGCTGCACCCTGCAAAATCCCCCTGGAAAAGGGTTTTCCTTCAGGCAATCCTCATCCAGTATGGTCCGTATAAAAAACCCCAAACCGTTCCATGATTTCCTGATTCGATCTCCTCCATTAGAGCTGCTCATGAATTTGGGAACATCCTTTTCAGGAACAAGGGCTCAAAATGAGGGCACATGGCCGGGATGCAGCAGGACGGATCCTTGGGCAATTTGGGACTTATCCATCATGGAAAACCCTGGAAGAACATGGATGTTTATCCCCTAAATAGCCTCCAATCCCCATTTCCCCTCCTGGGTGTGGAGCAGTGGCAGAGTGAGGCTCTTTTCCCATCCCCCAGGAGAGCTGTGGCCTGGGGACAACGTGGATTGTGGGAATGTGCAGCTCCCGGTGCCTGGGGCTGGCAGTGGGACCCAGGAGCAGCAAATTTCAAAATCGAGACCCCAGAATGCAAATTTGAGACCCCAAAATATTATATATATATATCTCTGCAAATTAGAGATGGAGGGAGAGCCCTCAAAGGTACCAGATAACAGAGACCTCTCAGCATCATCCCAGCTGATCCCTGTGGCTCTGATCCCGTCACTGGAGCAGCTTGGGAGGCTCCATCCTTGGAGACTTCNAGGAACAAGGGCTCAAAATGAGGGCACATGGCCGGGATGCAGCAGGACGGATCCTTGGGCAATTTGGGACTTATCCATCATGGAAAACCCTGGAAGAACATGGATGTTTATCCCCTAAATAGCCTCCAATCCCCATTTCCCCTCCTGGGTGTGGAGCAGTGGCAGAGTGAGGCTCTTTTCCCATCCCCCAGGAGAGCTGTGGCCTGGGGACAATGTGGATTGTGGGAATGTGCAGCTCCCGGTGCCTGGGGCTGGCAGTGGGACCCAGGAGCAGCAAATTTCAAAATCGAGACCCCAGAATGCAAATTTGAGACCCCAAAATATTCACCTGCAAATTAGAGATGGAGGGGGAGCCCTCAAAGGTACCAGATGACAGAGACCTCTCAGCATCATCCCAGCTGATCCCTGTGGCTCTGATCCCGTCACTGGAGCAGCTTGGGAGGCTCCATCCTTGGAGACTTCCAAGCCCAAACTGGCTGCAGCCAAGCCCAAAGCAGAGAAAGCCCTGCCCAAGCTGACCTGGTCTTGTGGCTCACTATGCTTTGAGCCCGAGACAGGATTAGGGACCCCCTGAATCCCCTCCAGGCAGAATTCCCCTCTTATCCCATGGATATCCCTCCTCCCAAGGCTTCTTGGTCTTCTTCTGCCTCCAGAAACGGAAATAGAATCCAGAAGCCTCTCTGCTCCTTCTCCAGGTGCTCTTACAGATGGGAATGAGCAACCCAGACCTGCCTGGAACATTCAGGGCTGAATTGTGACGGGTTCAGAGCATGTGAGAGTCACAAATTTCTGGAACTCCTCCCTGCTTTTCCCAGTTCCAGCCCCATTCCCGCAGCTTTGGATGTCTTTCCCAAGCATTCCAACTCTGCAAATGCAGAGGAAAGGAATCAAACACTTCCCTTTGTGCCTTCCCTTGGGAATTTTCCCTGCCCAAGGAGTAGCAGATAATTTTTTCCTGATTTAGGTGCCTACAGAAGGATTTCTCAGCACTCCTCATGTCCCTTCTGATTGTTTCCCTTCTCCGACTCTTCCCTTGCTTTTTATACCTGGAACTGTTCCTCTTATTTCTGTGGGACTTTTTTTTCACCCAAGTTGGCCCAGTTTCCATCTTCTTTTCATGGAGCAGCTTCCCTGCACTGTGATGGTTTGACCTGATAACACTCAATAAATTTTCCTTATTCTACTCACACAAATCCTCTGGAATTAGTTTTTTCCTTATGTTATTTTTTTCCAAAAAAACCCTCCCTTATACAGTTCACTTTAAGATACCTGCCCTATTTCCTGGCCCTCATCCCTGGAGCATTTCTCATCTCTGAGCTCCCTCTCCCAAATTCCCTTGGTTTGCAGCTGGTTTTTTTTTTTTTTTTTTTTTTTTTTTTTTTTGTAAGCTT
>VWZN01015171.1:198417-225061 GCA_013396955.1 Regulus satrapa | reverse complement strand
TTTTTTTTTTTTTGTGGAAAGCTCACCTGCCCCATAGGATTGACTCCAATTTTAGAGGATATTACTTGGAATTTTTTCCAGAGGCAGAAGAGAGGACAGCAAATTACCACCAGCAACACCTGAAATGCAAATAAGGGATAATGAAATGCAGCCCAGCCATCCCAGCTGCACCTGGATCTGTTCTGAGGATTCTCCTCCTTCCCTTGATTTCCAGACCGGGAATATCACTGGGAAAATGTTGTTGGAAGTGACATTCCTGGGCTGGTGCCCACGTGGATCACCAAAGCTGCCAGAAGATCTCTGGGAGATGGAAAAGAACTTCTGGGAAAGGACTGACAGGGCTCAGAGCTCATTCCCAGGGCAAAGATTCCCAGTCCAAGGGAGAAGTATCCCAGCCTTCAGCCCCATCATTCCCAGAGCCATAGCTGAGTCACCAGGGTGGGATGATCCAGGGAAACTCCTTGGTGATGGTGTCAGTGACCTTCAGCAGAGCTGGGCACTCTGGAATACTGGGGATATATCCAGTGGTACTGGCAGCTGCAGGACCTCGTCACTGCCCAGTCCCTTGGGAAACTCTTCCCACATATTTTCCTTGTTTCTCCTTTTTCTCTTTTGCTCTTTATGCTGATTCCCAAACTTTCAAACTGGGAGGAATTTAAATGGGAGGAGAGCGCTGGAATATTTAGAAAACAGATGAAAAACCTCGGGATGGGACTGGGAATCAGCTCACATCTCGTTTGGCCCAGAAGCTTTCCAAGACCTCAGAGGCTACGGGAAGCTCTTGGACTGCAGAATTCCTGCAGCCATCAAGAACTCCCTATTAAAACCCAAGAAATCCCCATTAAAATCAAACTCCAGCGGAAAGGCAGCTTTCCGATGACAAGATGCAAATTATACAAGGAAAAAGTGTTTCCAGCGGAGCTGTCTCATCTCGAGGTGGGAAGAACAGGCTCTCATTCCCATGGGATCCAGCTGAGCCCACTCAGCCCTGGGAATGAAAATGCTGGAAAACAAGTCCCTGCTGTTTGGAGGGGCTGGATGGGGAGGAGTGGTGGAACATGAGAGCTCTCAGCACAGACTCCTCTCCACGGTGCCTGGAATTCTATCCTGAGCTGCAGAGCATTGGAGCAGCTCCGTGTGCTGATGGGGCTCATCCCAGAGTGCCCATTCCAGTCTCGCTGGGCACGGGGGAGGAGCCATGGGAAGAGTGGGTCACCTGTCCAAAGTGACCCCTCCATAGGTCACAAAAGTGGAGCTCCTGGCTCCTGTGGGCACATTCCTGACTTGGGAATGCTCCAGGGCACATTCCAGGGCACACAGGCAGATCCCTGCTCCAGACATAGCTTCCTTTTTTTCCGGATTCAGGGATCAAGAACAGCAGTGTTTTCCGTCTCACGCCTTTCAGGCACTCATTAATGAGGCTGTGATGTCTTTTGAAGATGAAAAAGCCTGAATAAAAATGCTTGGTGTCTCAATTTTCCTGACACAATTTTTGGAATGTGTCTTTCAGCTGGGGAAGTTCAGTCTGGAGAGGAGAAGGCTCCAGGGAGAGCTCAGAGCCCCTGGCAGGGCCTGAAGGGGCTCCAGGAGAGCTGGAGAGGGGCTGGGGACAAGGGATGGAGGGACAGGAGCCAGGGAATGGCTCCCAGTGCCAGAGGGCAGGGCTGGGTGGGAGATTGGGATCCAGGAATTGTTCCTGGCAGGGGGGGCAGGCCCTGGCACAGGGTGCCCAGAGCAGCCGGGGCTGCCCCTGGATCCCTGGCAGTGCCTGAGGCCAGGCTGGAGCCTGGGGCTGGAGCAGCCTGGGGCAGTGGGAGGGGTCCCTGGCCATGGATGGGCTTTAAGGTCCTAAATGAAAGGATTCCGCAGGATTTTCAGGTCCTCCATGGGCCAGACAACCCAGACAACTCCAGGATTCCATGATTACTCCTGTTCAGGGATTTGAAGGATGTTGCATACAAAGGAGAGAATAAGCACAGGCCTCAGCAGATAAGTTATTTGGAATTTCTTCCATCCTGCAGATTCCCAAGGACCAGCTTGTGCAAGCTCTTCCCTAAAATAATCTCCAGCTTTCTGTGGGTGGCAGTGAAGCAACAATCTTCTCTTTTCTCCCTCTTTCTTCCCTTGAGCGAATATTTTTTGGGGGCACATTTGATTCTCAGCTGTCTCAAACAGTCTCAAAATCCCACATTTCCCCATGTGAGCTGCATCCTGCTTTATCTCCCTTTATAGGGTCTTCATTTGGCTCCTATTCATTTATATGATTCCTTGACAGAGCAGTGACAGAGTGGGGAAAAAATATATGGCTGGCAGTGTCTTCTGGAATAATGGGATCAAATCTTTTACATTCCATAGAATTTTACCTGGTTTTATTTTCCTTTCAAAACCATGGAGAACGGATTGAAACACTTTATTTTTTCTTTTTCTTTTTTTTTTTTTTTTTTTTTTTTTTTTTTTTTTTTTTTTTTTTTTTTTTTGAGCGGGAGGTGTCTCTTGGCACTGGGATGAGTCAGTGTGAAAACCCACAAAGGTTTTTGGTGCCATCACTCAGGCTCTGCACATTTCCCTGTGGCTGCCCCATCCCTAGAAATGTCCAAGGCCAGCTTGGATGGGCTTGGAGCAACCTGGGATAGTTCAACATGAAAAGGGGTGGCACTGGGTGAGTTTTAAGGTCCTTTCCACCAAAACTGTTTTGTGATTCCATGATGCCATGAGCATTCCTTTAATCCATTTTAATTTTTCTGGTTAGCTCAGCAGCTTTGGCTTGTCCTGTTCTCATTTTAATGAGTCTTTTCTTCCCATTAGGAAGGTAAATCCGTCTGTGTCATCAGGATCAGGAGAATCTGGCCCAGAGCTCCCGATGGGAGCTGATTCCAAATGCTTCTTCAGGAGCACAAAGTCACTTGATGTGAACCACAGTTACCCTGGAACAACTCCCTGGAATTTTTACCTGGGCAGTCAGTGCCAGGACACAGAGAATGGCTCCCAGTGCCAGAGGGCAGGGCTGGGTGGGATATTGGGATCCAGGAATTGTTCCTGGGAGGGTGGGCAGGCCCTGGCACAGGGTGCCCAGAGCAGCTGGGGCTGCCCCTGGATCCCTGGCAGTGCCCAAGGCTGCTGCTCCTGGGTCCCACTGCCAGCCCCAGGCACCGGGAGCTGCACATTCCCACAATCCACGTTGTCCCTAGGCCACAGCTCTCCTGGGAGATGGGAAAAGAGCCTCACTCTGCCACTGCTCCACACCCAGGAGGGGAAATGGGGATTGAAGGCTATTTAGGGGATAAACATCCATGTTCTTCCAGGGTTTTCCATGATGGATAAGTCCCAAATTGCCCAAGGATCCGTCCTGCTGCATCCCGGCCATGTGCCCTCATTTTGAGCCCTTGTCCCTAAAAAGGATGTTCCCAAATTGATGAGCAGCTCTAACGGAGGAGATCGAATCAGGAAATCATGGAATGGATTGAGTTGGAAGAATCCTAAATCCCACCCAGAGCCACCCCTGCCATGGCAGGGACCCCTCCCACTGCCCCAGGCTGCTCCAGCCCCAGGGTCCAACCTGGCCTTGGGCACTGCCAGGGATCCAGGGGCAGCCCCAGCTGCTCTGGGCACCCTGTGCCAGGGCCTGCCCACCCTCCCGGTAAAATCTGAGTAAAGTTTCTCCTCATAAGAGGACCCCATCAGACCCAGGGATCACTCATTCCTGACATTAATTAGCCTCAGGACATGAGTGATGTTCTCCCATTAGGAGGAATTTTACCAGGGAAAGGCAACTTCTGACATATTTCTGGAGTGAATAAATCACTTTAATTAAAGCAGCCAAAGACTCTGGAAAAAAAATACCAAAGGCATTTTCAAGATTAAATCCCTTTGTCCATCATGGGTCCTCAAAAACTTGTTTTTTCCCCCATTTCCCAGTTGGAAACTCCTCTTTCCCTTTGCTCCTTGGCCTCTCTCACAGTCTCACTCTCATCCTTGGGACATCAGTGTTTATATCAGTAATTTTCACTTTTGTTCCAATCCTGTGCATCCCTATATTCTCTTTGTTCTGGGAGAGACAACAGGAGCTCGCTTGGGATGCATCCGTCTGCTCCGAGTCCTTTGCCATCGCTCTCATCTCCATGGTAACTTGGGAAATGGCTTCCTCTGCCAGCGAAGAGCTGGACAGGAGATCCACGAGAATCACTGGGAGATTCACCAGACACGGAATCACAGAGCCATTAGGGTTGGAGAAGAATTACAGGATCATCAATCCAACCTTTTCCCGAGTACCCCCATATCCACTCAACCGCACAGTGAAGTGCCTCGTCTGCTCTTTTCCTAAACAATTCCAGGGATGGGGAATCCCACCTGTTCCAGGGCTTAATCACTCTGTCAGTGGAGAATTTTCCCTGATATCCAACTTGAACCTCCTCCAGGCTGTTTCCCTGAGAAATTGGGAAAAGCCTTGTTGCTCCATCAGCAAATCTGTGGGACCAAGGCTCTCCTTCAGGAGAGGGGCAAGAGAAGGAATGTTTTCCTGGGATTTGTAGCAGGATGCCTGAATCCAGAACAAAATGTCATTGGAGCAGGACTTTAGTGGGAACTTGCTCCTGGAGGGAACCTGGAAAAGATGAGGAAAGGGCAGAGCATGAGAAGCATCTCGAGAATTTTACTCAAGTTACCCATGAGGAGACTTTTTATTTTGGGGATTGAAGAGGAGGATATGGTGAAAAAAAAAAAAAAGGGATAAAAAAGAAACCCATGGGCTGATCTGCCCAGCCCAGATGAGTCACTTTGTGCAGAGCTTGCCTGCAAAATTCCTGCAGCTTCCAGAGGCATCTCCAAGGGCTTTGTGAAGGACCTGGGACTCCCAGGGGATGTCCAAAGGGATCAATGCACAAGCCATGCGAGCTTCAGGCTGCCAGCTTGACATTCCTGGGAGGTGGAATTGCTGTCCCACAGGAAGGGGAAGGAGAATTGTGCAGAAGGAATCTCTGGAGCCACGGGGAAATGATCCTCACAGGAAAAGGATGCCCAAAAGGAAAGGATCCCCATCTTTCTGATCTCAGTCCTCAGCCTCCACCCTCCAGCTGTGCCCAGGAGGGTGCCCTGCTCCTCTGTGCCCTGCTCCAGGAGGCAGCAGAAGGATGCAAATGGGGATGGTGGGAAGGGAGGGACACTCCCTGAGCTTCTCTGAACCCCCTGCCCAACCCTCTCCTCCAAAAGCACATTCCAGTGCTTCCAAAGGCTGATTCCTGCCTGCTCTCTCCTTGCCTGCCTCTGCCAGCCAGCACAGGGCCCTGGCACACAGCCAGCCTCCTTCAGGGCTGGGGAAACCAAACTGGGGACAAGAGTCCCCTTCTCAAGGAGAAGCTTCCCAAAATGTTTCCATGAAGGAGCCCAGTCCATCAATGATCCACAGGGACTCCACATCATCAATGACTCCAGCAGGGAACCCTTTCCTAATGGCAGGAATGCACTGGTCCCTCCTTTTCCCAGTTTCTTTGCCCACTGCTGGGGCTGCAGGATCTGCTGGCCTGGCCTCCAGCTCTGTTTGTGGCTCCCAGTCCAATCCAGAGAATCTGAGTCAGGGCCCTTGATCTGTTCTGTTCCACATCCATGTCCCCCTGAGAGCCTCAGTGGAGGCTCCTGTGGAGTCCACGCTTTGAGTGCAGTGCAATTAATTCCAATTAAAATGATTGCCTACATTTGATCTCACGAATCCCAGCCTGAAAGCTCTGCATTTTTTTTCTCCACTGGGTCAACAGGGAGTGGGACATGCTGGGAGACTCCACATTAGAGCTCCCCGTTGTCCCTTTCCCCTTTGCCTGTGGATTGTAGTGCTGGTAAAAAGGATTCTTTTATCTGCATAAGGATTGATGAACACATCTCTCAATAGATCTCCACTGAAAGGACTGGAGCAGGAATTCATTTTAAATTGAAAAGTGTTGGAAGTACACCTAGAGATGAAGAATGAAAGAGGGAAATGCAGGATCGGGGAGGGAAAATGCCAAGATTTTGAGGCAGTTCCATGGGAATGGGGGTGTTTGCAGGAGAACAACAAAGAAACAGCTTGAGAAGCTTTAAGTGTAAAGGTAAGAGTTTGTGGGCAGATGGAAAAGGGAGGGATAAGATCAGTCTGGGGTGCAGGTGAGAGGCCAGAACAGCTGGGATACAGCAGGGATCTAGCCAGGATCCAGCTGGAAAACCCTGCTTGGGACTGGGATCCTTCTGAGCAGAAATGTGGGCAAAGAGCATTCCTGAAGGAGCAGAATTGATAAAGAAATGAAATAATTTTCCAGGGGTAATTTCCACAGCCTGGCCTTGCCAGGATGGCTCAGAGGATTGTGCTCCCAGATCCAGGGGCTGGAGCAGTGGCCAGGTGGAGAATTCCTATCTCAGCTGATCCCAGCCCTCCATAAGCCAGTATTCCCCATCCTGGGCAGGACTGGGGTCCCCCCAGCTGTGGGCACAGTGCTGGGTGTGGGCACAGCTGGAAAAAGCCCTGGGAGCAGGAGGGTTACAGCCACCAAGGCCCCAGCTCCATCTGCTCCCCTCCTGCCTCCAGACTGGTGCAGGGAGCACCGGGAATGAGGAAGAGCAACGAGGGAATGAGGCTCTTGCAAGGGAATCTAAACCCAGCAGGAGGAACTGAGTTGTGCGTTGGCAAAGATGGAATTTGCTGCAGAAGCTGTCAGGGATTTTTGTAAATAGGAGCTTCTCCCTGGGGAAAGTCTGGATCTCCACCACTGGAGTGGCAGTGCCAGCTGCCCTCCTGCCTCCAGGAACTTCGGGAGGAACACCTTCCACTTCACCAGGGAACCAGAACACTTCTGCTTTAAGGGTCCTGAACTCATTTCTCATTTAATTCCCATCTCCATGATTCCACAAAGTGAAATGGAAATGAATTTTTTTTTTCGTTCCCCACACTGTAAGGAAAAAAAAAAATTAAAAATTGGATCAAGCAGACTCTTCTGTTTTGATAAAAGAAAAAGTTGAATTCCAATTTTAGGGGGTTTTAAACTTTTTTGAGAGATTTGAAAAGAAAATAGATGATCCAAAAAAGGATTTGGGGAAAAAAAAAAACCCCAAACATTCTCTTCTGAGAAGACAAAAATGTTTTGCTTTCCTTCAGTTTTAATTCACATGAAGAATCAGATTATCCAATTAATAGGGTTGGCCTAAGAATGAGTTTTGAGTTGCATGAGGAAAGAGGAATGATGGATCAGGGAGCTTGGAGCACCTGCCTCGGGAATGCTTTGCTTTGTCAACAGTGCAAAATAACTTGGAGGGGCTGGGTGATGGCTCTTAATAGAAACACATCTGGGGGATAATATCCAATGTGGAAAAGCTATTAAGGGGTAACATGGAAATAGATCAAATAGATATAAACCAGCCCTGAATGGAGCAAGGCTGGAAATTAGAAGATTTCTAACAATCCACAAAGTGAAATTCTCCCATGCTGTCCCAAATCCATTTGTCTCTATGGAGATGAGGAGAAGCAGACAGGAAGGAGGGCCCATAAATTATCTGAACATGGAGCTGTTGATGAAAGGAGTTGTTTGATAGAGTGGGAATAATTCCAGGGCTGGAAGTGAAAGGCCTTGGCCAGGTGATTTATTGCTATTTCAGGATACAGATTTGATCATTGCATTCCAAGTGCATTTCCCTGTCTTGTATTTATGTCACTTTAATCCTAAATTCTGGGTTTCTGCTGGACACTTGTGGGGTTTAGGACACCTTGGTCACTCCTTGGGGCACAAAGGTAAAGGATTTGGGGAATAGAGCCTGTTTGGGGCCCGTTTAGAGCCTGTTTGGGGCTGTTTTAGCCTTTTTGTGGTCACAAAGCCCAGCTTAGAGCACGGCACAGCTGTGGTGGGGAAGTCTTTGGGATGAGAGATGCCTGAACCCAGTTTGCTCACCGGGGATTGCAGAGATCTTCAGCTTTGGGGAATGGAGTTTCCCTGGTAGAGTCCAGGATTGCTGGGATTTCTGCTGTAATTCCATAGCATGAAATGATCCATTTCCTGAAGTCACTTCTGAGGAGTTATCTAAAGGAATTCCCTGCTTTTTCAGGAATCCACAAGGGTGTTGGTGTCATGGAAAGCTGGGAAGTTTATCAGAGGAGGATTTACCCTTTTTGGGAGGCGGTTGCTGGGTTCTGCCTTGGGAAGAGAACTTCTACTGAGCCCTGTATCCAGCACCAGGAGCATTTTAAGGGACCTGTTCTTGGATTTGGGTCTGGATCTTTGGTTTAAACCCCCTCTGCATTAGGCCACGGCCAGAGAGGCCATGCAGAGTCTGGTTGTTGGTGGCTCTGTGGGGTGTGCTCATGGCTGGGAGGGTCTGTGCCACCTGTGAGGGGGGACAGGTCACCCCACACACCCAGAAGAGACATGGGTCTGCAACGCCCTCCTGAAAATGAAATGTGAGCCCAAAAATGTGATAGGAGAGGTCTGACCTGCAAAATTCCTCTCTGGGAATGTCTTTTGGTTGGCCTGGACGAGAAATTGGAGTGAAATTCACATGAATTTTTTGTGAATTTTTTGTGAATTTTGGGGTGAATTTTGAGTGTGGTTTGGGGTAAATATTGGGTGAAATGAGGCGGATTTTGGGGTGTTTTTTGTTGAATTTTGGTTGGCCTGGACGAGAACTTCAAGTGAAATTCACATGAATTTTTTGTGAATTTTTTGTGAATTTTGGGGTGAATTTTGAGTGTGGTTTGGGGTAAATATTGGGTGAAATGAGGTGAATCTGGTGGAAGACCCTGCCCAGGATCCATCCATGTCCTCCTTGTCTGGTTGGGAGCACAAAGCTGACTGCCACACCTGGCAGTGCCTCTCTGAGCTAACCCCAGGAGCAGCTAAATCCAAACTCTAGCCAACCTGTGGTGGTTCTGCTTCCATTCCTGCAGTCCGGCCTATCCCAGGAGTGACCTGGAGAAGGACACAAACGCAGAATGTTCTCCCTGCTCAGAACAGCTCCATTTCCTCCTGAGTTCCCAGAATCACAGAATCATTCAGACTGGGAAACAGTTCCAAGATTATCAATCAATGCTGAACCAATCCCACCATTCCCACTAAACCGTGTTCCCAGAGGCCACATTTGTAGATACTTCCAGGGGTGGTGACTCCACAGTGCCCTGGGAAACCTGTGTTAATGACTGACCACTCTTTCTGTGAAGAATTTTTTCCTTAACTTCCCCTGGTGCAGGATTCTCATCCAGGCAGTCTTGACTCCACCCTGAAGTCTTCCCGGGAAGCTGAGCTGGGATTCCCCAGGTGGGATTCCCTGTTTGCTGTGCTCCTGGATCTCAGACTCTTGTCTGAGGGTTCCATAAGCACCACGTAATCCAGGAGCAATGGATCAAAGGAGGTGGAGCCGTTATCCATGGATTTCCCAGCCCTGCTCCAGGCTCTGTGGTGCTGCTCACACTTTCCTTCCCCATGCTGGGGGAGTGAGGAAAGGAGATGGAGGCTGAGAGGGTCTCTCTCCCTCACCCTCTGAACTGTTCCACCATCTCCTGGCTAATCCAGAGCCACTCCGGATTCCTCCTGTTTGGTCCAATATGGATCATCCACCCCCTGCTTACAAGAAGCATTTTGTTGGGGTGTAGCAAAGCAATCAAAACCAACTCCTGGCTCCCAGATTTCCACTGCTCCCATTTTCCAGTGGGAATCCGCTCATTTCACAGCCTATTTCAGTAATGAGCTGAGCAAATTTATAGGGAGGAAAAACTTCCCAGGTTTCTATATTATTCTTGGAATGATATATTGTAAACCTGCCCCACCAAACCATTGGCTGAGTTGTTTTACATTTATGGCAAAGATGATTTAGACCTCGAGTGGGAAATAAAATCTGGAGACGTTAGGTTTATTACAGAAAAATCCTTCAAGAAGCCATTTTTTTCAGGAGGAGCAGCGGGGAAGGAGAACCTGGAGCAGGAATGGTTGTTCCGAGTGTCGTGGAATGCTTGTTACCATTCCCGGCTTAGCCGAGCGTGCCTGTCAAACATCTGAGGAGCTGCAGTGCTGCCCCCTGAAGCTGAGCTTGCTCTGAAGTCCATTAGATGTCTGTAATTCCTGGGGGCTGCCAAGATTCACCTGGGAATTTGTTTTCAAGACTTTGGCAGAATCAATAATTCAGGGCTGGTCAAACAGCTCTGACAGGACGTGGTGGGCAGGCACCACATTGATTATTTGAGCAGCTACAAAAGAAGTCTCTTTCCATAAAAAACCACCATGACAAAAAGGGAAAAGCCCCAGATAAATTCAACTGCAAATGGGAATTTTTTTGAGGAAAATCTAAACCTTTTTTTGGGGGGAAGGCTGTGAATCCTGAAATGTGCTGTTGGAATGAGCTCCAGGCTGTCACATCATGGTCCTGGCGCCGTCAGCCTCCCACGTGGGGAGGAGCAGGAGTCCATTCTGGCATTCCAGGGGTTTCCAGGCATAGGGCAGGCCAGGCAGGAGCAGCTCCAGCTCTGGGATCAGCATTCCAGCAGTGTTTGAGTGGGGAGCTCCACCATGATCACGTTTCCATGGATCATCAACTCATTCCATGCACACAAAAATGGGTTTAGACAAACCCCAAGTTCCCTTCAACACCCATTTGAAAGAGATTTTTTAATGAGCCTTTCTGCATCATCCCATCATCCCAAACTGATGTGGTTTTTCTTTTCCCAGCTCTCCCAATTCTTCCCTTTGTCCACCTGCTGAGTCCAGAGCCATTTTCTCCTTGTGGATCCTTCTTGCAGAGGGCATAAAACATGCAGCTCTTATTTCTCTGTTCAATACTCAGCCCTCTTACTCTTCCTTGTTGTGGTGGTGGATTTTTTTTCTTTTTCTTTTTATTTTTTTTTTCCCAGTGAAGGAAAAAAATCCAAGTGGAGAGGGGCTGCTTTTCCTTCCTGGATCTGGAAAACAAACAGGGAGCCAGCAGCTCCCAGGTCCCACGTCATGGCTGCCTTGAAGTGACTCAAAACTGCTCCTTTCAAAGCAGATTTTTGCAAGAGCTTCCACTGAGGATTAAAGTCACTCTTTGAGTGGTTTAGGGATGCCCCCAGGGATCACCCAGCCCAGCCCCTGCCCTGCCCAGACCCCACCAACCCCACCCTGTCCATCCCTGGCAGCGCTGGCCAAAGGCTCCTGGAGCTCTGGCAGCCTCGGGGCCGTGCCCATTCCCTGGGGAGCCTGGGCAGTGCCAGCACCCTCTGGGGGAAGAACCTTTTCCAAAATGCAGCCTGAGCCTGCCCTGCCCAGCTCCAGCCGTGCCCTGGGGGCTGTCCCTGTCCCAGGGAGTTGCAAGTCTTGACCCTGAGGTTCAAGGGTCTAATTCTTGCAGGGACAGAATTTTCCCATCGGGAGTAGCACACCTGGCACTTGCCTGGCCTCCTCATTTATTGTTCCTTTGCTTTTTCAATGGAGTTTTCTCTTCCCTGAGCTCACTGCTCCCCATTTATCTTTCTGAATTTTCTCTTACTCATTTTGCCGTGTTAATCTTTATTTAGGGAGGTCAGATTTGAATCCCAGCTCTGCTCTCCGAGCTCCTTCCAGCTCAGTTTGGAGATTTTAAGCACATCTCCAGCACATCATTTGTACCATTAATAAAAACCCTGAGCAGATCCCGACCCTGCAGGGCTCCCCTGCCCTGACAGAGCCATGTTTCTGCCTCTGTTTGTCTCCTGCACCCGGAGCTTCCTTGGTTTTGTTTATTCCCATTGTCAGGGCATGCTCCCCTCTGGCCTCTGTGTTTATGGACAGGTTTTATTGAGTGTTCAGCCCGAGCAGCGACAGAACAGCCCTGCCAGAGCCTACATCAGGCAGCTGAATAAATCACAGGGCTGGGCAACAATCTGTGTCCTGCGAGCCGGATCGGGAGGAGCCACGGGCACAGCAGTGGAGAAGGAGCAGTTGCTGAGCTGTCTTGGCTGTCACAGGGGCTGGCTGGTGGCGCTGGGACTGTCACCAGCTTTGTGGGGGGAATGTGCAGGTGGGTCTGAGGGCCTGTCCCACAGACATGGCATCACAACAGAGGTTTTCCCCTCAGCTCCTGTGCGGAGATCTGTGCTGCACATGGTGCCAGGGTGGCTGCAGGGTGAGCGAGGCTCAGGGATTCCTAAAGCAGTGGCGGTGGGAAGGGTCCTAAAAGCTCATCCCATCCCACCCCCTGCCATGGGCAGGGACACCTTCCACCATCCCAGGTGACTCCAAGCCCCGTCCAGCCTGGCCTTGGGCATTGCCAGGGATCCAGGGGCAGCTACAGCTGCTCTGGGCACCCTGGGCCAGGGCCTCACCACCCTCATCTACTTCTTAACCTCTCATCTAAATTTCATTTAGTTTAAAGCCATTCTCATTTGTCCTATCACTCTCTGACCATGGAAAAATCACTCTTCCTCATTTTCATCAGCCCCTATTAAGTACTGGAAGGCCATAGGATCATAATTCCCAATAGTTTGGGTTGTTAGAGACCTTAAAGCTCATCTGGTTCCAATCCCGCCATAGGCAGGGACACTTTCCCTTGCCCACTGGAAATGTTAGAGAAACCTGGCCCCGGGAAGGTGTCCCTGGAGCCTTCCCATCTCCAGGCTGAACAATCCCAGCCCTCTCAGCCCAGCTGAGGTGCTCCCAGATCCATAAAACTGGTCTGATCTGGTCCAATGGACAAAATTAGCAGCAGGAGAAAACAAAAGGGCAGGAGCAGTAGAGGGGACTTTTCTAAGCAGGAGCAGCTCAGGATCTGTGTCCTCTATAGGAAATCAGAACCCTCCACAGTTCCCTCTGCCCTCAGCAAGGCCATCTCCCAGATCCCTAAAAATCTCCCAGTTCTGGTGCTTCCTGGTCCCTGGAGAGCACTCTGCAGGCACCACTGATGGCTCTGATACCAGGGGGATGTTTGAATGGCCCAGTACCATTTGGATTTGCTTCTCCAAAGGCTCGGTTCCCCTTGGGCCAGGAGCACTGGGGCTGCTGCTCCTGCAGGCTCCTGGTAGGTGTGCTGGAGTGCCAGCAGCACATCAAATTCCCAATAGGAACAAAACTGGAGGGACTGGGCACAGCAGCCCCACAGCAGTTGCAGGACAAACCCTGCCCTGTCCCCAAAGCTCCGGGCTGCTGCTCTGGCTCCAGCCCCTGCTGCTGCTTTGGTGGGAAATGAGGAGGTGCCTCAGGCTCCCTGTGGGGAGGGAATGAGGGGGGAATGGCTTCTTCTTCCCTGCTGGCAGAGCTCTGTACCCCCAGTACATAATCTTTTGTTAATGGTAACTCTGGGAAGGGTCTGTGAGTCCTTGGGAGGGGCAGTGCTGGGGGAAGTGCTGGATTATCCCATGGGAATGGCTGTGGGGAAGGCTGTTTGTGGCTGGGGTTCCCTTCCAGCTCCAGAGTAGCAAACACCAGTGTTTGCTGAATTCCAGCTGTCTCCAGGGAATGTGCCAGCTGTGCCCATGGACATAGGCTGGAAATCCTGGAAGAGCTGCTGCAGGTGATGCCTGGGGTGAGCCCTGTGAGGAGCAGCTCTTACCAGAGTGCAGAGAGCTCTTATCAGAGAGCCCTCCTGAACTGGCAGCAGCAGGAGGAAGGCTGATGTGCAACCATTTAAAATGGGAGCTGGGAATTCTTCAGCCTCCCTCCATCCGGGGAGAAAGGGCTGAAACAACAGGCTCTGTGTGAAATCCAGAGCAAGCTTCAGGATACACAAACTGTGGCAGCAGGGACAGAAACAAGGGCTTGTCCCAAATGCTTGCCCACCTTTCCCTCCCCTTTCCACCACTTCCCTCCCCTTTCCAGGGCTCCAAATGCCCAATTATCCCTCAGCTGTGTGTGGATCAGGCTGTGAATGAGATTCAAGACATGGAAGAACCTCCCTGAATCAGTGAGGCTGATTTGCAGCTGGCCCTGCTGCCTTCCTGGGGGGCAGCGACCCTGTGGGGGCAGCCGGGGCCCGGATGGGGGTTAAGGCAGGGTTTAATTCACGGCAAAACTTTACCTGCCCAGTTTGGCACCTGAAATCCCACTGTGATCAGCACGGCTGAGCCCTGGCAGCTCCAGCCTGCAGTGGAGCCCCTCAAACTGGGACAAAGCCCGGTTTAACCGAGCCGGCCCCAGCCCCAGAGCCGCCGCAGCCAAGGCCTGTGCACATGGGTGGCCTGCCAGGGAGCCACGGAATCAATTAGGCTGGAAAAGGCCTCGGAGATCATCTCCTCTAAGCCTATCATGGCCTAGATGCAATCTTTAATTTCTGTGTGACCCAGCCCTGTCACCAAATCTCTGCAGGCCCAAATAATCAGGCTGTAAGCGCAGGTTTGTGCTGGATCTGGGGCACGATTGCCGTGAATCTCAGCCCTTGCTGGGCTTCCACCTCTCTTTGAGCCTGGCTTGGAGGTGCTGAGCCTAATTTTGAGGTGTTGAACCCACACAACCCCATATGAGCACCAAACATGGTTTGTTTTTAACCCTGAAGTCCTGGAAAATCCACTCCACCCCTAAATCCCCAGACTTAACTGAGCCATGAACCTGTTTTGGGGTTGTTTTTTTTGTTTTCTTTTTGGCTGCTTTTTTCGGGGTCTCAACATCAGCACTACTCTGAGCTGAACACTCAAAACTGAGGATGGATCAGAAGATCTGGTGTTTCCTGCACAGAAATTTCAGATTAGTCTCTCCATCATTCAAACCACCAAAAATTTCAACATCCCACTATAAGATCTCAGTGTCTGAGGTGAACAAACCTGGTCTAGAGGGAGGTTTCCTTGTGAGAGGAATGACGGATGTGTCTTTACAATCAAACCATGGGCCTGCTGATTGATAAAATTAGCACTGAGAGATACAAGAAATAAGAGGAAGGATTCTACTGATTGATGAATGGACAAAAGATATTTGTCTTTACAATTGCTAATATATAAAATTGGATATTGAAAGATGAAAGAAACAATGGGGAAGAAAACATAAATTCCCTAAGAGTTAAGAGTAAAAAGGGAGGGTTATAAATGAGACGGGAATGTTTAGGTATCAAGCATTCCGGGAAGTCTGTATCTCTCAAGTGCCTCAGAAATGGGGAAAGAGAGAGGGAAATGCTGCCGGCAAATTGGGATAAGAGAGAGGCTGCATCCTCCAAAACTTTGAAAGACCACAGGGGAAGGCCCCATGGCCTCTCCCTTTATTTGAATAAGGTAAAAGGACTCCTCTGTCTCCTCTTTGGACACAAACCTCTGGTGTTTGTAGCTTAATTTTCCTGACACCTGTCTGTGGTGGGCTGTGGAATGAGAGGAACTTTCAGGCACCTTCCAATCCAAACCATCCCAGGATTCTGTGACCCTGTGGATGGTCTGGAGCCCATCAGTGCCCTTCATGCCTCGGCCCAGGGCTGGGATTGATCTGCTGCAGTCTCTGTGACAGTGGTGTCACATAGATCACTGCCAGCGGCTGCAGGCTGGGGGGGTTTGCTGTGTCAGGAATACTTCATCACCTTTTCATTCATTAAATGTGTTTGTCATCTGTCTCTATTAGAGGCTGCTGTTTGCTCTGCCCTGCGTCAGGGTGTTGTAAATTTATACAATAACCACAAGCAAATCCCATTTGTCTTCTCTGGGGTGTAGGAAATGTGCCGGAGGAGAGGAGCTGCTCTGCTCCACGTGTGCCCCACTCACGGTTCCACCCCTGATCTCCTCTGCACAGCTCCCACCCCATCCATGCACTTCCCAGGCTTCTCCCAGTCCTTCAGCCTCATCCCTCAGTTCCAGACCCTCCTGCCACACTCACACATCCCCCTCATACCTTGGCTCTTGTTTGTCACCCTCCTGCCCCTGCCCAGACACAGTGGGGTACCTGGCACCCAGTTATTCTTTTTCTCTGGGGTGGAGAGGGCCTTGTCCCTGCCATACTCCGAGCAGCCCCTCCAGTTCCTGCCTCACCCCTGGCGCTCCCTATTATTGAGAACAGTTCCATCTCTGCTGGGCTGGGCCTTGGCCAGCTGGGTCCATCCTGGGGCTGCTGGAAGTGGCTCCTTTGCTCACAGGAGAGGCTTAAGGCATCTCCTCACAGCAGCCACCCCTGTGACCTCCCTGCTCCCAAAACCTGGCCACACCAACCCAAAACACAAATTAAAACCCCACTGGATAAAGGGTTCCTGTTATTAACAATAGTTGCTGTATCTGCAAGCCAACTTCTTTCTTTATAACTGTTGCCATTTTAACATAAGGAAAACGTCAGAGATTAAACCCAGCCCACTGAAGCTTTAAAACTAATTTTTAACACATTCAGTCCTCCAAGGTCTCCTTTTAATCCAGCCTCATTCTCCTCCTGTGCAGGTACTCCTGGGGCACCTCCCAGGTGACATGGACTTGGACTACAAAGCCTGGAACTGTTTGAAAAATAAACTAAAGTGAAAAACAGGAAAACAAAGCTTCAAGATCCAACAAATCTTTTGTATAAATGGGAGCCCCTCCACAAAATGGGTAAGGGTGGTGACGGGGAATGCGGGTGTTCCATTGGAATAAATCCCGTTACTTTTAAGGAATTGGTGGGCAAATGTGACTCATTTTGTCTGGAGAGAAAAAGAAGGCAGCTGTGCAGGGAAAAGCTGTGTGACAAAGGCACAGAGGGGGAAGGAAGGAAGTCCCCACTCCTCTCCTTTCCTCTCCATCCCTGTCTGGGAATGCTGCTGGCAGGGAGGAGGAGCAGGGAAGGGCTGTGCCTGCAGGTGGGGTTGGAGAAACGCTGCCCAGAGGTGCGGGAGGGCACAGCTGGACCCTTTTTAGATCTTCTTTTATCTCTTTATCTTCACAACAGGGTGGAGAGAATTGATCTCAGGGGATGGAGTAAATGATCCTGATGGTGATGTCCTGGTGACCGTGGCCAGGGATGACTCTGCTCATGACAAAGCAGCTTTGGTGGCACTTTGGTTCTTCTCACCTCCCTTTCCTTAAGAAGATGAGTTTAGGAAAAACTCCTCTTCTTCTGCGGAATGCTGCAGGTTTGGGAAAGAGTGGCTTGAGGGCTGCTCCGCAGAAAGGGGCCTGGGGGTGCTGGTGGCAGTGGCTGGACACCAGCCCAGGGGGGCCCAGGGGTGCCCAGGGGTGCCCAGGAAGGCCAAGGGCCCCTGGGCTGTGCCAGCCNGGACAGCCGGGGGGGTCGGGCTGTGCTCCAGGGAACAGGGACAGGAGGAGAGGGAACGGCTCAGGCTGGGCCAGGGGAGGCTCAGGGTGGATATTGAGGAAAACAATTTCCCTGACAGAGGGCTCAGGCACTGGAATGAGTTTCCCAGGGAGATGGTGGGGTCACCATCTCTGGAAGTGTTCAAGAAATATCTGGATGTGACCTTTGGGGATGTGGTTTAGGGAGGATTCTGGTGGTGCTGGGGTGATTTGAGGTCAAAGTGAGCTTGAAGACCTCTTCAGGCTGGATAATTCTGTGATTTTGTGGGATTCAGTGAGGCCATCACTTCTTCTCTACCCCACTCAATACACAAGTGCTTTATCAGGGCACAGTCCCCAGGCCTTGCCCTGTGTGTGACTGTGTCTGATGGCAGAGCACCAAAGAATTCAGTTCCTCTGGAGCTCCAGTGCTGGGGTGTGGAGCTAAACCCTCAGAGCTGGCAGCTGTGGGTGTGATTTCATGTCAGCCGTGATTTCCATGGCCATGGCAACAGAAAATCCCATCTCAGTGCAGCTGCTGGGATCCCCCAGCTCTCCACAGGGCAGGGCAGAGGCTCAGTGGTGCTCATGTTTCTCAGCTCTAATTCCTGCCTGCTCATCTGTTGTTGGATAAATGCCTGAAGCCAAAGGGTCGAGTGCTCCAGTGCCAGTTTCTGTTGCTCCCTGAACCCTTAATGGCCACTTAAGTGGTTTATGGGCACCTGCAGGGCTCTGACAGGAGCTGCTGTGAGCAGGGCACGGAGTGCTGGCACCTTTGCTGCTCTGCTGCCCACTCAGATGTGACTGCTTAATTCCTGACACAAACGGGCCCCACAGGGAGGCTTTTCCTGCATTAAATGTTGGCTCACTCCACCTGAACTCCAGGATCAGGAGTGTGCTCAGGCAGGGAGGGCTGGAGGCAGCACAGGATGCGATGCTGGTGTGGGTCAGGTACAGGGAAGAGCAGATGGAGCAACAGCTCCAAAGATGAAATTGGATTTTATAGGGATAGAAAATAATTTCCAGACAATTACAGAAAGCATTTCCATCTCCTGAGCCTCAGGCTGGGAGAGATCAGAGAATCACAAAATCTCCTGAGCTGGGACCCCCAGGGATCATCCAGCCCAGCCCCTGCCCTGCCCAGACCCCCCCAACCCCACCCTGTCCATCCCTGGCAGCGCTGGCCAAAGGCTCCTGGAGCTCTGGCAGCCTCGGGGCCGTGCCCATTCCCTGGGGAGCCTGGGCAGTGCCAGCAGCCTCTGGGGGAAGAACCTTTCCCAAAATGCAGCGTGAGCCTGCCCTGCCCAGCTCCAGCCGTGCCCTGGGGGCTGTCCCTGTCCCAGAGCAGAGATGGGAGCTGCCCTCGGGAGGAGCTGCAGATCCTGACTGAAGGATGGTCTGTGACCTCCCTGTCCTAAAAAAAATGCTAATCATGGAACTGTCCAATGGTTTGTGTTGGACGGGACCTTAAAGACTCTCAGATGCAGAACTGAGGTTTGTGGAGGCTGAGGCGAGCAGGAGCTGGGCCCAGTCAGAAGTTCTCCTTCACATTCCATATCTCCCAGCCTCTTATAATGCCCAGCCTCTGTCTTTGCTCCCATCTTCTCCATCGTCTTCGCCCTTTGATCCAGAACAAGCTGTGGAGCTTCACATTTTGCCCACGGGTGGCAGAGCATCCATAAGATGTGATTGGGAAGACTTTTCCGTGGATGCTGGTAGAAGCTGGTGCCACGGCCGGGCTGCTGTTCCCTCCAGCAGCATTCCGACAGTACCTGGAGCCTTCCCACAGCAGTGCAGAGCAGAAGGAGATCCCAGTGCAAATCCCTGGTCCCTTTTCCCTGTTTCTCTTGTCACCTCTGCCAAGATCCAGTTTAGGGATGTGAATGGAGCAATTCCTGCTGTTAAAATCATTGGCAGAGAGGGAATCTCTCCCTGCAGATGTTCCCATTGCCGTGTGGAGATTGGGACCTGCCACACAGCTGGAATTCCAGCAAATCTCCTCCCTGGCAGCCAGGGAGTGTCCAGCCTGTCTGCAGGATGTGCTCCATGACCCGCTCATTGATTCCAGGCTGTCTGCTCCCCCTCACTGACTTCCATCTCCCTGAACACTTGGCTTCTCCCATGTCCAGCCCTGCCAGTATCGATGACACCCAAGTGACAAAATCAAATAGAAATTATTAATTTCAAGCTCTGCTGGTAGAAGGAAAAGAAAATCAATGCTTGGCAAATGAAATACAGAGGAACTGGAAGAAAAGCACAGCTCTCTACTGGCTTCACTTGGCTGTGACAAGTGACAAAGGCAGGAGACTGCAAATAAAGGGCAGGAGGGTGTTGCTGGTTCAGCCACTGGATTTTAAAGGTGGACTTTTGCATTTTAATGGAAAATAATTCACCTTTTTGCTTAAACAGCTGTTTAGCATTCACTGAGGAGTGGGAGAGGAGCTGCTGCTCCAGCACCACATCCCTGGTTTTGTTTGGAGCCAGGAGTGGGAGCCCTGCAGGAGCAGAGGGGAGGGCCCAGCAGGCTGCAAGAGAGGACAGGGAGGGTCCCAGCAAAGCCAAGAGGAGGAGAAGAGAAAGCACATGGAATACAAAGGTCTTCTTAGTTAAAGCCAGGATTTGGCCCTGCACTGGAATATTTGGTTCTGGGCAGGGCCAGGAGTGGAACTGGATGGTCCCTGTGAGTCCTTTCCAAGCCAGGATGTTCTGTAACCCTGAGATTTGAGGGAACTCATGGAATTTACAAATACCAATAGTCCAAGAGGGTGCTGGGAGCTGGACACGGATTCAGAGCTAAATTTCCAGGGCACAGCTCCTGTCTGGAGACCCAGAATGGGGACAGATGTTTGAAAGGGCCTTGATCTTGTAGCTGTTGCTCTAAGAGAATTTTTAAAAGGTGCTGGGTCCAGGGCTACACAAATGTGACCAAGGGCTGGAAAAACTCCTCCTGAAAGAGGCTGGAGAGGATTAGAAATGACTCCTCGGGTGAGCAGAAGAATAACAAAAGGTGTTTTAACTGTCTGTAAAACAGACAGGTACAGATAAGTCCTCTCTTGCTCCTGACACAGGCAGCAGCAGATTTTTCAATTAAACTGAGAGGTAGCAAATCCAGAATTGATGAAATGACATTTTCTTCTACACAGAATTCTGAGACAGAATTCAGCCACACCAATGAGACAGATCCACAACGCAGACACCTGCTCCCAAAATGGCTCTTCCAGGCTTCTCTGGGAGACAGAGAGGAGGGGAAAATGGCCCTTTCAGGGAGCAAATCCTGCCCAAATCCAAATATTTACTTGTGGGATGGGGAAAAGGGCCCTTTCAGGGAGCAAATCCGTCTGCCCAAATCCAAATATTTATTTGTGGGATGAGTAACTCCCACACTGTCATGATCTGATGATGAGATCCCCACTGATATTAAGACTGACAATGAGCCAGCCCAGAAAAAACTGGGCTTAGTCAGGTGAGCTGTTTCCTTGGAGTATTAAACTATGGGAGTCATTTCCACAAGAGGTTATGGAAGGCAAAAGATAAACTGCATTCAAAACCGGGAATAAATAAGAAAAAAATCAGAATAGCCCCAGTTATCACAGCTGATGTTAAGAGCATTTTGGACTGGATATAAAACTGCTTGCTCCAAGGCTTAAATCCATTTGAAGCTCCCAGGATTAGGATTAAGATCTTCACATGGGCCATTTTATTTCCTATCTACCTGCTGGGGATCACAGGTTGGCTGCTCAGCTGGATGGACATGAAGCTGCTTTAGACTGTCAATATTTTCAGCTGCACAAAGTCTCCCAAGGTTTCTTGAAAATCTGGCAGCTTGTGCTGAATCACAAGCAGTGGGAAATCAGAATTTTCATGGAATAGTCCTGTTTAGGATGGAGTACAACAGAGTAGAGCAGAACGGGAGAGAGCAGAACTAAAAAAATTCAAACAGACGTGGAAAGATTTAAAAAAGCAAATAAGAAGGGATGTTTTGAATACGAGCTCCAAGTGCAGGGGATGGCAAACCTCAGATGGGGTGGGGGGATCATTGATGTTCTTGGCCCCAGAGTTGTTTCTTTGGGAAAACAGCAGAGTTTCAGTGGGATCAAATTGTAGGGTGGGCTGTGTACCCTGTCCGCAGCTGGGAGCTTTATGGATATCCCGAGGGAATAACCACAACCAGCCAGCATGGAATGCACCCCCAGCACTCTGGCTGAGGCAGGGGAGCAGAGGAGATGCAGAACAGGGATTGTGTGTGTGTGTGTAGGGGGGATTTAGACACCACCTGATGTGACAGATTTGGGAGGTCAGAGCTGAACTGCAGGGATGCTCAGAGCCTGTGAAGGAACTGGTTTTGTGTTTTTTTGAGCTGGGACTGTGGTGTGATTTGTTTTTAAAAAGGAGAGAAGCAGCTCTGTGCTGAGGAGGATTGGCTGTGCACCAGGTGCCTCTAGAGCTGTGGGAAGATCAGCAAAAATCTGGGTACAGGGGAGAGCTTTGGCCTCTGGGTGATGCTGAGGAACAGCTTCATCACCTCCTCACTAATTAGGAACTGCCTCACTGCAGAGATGCTGAGCAGACACAGCAGAGGCGCTGCCCTCCCTCTGAGCAGAGCAGGTGTGAACATCAGCCTGGCTGAGCTGTGGTCACCACAAGCCAGTCTGACAGTTCATCACTGCAGCCAGAGCAGGATATGGGGGAAAAACCCAAGATTGCTGAGAATTCCCATTGTCCAAAAGCCACAGGTGGGAATCCAGTGGCAGCAAAGTGGGAGCTTTGTCTGAGAGGGGAGAAGGCTTTGCAAATGGTCCTGGGGACAGTTTTGGGTGCCACAAACTCAGAAAGAGATAAAGCTGTTGGAGAGAGATCAAAGGAGGGGCAGGAAGACAGAGAAGGGTCTGGAGGAGCTGTATGAGGAGCAGCTGAAGGCAGCTGGAATGTTCAGCCAGGAGGACACTGAGCTCAGACCCCACAGGTGTCTGCAGCTCCTCCCGGGGGCAGCTCCCATCTCTGCTCTGGGACAGGGACAGGGCACGGCTGGAGCTGGGCAGGGCAGGCTCAGGCTGCATTTTGGGAAAGGTTCTTCCCCCAGAGGGTGCTGGCACTGCCCAGGCTCCCCAGGGAATGGGCACGGCCCCGAGGCTGCCAGAGCTCCAGGAGCCTTTGGGCAGCGCTGCCAGGGATGGACAGGGTGGGGGTGGGGGGGGTCTGGGCAGGGCCAGGGGCTGGGCTGGGTGATCCCTGGGGGTCTCTTCCAGCTCAGGATATTCCATGATTGTATAAAAATATTCTACACATCCATCTGGGGTTTTACTCACTGAAGAATCCCAGGCTTTATCCCATTTTGCACTCCAGAAGCTCTGCCTGGAGTGGTTTGCAGAGGTGGCTCCAGCAGAGATCCCCTGGAATCAGCAGCACCGTGATCCACTGGCTGGGATGGAAAGGGAGGGACAAATGGCATTAAAGGCAGGAGTGCAGTAAGAGGATAGAGAGCTTTGAGAATTAGTTATTTGAGTCTTTTTAACCCAAATCTCCAGTTTAATAAAGCAAAGTCCTTCCACATGATGCTTGGTAAAGTCCTGGAACAGAAGGTTTGGGCAGCCTGAGCTCGGCAGAGGATGCGACTCCCTAAATCCAGGAGCTGGACACAAGAGGGGTGGTGGAACCAGGGCCTACTCCTGTTGTGCCCATCCCCAGGACCACCTGCTCAGCACAGGGTGGGCATTTTTCAGTTCCTGTCACATTCACAGGAAAAGGGGGCACCTGGCTGAGACCAGGAATTCATTCCCAGAGAAGATGGAGGCACTTCTGGATCATCATACACAGTAAGAAGGAGGGGGCTGCTGAGGTGGAGGGGTTGAGCTGAATCACATCCACCCTTGAAGATCAGACTTGATGTCCTGAACGTATTTTCCAACTTTAATCATTCTATGACTCCATGTTAGATCTCCAGCCAGATTCACCCTCTGCATGAGCCAGTCCGTGTTTAGAATTATTTAAGTGATAGCAAGGAAACCCCTTCACCCACTCCCCTGAATGTGGGCACTCCTAGAATGCACATCATGGAGTCACAGGGTCCTGGAATATCCTGAATTGAAAGAGACCCCCAGGGATCATCCAGCCCAGCCCCTGGCCCTGCCCAGCCCCACCAACCCCACCCTGTCCATCCCTGGCAGCGCTGGCCAAAGGCTCCTGGAGCTCTGGCAGCCTCGGGGCCGTGCCCATTCCCTGGGGAGCCTGGGCAGTGCCAGCAGCCTCTGGGGGAAGAACCTTTCCCAAAATGCAGCCTGAGCCTGCCCTGCCCAGCTCCAGCCGTGCCCTGGGGGCTGTCCCTGTCCCAGAGCAGAGATGGGAGCTGCCCCCGGGAGGAGCTGCAGCCCTCAGTGAGGTCTGGGCTCAGCCTCTCTGCTCCAGTTGAACATTCCAAGTCCCTCAGCCCCTCCTTATTCAGCTTTCCCTTCAGACCCTTCCCCATCCTTGTGGCCTCCTTTGGACTCCCTACAATGGTTTTGTGTCTTTTTTTATATTGTGGTGCCCCAAACTGCCCCCAGCACTGGAATTTCACTGAATGGAGCCATGGAAATGCAGTACCACAGCAGCACTGGAGTCTTCCATGAATTACTTCCTATCTCTCCTAAAAACAAACAGTGTGGAAAATCTCCAGGAAAAGCATAGGCTGGACTATCCTGTGCTTTTTAGCAGCTTGAAGCAAACCATGTGAGCATGGAACAGCACACACACGGTTCCTGGTGAGCATGGAACAGCTTGGAAAGGAGGCCATAGGGACTCAGAAACCCATTCCAAAGTCCTCCCTGGTTCCCAGCTCTCCCACTTTCTCCAGCAGTGCTCTGCAGCAAAGTCCCTCCTAGCCAGTGGCAGTGCTTGTTCCATTTCTGACCCAGTTCCCAAGTTCTCTAAGTTCCCAACCTGCTGATAGAAATCCTGGTGTTTCCCCAGTGTTTCCCCAGTGTTTTCCCTGTTTCTCCAGCCTGCAAACGACTGCAGTGTCCCCAGGCACTGACCTCACTCTCCAGGGGTCACTTCAGCTGCTCTGGGCTTTGTGGGGCTCTGGGAGCTTTAATTTCCTGGGAGTTCAGGGTGAGGGGAGGGCTGGCTTTAGCCTTAGGAATAAAGAGCAGATGTGGAGCCTGTTGAATTAAGCAGCAGCTTCTCTAATCACTCCGTGGATTCCCTGGGATCTTCCCTCATTTAAGGAGTGATTTTTCCCTTTAACTCACTGCCTGCTGTCAATTAATCCTTCTCTGCCCAAGTCCTGTCAGCGTCTGGCCCAGAGTTCCTGGCATGGTGATTCCGAGACCTCTTAATCCAACACTTGCCAGCTGCTCCATCTCTGTGCTCTTTTGTGCATTCCAGAATTTAACTTTAATCGCCCCAAACTGTTCGTGGGGATGCTTTGCTCCTCCCAGCATGGATGCCTGGTGCTCCTGTGGGAGGCAGGATTTGGAGAGGGAGGCCAGGACCAGCATATCCCAGTTTAGGGGTCCCCCAGGTGAGGGAGGTGACAGGTGTGCAGCAGAATGTCTCAGGGAGTTCTGGGGAGCCCAGGGTGGCCCGAGGAGGTCCAGAAGTGTCACACATCATCCTGAGCTTCAGCTCAGCAGAGCAGTGTGGCCAGACTCGGGATTCCCAATCCATAACAGGTTCAAAACCAGCTCCCAGTCCGGGGCTTGAGGAGTTCTGGGCATTTAAAGATCCTCAGCCGGGCTGGAGGGATGTTTGGGGCTCTAGATCCAGAACTCTGCATCCCAGACTATGCTGGAATAGGTTCTCATCCAGGATTAGGATGGAGCTTTCCTCAGCGTGGCAGCACCACTGGTTTCCATGGAGAACCTGGCTGTGCACAATATTCCAAGCTGGACATTCCTGGGGCAGTGCGAGGATGTTTGTGGCTTGTGATATTCCCTCTTCTGGCTTTGTCAGTGCCAGCACTGCCCTTCTCCCAGGATTTCCATCCTCCTTTCCCTGTGTAAAAGCGCAGCTGGGATGTCCCTTAGCTGATAAACAGGGAATTCTCTCCCCTCTGTTTTCTCTGTAGCTGAGTTCCCTCAGAAGCAGTGGAACAGAATTTATCCAGGATGATGATCATGGCTAAGAGTCACTCCAGGGCCATTATCCTTCAGATGAGGAGAAGAATGAGACATCCATGGGTGTGAAAATCTTGGAGGAGATGCTGGAGAACAGGAGGCATCATCCTCAGAGTCAGGAGTGGGACACAGTTCTGAGGAGCAGGGGTTAAGGTTGGGAGGAGCAGAGTGTTTTCAGCATTCCTGATTCCTGGGGGCAGCAGGGTTGGAAGATCCTGAAAATCCTGACCTTCTGCAGCTCCTGCTCCTCATGAGAATTTAATTTAAATGCTATAAAACCACTTCCACTACGCACTCCAGGGGTGGTTTGGAAGAGAAAAATTTATCTTCTTTGCATACCATTTGAAATACATCCTGCCCCATGGGCGAGCTGCAATTTCCAGGGAATATCTAGACCCAGGCAGTCTCTTTTACAGAGATGTGTCCTTTTCTTACCTGGAATTACAGGGACTCATGGAATACCACACCAGGAACCTACGACAAGGAATATGAACACTTTAATTCTGATTTCCTGGTCCTAAACTCAATGCTTTTGTTCAGTTTCTAGAATAACCCAATCCATAGGGATAAACCAGTACAGATAAATAACAAGTTGATTTTTTTTACTGGTTTCAGTTCAGCTATCTCTTGCTAGTGGTGTTCCCAGGGATCTGGAGAAGGACAAAATGTTTGGGGTTGTTTTGGCAAAAATAAAGCAGCTCCTATAGCACTGGAAACCTCTTTGTCTCCCTTCTTGGCAGGGCAGATTAATAATTCAGCTTCTCCTTGGTGAGTTTCAGGGCTGCTGCCTCAGCAGAGCCCTCCAGGTGCTGGGAATTCACGTCCTGGAGGGGAAGTGCTGGAGTGGACACTGCCAGCTCCATTAGATGAACCAAGTAAATCAAAAGGCTGCAGGAGATCGATGTCCCTGGCAGGGAGACCTTGCAGGAGAAGTGGCACCAGTTTGGAACATGATCCATCATTCCTGAGGGATGGGACTGAGAGGGACTCCAGGAGCTGTGTGTCCTCCCAGGGACAGGTTCTGCATGTGAACAGAGAGCACTGAGAGGGAATCACAGCCAGGATTCCCAATTCTGGCTCTTCTTTGTCCCAGCCCTGGGGTGGCAGCAGGAGCAGGGCAGTGCTTGTCCCTGAGCTGGCCCTGCTGGGGCACCTCCAGTGCTGGGACAGCTCTGGGACCCTCCTGACAAGAGAGCCCTGGAGGGGCTGGAGCGTGTCCAGGGCAGGGAACGGAGCTGGGGATGGCAATGGAGCCCCAGGAGGGGCTGAGGGAGCTGGGAAGGGGCTCAGCCTGGAGCAGAGGAGGCTCAGGGGGGCCCTGGTGGCTCTGCACAGCTCCTGACAGGAGCCCCAAAACTCCTGGGGCTCCCCAAAACCCTCACAGTCCTCCCAGTATCCACCAATTCAGGAACTCCTCAAATTCCAGGACCCCTTAAACCCCCCCCCC
>VWZN01015171.1:149576-196086 GCA_013396955.1 Regulus satrapa | reverse complement strand
CCTGATCCCAAGGAAAAGTTTTTCTTTTCAGATGTGAACCTGTGCCTGCTGCTGTTCTTGGAAGTTCCTTTCCCTGGATGGACAAATTGTTAAGGCTGGAAAAGACCTTTATGATAATCCAGGGTAACCCCTTAACCAACCATTGGTGTCTTCCCTTTTTCTTCCATTTTCATTCCAACATTCCATACTATGTTCCTACAAACCGTGGGGAATCCCACACATGATTTCCAGACTCTTTGGAGATGTAATTTCTTTTTGCTGGTTCTGAACTTTCCACCTGATAGATGGAGAATTCTCCCTGGAGAAATGACCAACCACTGTCACATTTCTCCCATGCTGGAGATTTTCAGTCTGTTAATCTCTTTTCCTTACACAGATGTAATTTCACACCTCTCATCATCTCTTCCATGTTTTATTGCCATGTTATGAAAGTCTTTCTGAGATGAGGATATCAGGATTGCAGACGACATTCCAGAAGGGAAAATGTTGTGGATTTACAGAGTAGAACGAGCTGGATCTCTGTGTTCTCCATTCATTTCTTAGCAGAATCTCCTTTTCTTTTTCTGGTTAAAAATTAGGGAAAATCACATATTTTAATCCTTCACAGGATTCTCCTCTTTAAGTATTCTTCAATCTTCATTGCTCACCTCAAGGCAATGATCAGCCAAGGGTGTTGTATCCATTCATTTATTTCATGGAATNATGTTGTGGATTTACAGAGTAGAACGAGCTGGATCTCTGTGCTGTTTTCCATTCATTTCTTAGCAGAATCTCCTTTTTTTCAGGTTAAAAATTAGGGAAAATAACATATTTTGATCCATCACAGGATTCTCCTCCTTAAGTATTCTTCAATCTTCATTGCTCACCTCAAGGCAATGATCAGCCAAGGGTGTTGTATCCATTCATTTATTTCATGGAATCAGAATCGTGGAATGGTTTGGGTTGGGAGGGACCTCAAAGCCCACCCAGTGCCACCCCTGCCATGGCAGGGACCCCTCCCACTGTCCCAGGCTGCTCCAGCCCCAGGGTCCAGCCTGGCCTTGGGCACTGCCAGGGATCCAGGGGCAGCCCCAGCTGCTCTGGGCACCCTGTGCCAGGGCCTGCCCACCCTCCCAGGAACAATTCCTGCCCCAAACCTATTAGGACTATGTTGACTTGAGCGAGATCCATGAGATGATTTTTAATAGGCAATCACACACAAGGCCACTGAATATTTGTGATTTAAACTTCATTATCATCTTCCTTATCTCCCTCCATATTCAAGGCCTGAGAAGAGCTCCCTGTCCTGCTGTTTCTCCTGCAGAGATCCACATTATTTAACAATATGAGGAATCTTCACAATTATCCCAGTGTAGTTATCTGTAGCAAAGATACATTTGGAGAGGGAGGAGGGATGAGTGGTTAGTGCCACAAATCCATTGTAATTAGAATTCAATTCTGAGAGTATTGGATTCCCCTCAGTGGCCTGGTCATTGATCCCCTCCCCGTGGCATTTGGAATATTTTTTATTGCTAACTTTCCTTTGTGAGTTTTCTTGGGACTTCTTTTTACATTTCATTTGAAAAATTCGGTCCCTCCCTTCCCAAAAGTTCATGTGGAACTAAGACTTCAAAATGTGCATTTTATCTTCAAGAATTTACTGGTTATTTATGAGCAATTCAAACAATTTAATGACTTTGAGCTGAAGGAGGGAAATCCTTCCCTGGGAGGGTGGGCAGGCCCTGGCACAGGGTGCCCAGAGCAGCTGGGGCTGCCCCTGGATCCCTGGCAGTGCCCAAGGCCAGGCTGGACCCTGGGGCTGGAGCAGCCTGGGGCAGTGGGAGGGGTCCCTGCCATGGCAGAGGTGGCACTGAGATGGTCTTTAAGGGCCCTTCCCACCCAAACAATTCCATGACTCTCTGAACTCATGGGACTTTTTCTGAATTTAGAGAAAGAACTGGATTTTGTGCTGATTTTCTGCCCTGTGGGAACGCTCTGAATGCTCCCATGGTGCCAAGGCCTCTACCAAGCCTTGCCTTTAAAAGTCTCTGTGGATGTACCCAGCCTCTTGTTCCTTGGCATGTGTGCTGACCTTTTGTTTGTGGGAAGGTGAATCCACCTCATCCACAGCTCTGAATTTGGGGGAATCACCTTTCAAATAAAGAATTGTGTTTGCTCGGAAGGTAGGTCCAAGAACTTGGATAATGCAGCACCCAGGAGCAGCCTGTGGGGAACATTTCAAGAAAGGACCAATCCTTCAAAGATTTTGTTTCTTTGTTCTGGTAGAATAAATCTCTGTGATGCCTTTCCAGCTGCAGTATTTTAAAATGAAGTGAGGCGTCCCTTGGAATACTCAGATTATTTGGGGTGAGTATCATAATGAATTTGTGTGTCCATGTATCTCAAAAGCACCCTGGAAAGCCTCAGACACGGGGAAATGACATTAAATTAGCAGTTAAATGTTTGGAGACTGAGTTTCTTAATATTGTTTAGCCAAGCATATCCTAGAGATTGTGGCCAGGGCTTTAATCTGCAGCACACAGCAGTTCCCGAGGGATTAGCAGCAGCCCTGATATGGTAATATTGGGAAAAAATGGATGATCCAATTCTGCTAAACCATGGCAGGATCTGAGGTCCATATGTTTGTTTATCCTTGTGGGTTGTGTATTGGGCTGGAGCTGCTCAGCAGGCAGTGCTCAGAATCGCTGCTTTCGGAGGGTTCATCACAGCTGGAGAGAAGAATGAGGCTTTTGTCATTCCCTTGTCATTCCCTCACCCCTGCTGCAGTTTTCCAAGAAGAGAAGCATCTTTCAGTGAAACTGTGACCAACTCATTTTTTGCTGCTGCCCAGTGAAGCAAAAGTTTCTCTCTGTGCCTCCTGATCCAAAGGGGAGCTGAGGATGGGGAATTCTTTCCAGCAGCAGGTGGGAAAGGTTCTTGGTAACTTTGATAACCCCACTGAAGGGAACACGGACCTTTCTGTGACTGTGAAATGACCCGAGCTCCTGGTGGATGCACAGGACTGAGCTGCACATGGCCAGGGCACATGGAAACCTCTGGGTAGATAGATAAATAAACTGGGAAGAAAAGTGAAGGATTACAGATCCCTGAGAAATTCTGTAATGTTCAGGTGCCTAAATTAAAATTCTAAAATGCACATTTTGTTTACATTTGAATGGTGAGCTCTTGGCTAATGTGGAGCATATCCCAGTGTCTGGAGTGATGGAATTGCTGGAATGATGTCCTGATTTAAAAACGGGAATGAGGGAAGAATGGATTTCCTTAATCCTCAGACTCCCATCATTTGCATCCAGCACTGCAGGACAAGGAACATTCCTGGCACTCAAAGGAATTGTGGCTCCCACTGCAGGGCAGGGCAGGGAACGTTCCTGGTTATCATGGAATCATGGCTCCATCCTCCCGGGACCTGGGATTTTCACAGGAATATCAAGATCTCCAGGCAGGAAGAGCTGCTATCCTCAGGCTCTGTGAGATGTTTGTGAAGCTCTCATTTTCCTTCCTGAATAAATCAACCAGTCCATTTGGGATTGGATGGACTAGTTCACACCGAATGGAACAATCTATTTGGTTTAGCAACAGAAATAATATTCCAGCATGATCCAAGCAAAATGGGGTTTTTTTTCCCCACTTGATTTTTCAATTGTGCCGTAAAAGTGAAAAATCAGCTCTTCCCCCAGACCAATAACAGGGAGCTCTGTTTTCCTGCACAGAACAGCAGATCCCTGATGCTCCACACAGGAATATTTCCTGGCAGCATCATTTGTTGTAAGGTCGAAGAGATGCTCTGCTCACCTCCCCCTGGGGCTGGAGCAGCCTGGGACACTGGGAGGTGTCCCTGCCATGGCAGGGGGATGGCACTGGAAGAGCTTTAAGGTCCCTTCCCACCCAAACAATCCTGGAATTCCGTGATGTTTGTCCTTTGAGCTCAGACCTGCACGGGGTGCCGGTGTTAGTTGTAAGACTCCAACATCACCTCTTGCCTTCCAGTTCTTTTCTTTCCCTTTGAGCCTCCAGACACACATTCCCAATTGTTAGCAACTTTTCTTTCTCCCCCTTAGCTTTATAAATATGCACATCTCCTTCCAGAAACGCATCGTGCTTTTCCTGTTTCTCCAATATGTCAAGAACATTTAAAACCTCAAACTTTTTCCACCCAAGATGCTCCCAGCCCCTTTCATTTCCTGTGCAAACAGTAACCCCACATTTCATTCCATTATTTCAGCTTGCAATAAAATATTGACAATTCCCAGACCCAGGGCAGGTGTTCCCAGGATCCCACCTGAACCAGAGCTCCAGACTAATGGGGAGCTGTTGATGAGTGGCCCCTGGGAGCAGCTTTGAAACTCCTCAGCAGAGCTTCCACCTCGCCTGTGTTTGCTCAGCTTCCTGTCAAGAGTGACAGAAATCTTCCCCAAAATCCGATCTTTGCACTTCGCCCTTCTCCTCAGAGCCTGTGCTCTGCCAGGGATGGAAATGGCTCTGCTTTGACAGAATTTGTTCTTTACAAAGCTGCTGGTTGTTCTTTTCTCAAGTTCTGGCTGTACAGATATTGTATCTGTTCTGGTGTTTTGTATTTGGATCTGTGGAGAAGTTCATCGTTCTCTGATTTATCTTTTTTCCTTGTGCCTGGAATTTTTTCGTTCTTGTGGAAAGCACCTCATCCCACCCTCAAAAAACCCTCATCCCACCCTCACCCATGCACAGAGCTGTGCTGACGTTGGAGAGCTGGCTGGAGCAGAGGGAATTCCTTTAGGACAGGATAATTTAAGAGCACTTGTGAGCAATCCACTGATCATGAACTTTCCTGCAGGTGATCCCAATTAATCCTGTAGCTAACTGGAGCTCTCTCTCTGACTGCTGCTTCCCAAGGCCTGATGCCTGTTCCTGAAGCATTTGAAATTTGTCTTCTTCCAGCTCCTGATCTCCCTTCTGCTTAATATTTCATTTGTGTCTTGATCTGTATTTTTCTCTCTCATAATTTTGTTTGTTTGTTTGTTTTTGTTTGGTTTTTAAAAAATATTTTCCCACTGCTGATTTAACCAAGCTGGCCATTCCTGGTTCTCCTCTCCATTTCTTTCCAGGCAGAAATTTCACTTCCACCCTTGCTATCAGTTGATTTAAGATGCCTTTATTCCTCCTGAGCTCCCTATCCTGTTCCAGGGCTTTGATTAGGAGCACTAATCAGCTCCCCTGAAGTTCCCAGAGTCTGTTTCCTGAAGCCTCCACCTCTTTACTTTGCTTTCTTCCTTCCTTGCTCATTTAAGGATCATTAATTGCTGCCCTTCCTTGATCACACTTTGAGTGGAGCTCTCTCCCTCTTTCCTTGTTAGGATCAAACACAGTCCCAGTGTCCTTCCTGTGGCTTTTCCTATATCTCTGTGGAATTATTTTGCATTAAAACAATCCCTGGAGAATTGACACCCATGACGTCTGGAGAATTTAGACTGCAACCTCTGGAGAATTGAGACCTTGCTGCAGCCCTTTGCCCAGGTTTTAGCAGGACATTTTAGGCTCCCTAAAAACACAAACTTCAGATTTTTGGGGGTTTCTTTTTGTGGTGTGGAGGAACAGAGAATTTCCTACCCCGATCTCTCTGTGAGGGGAGCATGGAGGTGCCAACTGAGGGATCATAAGGCCTCACATTTGCTTTTGCACTTGGAGTTTTTTAATATTCCTGCACTTTTCCACCTTCTGGGTTCCTCTCCAGCCTCATGGCAGCACTAATTCTTTTTCCCATCTGTGTGACTTTCAAAAAAACAAGTGACTTTCCAAAATTAAATCGTATTTTTGGGCACCACTTGAGACTCTGAGTTCCTGCTATTTATTCGCCTCTCCTTTTGAACTGTTATAAAGATGTTTATCAGGCTGGCCCACCCTCTCCTGTTGCTCCAGTCCTGGTCTGTGCCCAGGTTTCCATCCTCCAGGAAGGCTCCTGGCAGACCCTCGGGGGGGGATGAACACTTTTGGAATCCTTGAGTCCCAGCTTGGCTGTGCAGGGATGCGGAGATGCTGCCGGGCCACTTCTGTCCTGGATAAACACCAGCCCAAGCTCAGGGCAAACTGTAGCAATTCCAGTGTAGGAATCCAAGGGCCTGAGTCTATTTGAACAATAGATGTGGAAAGGGCATTCCTTTTCTTTCCCTGGAATGTAGGGAAAGAGGTGGCAAATCCTTCAGTGGTGAAAATGATCCCCTGAATCCATCAGCTCCTCTATCCCCTGTTTATCAGCCCCCAGCAGCTCCCAAACCACTTCCACTCTGGGCTCCACCAGGGAGCTGTGGCTGGGCAGATAAGCCAGGGGTGGCTTTCTGTGATGGAGTGGCTGCAAAAGCACTTCCAGCACAGAACCCTCCGTGGGATGCAGCTGAATAAAATCCTCCTGAATATCCAGGTAGCAAATTCAGAATTTCACTTTTCTGTGCACTGGGAGTGTTCATCTTGGAGAGCAAACAGCAATGGGCACCCAACACCTTTACCAGAACTGGGGTTTCCTGCAGGACTTGGAGTCTTGGGAATAATTTCCCTTTAATCAGTGTAAAGATGGCAAGTGACAGATTCCTGGGATTGTCCCATCCCAGTGCTTTGTGCACTTCCCTGCCCAGTTCTGTCTTCCTGGCCATCATGGGGGCTCATCCTCTTCCCACTTGTAAGGAATGAAACCCCACCAGGATCTGCCTGGAAGGTGGAGTCCTTTGAGTGCTGTTGACTTGGTCCAGTCTCACTGGAATCACTTCCCCCAAATTCACCGGAACCAGGAGAACCCCTGGTGCTTCCAGAGCTCCCAGATTCAGGGGAGATCCCACTCGAGTACGTCAGTCCTGGGAGCTCTTGTGCCAGTCAGCACACCGCTGCTTTTTTCCCCGTGTTATTCAGGAAATGCAAAATGAAGACATAGACTTAGTTCCAGAGTTAAACCAGAGCAGAGAGCGTGCAAATAATCCCTGTCCTAATTAGTCTAATGACTTCAGAGATAGCAGTTTTCCCCAGGAATTTTCAGTCAGTTGCTTGGCAAAGTAAATATGTGGTGAGCTCAGGTCCCGTGGCTGAGCAGGGACATCCTCAGGGGCTGAGGGACGGGGAGCGGGATGCATTCCAAAGATTTAACTCCCCCCTCTCCAGCAGGGGTTTAAAGGGGTTTAAATCCAGAGAACTTGTGCAGAGGAGGAGGAGACACTAAAACATCACCATTCCTGATGAGTCCACAGTGGATGACTGAGCTCCCCCCCTGCTCCCACAGCTGGGAGTGCTCTCCCTGCCCTGCCCCCGTGCTAATCCATGCAGGACACTGGGATTCTCCTTCTTCATAGATCTCCATTGCCAAGAACTTTCCAGGCTGTTACTCCTAAAGGGGTGGCCTGAGCCAGCTGCCATCATCAGGCACCACTGGGATGGAATCATGGGATTTAATGGAATGCTTTGGGTGGGATGGGATCTTAAAACTCATCCCATGCCACCCTGCCATGGCAGGGACCCCTCCCACTGCCCCAGGCTGCTCCAGCCCCAGGGTCCAGCCTGGCCTTGGGCACTGCCAGGGATCCAGGGGCAGCCCCAGCTGCTCTGGGCACCCTGTGCCAGGGCCTGCCCACCCTCCCAGGAACAATTCCTGGATCCCAATCTCCCACCCAGCCCTGCCCTCTGGCACTGNCTGAGTGGGGCAGAGGGGCAGAATCCCCCCTCCCCTGCTGCCCACACTGGGGCTCAGCCCGGGGGGGTTTCAGGGCTGGGGCAGGCCCAGCCCTCACCCACCAGCACCCAAATCCTTCTCCCAGGGCTGCTCCATCTGCTCATCCCAAGCCTGGATCAACCCCAGGGTTGCCTAGAGTGCAGCACCAGCACTTGGTCCTGTTAAACCCCAGTAAATTCCTACGGGTCACTTCTGGAGCTTGCCCAGATCCCCCTGGGTGGCCCTGTCCTTCACGTTTGGCAACCTCACAATCGAGGGGTTGTGTCTCTCATGAGAAATTTGGGCTGCATCCATTTTTCCACTCTGCCCATGTTTGGACCAGATATATTTTCAACACCTGCCACACTGGGTTTGGGTTTTTAGGTGTTTTTTTCTTCCTCCTTTTTGTGAAGAATAAAAAAAGTGTGATTTTTGCCTTCCCCCCCCTTTTCTACTTTTTAACTTTACAAATGTTTTCAATACATGAAAGTGACACTGTGACAAATTCACTTTACTTTTTCAGCTCTGTCACTTTTACAAAGCTGAGAAGGCTCTGAGAAGCTGCAAGGGAAAAATGGAAAAAGAAGGGAAAGGGCAAAGAAAAAATACAGATTTTTCTGTCATTCATCTGTAAAAACCAAGAAAGGATAAAACTCATGTCCCAGCACAGCTTGATGTTGGAATTGGAGGGAAGAGAAGACTCTCAGATAAAGCCAGCTGGAGCTGCTGAGTTGCTCGTGGAATTGCGGAATGGTTTGGGATAGAAGAGACCTCAAAACCCACCCAGTGCCATCCCTGCCATGGGCAGGGACACCTGCCCATGTCTGCTCCAGCCTGGACTTGGGCACTGCCAGGGATCCAGGGGCAGCCCCACTGCTCTGGGAATTCCATCCCAGCCCCTGCCCACCCTCCCAGGGAACAATTCCTGTATCCCAATATCCCACCCAGCCCTGCCCTCTGGCAGTGGAAGCCATTCCCTTGTCCTGTGCCTCCATCCCTTGTCCCCAGCCCCTCTCCATCTTTCTTGTCAGCCCTTTCAGGCACTGGAACCCCAAAGTTTCTCTTCTCCGAGCTGGACAATCCCAGTTCTGTCAGAGCCTTGCCCAGGTCCCGCAGTCTCCATCCCCATTTCTGCCACCATTCCCAGATCCGTGTCCAGCTCCCACTGGGGCTCAGCATGGAAGCAGCAGCCAGGAGCTGGAGGGTGGAGAGGAGCATCCCTCACCTCCCTGCCCTCAGCCTTGCCCTGGCGAGCAGAGTCAGCAGGACCCAGTCAGCTGCTCCCATTTATTCCCCTGCGCTTTCAAGCATCCCCACTGTTCTGGAAGCATCAGCCGGGTGCAGCGAAATCATTCCTGACTGGAGCAGATGTGGAACATGCAGCGGGTCAGGAGCTGCTGGGCTGGAGTTTGAGAGCTCCTCCTCACCTCCCAGCTCTGATTTTTCAAGCAGCACAGGGCAGGCAGCACCAGCCTGCCTGGAGAAGATGCTGCCTCAGCCCTGGTTTAATGTTCCTGGGTGTTTTCCAGCTGGAGCTGAGGGGTGCCAGCAGCACCGCCTGCCAGAATTCCCACAAATTGGAGACCACAGCCCAGAGGAGAACATGGATTTACCTGCCAAGGTATCAGTCCCTGCAGGGCTCTTCCCTGTTTCTGGAGGTGTTTGTCTTGTGTTGTGCAGCCTTTTTCCCTCCTGAAACTCTGCCAGTTTGGGTCTGTCACTGCCAATTTTTCCTCGTGCAAACAGCCCCTCTTGCCTGCCTGTCTTCCCTGCCATTCCCGTTCTCCCCTCATTTGGCTGCCTGCTGGATCCATGCACTGGAGACTCCTGCAAAGAAACTCATCATTCTCCCCCCCAGTTTAATAATCCCCTGGAATATGGAGAGGATTCTGCCCAGGCAGCCTCGCAGATCTGCTTATGAATAAATTAGCTCTGCTTTGTGGGGCTAAACACATCTGCATGCTCTGGGAACATTTGTAATTCCATTGGAAATGGAATCACATGGTAGGGATGGCAGGGTGGTTGTTGCCATTGTGATTTGCTTTCCCCTGTTTTATTAAAAAAAATTAAGTTTATGCCACCCCGTCTAGGCTGATGTTAGGCCATGGGAGTCTCCCTGGTGTTTGGGAAAGTGGCACTGCTGGGTAGGTCAGATATCCCCGTGCACAAGGGTCTGGGATAAAGAACACACTCAAGAACCAAGAGCTGGACCATTCCAGAAATGAGGACACAGCTGGGAGACACTCCCGGGAGTTTGGGGTTTATCAGTCAAATGAAGCACAAAATGTGAGGTTTATCAGTCAAGTAAGCCTGAAAAGTGAAGATAAACCCCTTTTTATTTAGCAAGATCTAAAGCACAGGGTTTGGTTAGAAGTGCACATTTAACTCAAAAACCAAAGCTTGTTGGTTATCAGATGAAAAATGGATGAAAAAGGTCTAAATTTAGATTGTCCACACCTTAAAAAAAAAAAGCATTTGTTGGGACTCACAAAAATCAGCTGCTTCTGGTGACTCTCCTGTCACCTTGAGCATGGCCAGCCCCAGATGTACTCCTCAACGTGACATCCAAGGTACAGCCTGGAGCTGGAGGGAAAAACTCGTCCATTAAACACAGGCTCATCATATTCCCTCCATACATCATCCCCAGCACAGGTGTCTGGGAGCTACCTGGAGAGGAAAAGATTGGGAGTTTTATCCCTGGCAAACAATGAAAGCAGTAGATCTTGATTTAGGAGGATGAGAAGGCCTAGAAATAAAGAGAAAACAGAAGTAAATGAAAGTGCAGAAATAATAAATGAAAAAAAAAAAAAAAAAACCAAACCCAAATAACAAAGCAAAGCTCACACCTGTCTGAAAGACAAAGAACAGACACAGCTGGAATTTGTCAATTTTAAAGAAAGAAAAAATTACACCCAAAACTCCCACCCATATTCAGTTCCAATTTGGAAATATAGACACAGTAAAAATAAATAATTTCAATTAAAGGAGGCTGTAAGCTGGCAAAAAAATCTGCGTTACAAGTGTTAAATCCCTTAAAAATTAGTGAAATCACTAAGCCTGGGATTAGAAGTAACGTTCACTAGACATCGTAAAGGACAGGCAGAGGGAGCACAGAGAAAGCAGAGAACAATTAAATTGTTTAGGATCATAAGACTTTATTTGGAACAATTCTGAATCCAGGGGTGAAATAGCCCTGGCGAAAAGGCACCAAAGATATTGGATGTTGGAAAGTCAAAATACTGCCATAGGCAGGGACCCCTCCCACTGTCCCAGGCTGCTCCAGCCCCAGGGTCCAGCCTGGCCTTGGGCACTGCCAGGGATCCAGGGGCAGCCCCAGCTGCTCTGGGAATTCCATCCCAGCCCCTCCCCACCCTCCCAGGAAACAATTCCTTCCCAAATCCCATCTATCCCTGCCCTCTGGCAGCAGGAAGCCATTCCCTTGTCCTGTCCCTCCCAGCCTTTGTGAAAAGTTCATTTTGAAAAATATCAGTGCCAAGGTCCCAGTCCCTCCTTGGATTTCCACAGCCCTTCCAAGAGGGATCCTCAGCAGACAAAGAAACACAGGATACTTGGGATAGAGTGGCTGATCCTGACACAAATGGGTGCTTAAGGAATGAGAAAACCACTTCTCAGGGGAGGGATTTCAGGAGTGGACGCCTGTAAATGATCGAGAAAGCCCAGGAACGGTGAGATCCCAACGCTGATGGCATCGAGTGATCCAGGACTGGAAAACTCAGCCCGGCTCAGTCTGCCACCAGTGACTGGATGGGGAAATGCCAGCTGGGATTTGGCACAGGTGAACAGGGAGTTCTGCAGGAGGAGGAGCAGGGCCCTACATTCCAATCCATCCTGCGGGGCTGGAGCTCACAGTTACTGTGCAGGAAATATCCCTGGAGCCAGGGGATCCGAAGAGATTCAGAGTTTGGGAACAGATGGTCCTGAAATATCAACTCAGACAGGATGGAAATGGGTGCTGGAATGTGCTAAGGAAGAGAAAGAGGGCCAGACCAAAGGCAGAGGTAAATCCCCATGTCCTGAACACTGCTCATCCACTGGGAATGGCTGGAGTGGGGTTGGAAAAGGGTCAGGGGTTGGGAAAGTTCAATGTGGGGGATCAGGAATCTGCAATGAGGAGCACAGGAGGGAATTTCCATACAGAAATAAAGGATGTGAGGGGAAAAAAATGCAGATCTAGGAGCAGGAATAAATGGATAAACTGGAAATGAGGTGGCAAGATGGGATGCTGGGGGCAGACTCAAAACCATTGGAAGATAAACTGTGGAATCTCCATCACTGCCGGCTGCAGAGGCTAAAATCCAGTGGGAAATTCAAAAAATTAAACAAAACCATGAATGAAACAGCCATTCAAATGTTCATTGGATACAAGGACATCACCTTCCATAGGCCCTTCCTGCAATTCCCTACATCCTATGAGGACATATTGGAGCTGCATTCCTTCTCTTCCTCTGCTGTTATCCTTTGCATCCTGTGGCCATGCCTTGGCTCCAGGACACGCATCCAAACACAAAGGGAAAGTCTGAGTCTGAGTGACAATAATTCCAAATCCCATCATTTCACAGGAGCTGAACCTCTCACCAGCAAGAGCTGCAGATATTTAATTTTCCTTTTCAAAGGCCTTGTTAGATTAAATTATTTTGCAGATATTTGCTCTCTTTTACTGCTCTAAGGGGTTACAAGACTGACTTAAGAGTTATTTATTGGAGAGATAAAAGGGAGAAAAGCTGATTTTTAATGTTAAAATCTCATTTACTGTCTGGATGTGCATAACCAAGAGGAATTATTAAATATGGACATAAAATTGTGGAGTTTGAGCCCAGAGGTGACTGAAAGATTCCTGTGCAGAAGTAGCTCCATGCACAGGATGGAAATCACCTCCCAGCAACTATTTATCAAATTACTCCCTGAGACTGAAATACGTTTGGAATAAAATCCAGATCCAGGCTGGATGCTGCCTTTCTTACTGAATTTTCACATTCAGTTCACTTCATATCCTTTTTAAAATTAGTATTTCCCACATTCCCCATTTTCCTCCCCCTGCTCCTGCCTGTCCATTCATTATGATCCACACTCGTGGATGTTAGATGGATAATCTTGGAATGGCAGCTCTTTGTTTACCCAGCTCATTACCCACCATCCAAATTCTCATAACAAATATTTTCCAAAGAATAATTCCATGAAATATTCATGGATTCTAGAGCTGTTCTACCTTTGTTTGATTTATTAAGTGTGGAAGCTGCACCTTCTGCTTCCATACAAACTCCAGACAGAAGCAGGATACTCTTCCCACACAACGACTCTCCCTTTATCCCACAGCCACATCAAGTTTGCTTTTAATCCTATAAAACCATAAAAAAATCTCTAATCTCCATTTAACCAGAGATCAAACCCACTTTTTCATGGAGTGAACCCCTTTTGTATGCGAAGTTTCATTCCAGCAGAAATCCTTTCAGGATTTTCCCTTCCTTTGCTTCACTTTGCCCAGAGAGGGGAGATCCCAGAAAATCTGGTAGTCAGGCTCAGAGGTTCCCAGTGTGTTTTATTCCTGCTTTTCTGCCACTTATCCCATCAAAACAAGGGGAAAATTTGGTTCTCAATGGGTCTGTGAGGAACCCTGAGCTGCTGAAGGACGCAAGCTCAACTCGCTGAGCAACGTCGTTTGTACCTTTCTTTGATCCCTTTGCTGCTTGTCCCAGGATATCAGGTCTGGGATATCAGGAAAGCCAGCTCCAAGGGAAGCATGCTCCTCTTCAGGAGAGATTTGGGCAAAAATTTGGGATGTAGAAGGAGTTCTTGGGATGCTGGGTTTAGGGAAGGAGCAGCTCCCTCAATCTGGGAAGCGGAATGATCTCTCAACGTTTGATACTTTTCCATAGACTTGGCTGCTTTACCTGTAGTTTATCCAGCAGTACCTCCCTCTACATTCTCTCAGGTGCCAGGGGTTGTGGCTGGGATGGAACTGGGATGTTATCTCAGGAAAAGTGCTCTTGATCCTGCTGGGAAAGTCACCTCTGTGTGAAGGAGCTCAAAGCCCTCAGAGCGGTTGGATGCTGGGAGGATCCACCAGTACCTGTCCTCTCCCGATCAAGCCCCAAAAGCAGAAGAAAAAGCCTCTGGAAAGGCTGGTTTTGGGATAATTTTTTTAAAAATTTCCTGCCCTCTGAGACAGGATTTTGTTTCCTTCACAGTTAATTAATTAATGAAGAATTTCACTGCTGGGGTGACAAAGTGACCACCACAGTTGGGCTGATGGCACAAAATGCCTGATCCTGGGAAGGTGTGGGCATCCCTGGAGCAGGAGGCAGGAAAAGCAGAGGGATACCTCCAGAATAAATGTGACCACTGAAGATTGGGACATTTATCCCAGAGGGATGAAGAGCAGCAGTTCCTGGAGCCAGGAATGTTGTCACGCTTAGGAGAGGGATGCGTTTTGTAGAGTCACATTCTGCCTTTGTGCAGATCCCAAGACATTTGGAAAGAAACAACAGGGAAGAGGAGCTTCCCAAGATCTCCAAGGTTTCCAGAGTCAATAGTGGCCATTCCCAATGTGCTCTTTGCGGAGGTATCTCTGCATCCCATGGAAAAAAAACATTCAAGGTTTTAAATGAAAATAACCAGAAGAAAATAATTGGCCAATGAGGCTTCCCATAATCCCTGGAATCTCCTCAGGAAAATCCTGCAGCTTGTCTTGCACACTCTGGTGGAATGAGCAATGGAGAGGATCTGAAATTTTAGATTCTTATGCATTATTTAGTATCTCACCACAGGAAATTATCATAATATTAATAATTTGCTTAATCCTTTAAAAGGATTCCTTGGGAGCTCCAAGGAAGGAAACTCCAGAAATTTGGTGAATTATTTAATAGGAAAGAGTGGAAGGAAAGAAGCAAAGAGAGGAAGGAAGGAAGGAAGGAAGGAAGGAAGGNGGAAGGAAGTAAGGAAGGAAGGAAGGAAGGAAGGAAGGAAGGAAGGAAGGAAGGAAGGAAGGAAATAAAAAATTGGGATAGAAAAAACTTGGAGCTGCACTGGGGAGTTTCCAAGGACTTGGGAACAAGGAAGAAATCAGATCATGAATAGCAACTAAATGGGAAAATAGATTATCAGAAGGTCTGAAATGAAATGGAGCTGGAAAACGAAATAAATCCATGGATTTATTAACCTATATGAATAGAAAAATGAAAGAAATCCTTGGATAATCCCACACAGAGTAAATAATGGATGATATGGAGAAAATTTAAGGATTCTGTGCATCCCTCAATTTAAAAGGGAATTTTATCTTTTGCCAATTATTGATGCAATTAATTTGAGGAGAGGCAGGGAGAAAATAGGAGCGGAATCCTCAGATTTTACCTGGGAGAGAACAGGGAGGAAGAGAGAAATCCTTTACCTGACAGTCCCTCAGTTTCAAAATTATAATAATTCAGAGGGAGAGGGTTTACATTTCCCATTCCAAGGGGAGCTCCTGCCTTCCTTAGCAGACACCCTTGTCTTTTCAAACCAAGACAGGACTTTATTGTTATGCTGGGATCTTGGAGGAAAACAAGGATAAAAGGTTCCAGGTGGAACCTTTCCCACCAGTAAATAAGAGAAATTGGTAAATTTTCTCTTCAAAAAAAAAAAAAAAAAAAAGAAGTGAGTGAAACAGTTCTGGTCTCCCGCAACATAAATACACTTAGAGAAAGAAGAATACCAACCTGATCTGCTCCTTGTATAGGGTGAAACAGCCAAAAATGAACAATAGAAGATATTTCAGTAATAAAAGAAGGAAAAACCTTCAACCTATCACGACAGGGAAGCACAGGGACAGATGAGGGACAACTAAACGGGGACAATTGCAGGAGACATCCTTATTAATCCATCTATTAAGACTTGATCCCTGGCTGTGCTTCAGTTCCAGTGCTGGATTAAGTGATCCCCCGAGGCTCCTTTCAGCCTGGCATCCCATGATCTGGGCCAACTTTTTGGTGGCACAGGAAGTTGTGGCCTAAAATACCAAAAACCCAAAGAAAAGAGTGCTTTGACAATGACAATCTCCAAACAAGGTGACCTCATCTTGGACCCTGCTGAAAAGGGAACTTCCAAAATGTGGGATAAGAGTAGAGGAGGCTGCAGGAACAGCAAAAGGATGAGTGGAGACTTGGGAAAGAGCAAGAAGGTTTTTGTGGAGATGAGATCTGGGAACATCATCTTAAGCAAACTGGAGGACAATTGGGTGTGTTCAGAATCTTGACTCTGCTTGTTCAGAATTAAACTTTATTGACATTTGTCAAGACAAAACTAATGAAGAAGATTGGGCAGAAGCAGGGGCCCGGCTTTTGTTTGTTTAATTGTAATTGGTTTTTCCAACAGATAATTAACTGTGGAACTCACTGCTCCAAGACATGGCGAAGACTGGGAACTTCTCAAGGGGAGTTAGAACAGCAGAGATGTCAACAAGAGTGAGAGGCAGAATGTTTGTTTAGGGGGAATAAATTATTCCTGCTCACAAATTAAATCAGCCATGGAGCCCTGTGGACAGCAAAGGGGGAGTTTGGAAGCTCAGGATTGAAAATTTGCTTATTCTGGATGTTTATTCCACGGCTGGCAGAGGAGGTCACCAGGTAGATCCGTGGCATGGAACCATGGAATCATTGAGTGGTTTGGGTGGGAAGGGATTCTACAGATCATCCCATCCCACCCCTGCCATGGCCAGGGACACCTCCCACTGTCCCAGGTTATTCCAGCCTGGCCTTGGGCACTGCCAGGGATCCAGGGGCAGCCCCAGCTGCTCTGGGCACCCTGTGCCAGGGCCTGCCCACCCTCCCAGGAACAATTCCTGGATCCCAATATCCCATTTAACCTCCTCTTTTTCAGTTTGAAGCCCCTCTGTCCTCTCAGTTGCAGTTGTGTCTTCATAACTCCAGCAGGAAAAAAAGCCCTGTGGTATCCAGAATTTGCCCTTGGATTTCTGGGCACCAAATGAAAGATCCCTTCAGCTCTCAGGAGCAAGTCAATCTTCAGCCAAGTGCTGAAGTTGGGAATAGTTGGGAATTCAGCCTCTGGAGGATTGCCAGGCCAGGTTGGTGTCCCAAACAACTCAGAGTCTCTGTACCATCCGAGGGTGTCCAAGGAAGCTGCTGGGCTCAGAGGCTCTTTCATGGAGCCTTTCTGAGGGGAGTTAATGACAATATTGGAGGAACCGGAGGGGAACATATGGAATTTCAAAGCTGCCTGGAAAAGGACATCAGTGCTTAATGCTTGAATTCATCACTTACAATAAATGTCTCTCCATGCACCCAGCACTGCTTTAGCTCTGCCTTATCTCTGCCTTATCACCATGAAATCCAAGTACAGATCGGCTCCAGCCTGATGGCTCTGGAAGGAATTGCTGGGTAGAAGCTGATGGTAATGAGTAGCTGTGAGATGGGGATGAAACTTCTCCGTATATTGAATATTTATTTCAAATTGCAGCCAGCCAAACCAGTGGGCAAGAAAAACAATAAGACACAAACCCTTGTCTCTTCAATACATGAGTTTTATTTTTTATTTTAGGTCTTCTTGTCCCACTAGCAAAGGTCATAAATTATTTAACTGCTGCAGCTCAGCTTTCTCTTTTTTACTGTCTAATAAAATCAGAGAAATATAAATCTATTTTAGTTCCTTTTTTACAAATAATTGAGAGGGGTGACAAGCAAAACAAGAATTGAAGCAACAATTCAAGGCAGGATGGCAGCAAGTCATGAGCACACCAGGAGGTTTTAGTTAAAAAGCTTGTAAGGTGCATTTTTGCTTCTTCCTGGCCAAAGATGTCTTGTTGCCTTTTTAAATTTAATAATTTATTGACTTAATGCTTGGATTTTTCATCTCCTGGCTGCTTGCTGGCTATTAAACACATAATTCAGGGGGTTACGTTATTGTACTTTGGGCTGCCCACGTTTCAGCAAAAGCTGGGCAAGGAGGCTCTGAGAACTTTGTGGGAATTAATCAGGTTGTGGAGTTGTGGGATCAGATCCCTGCCTTTTTTTCCTGGGACTGTGGATCTGGAGATTTTAAATAAGCAGCAGTGTTAAAGGTATGGACCTGTCTTGGTTGGCACTGGGAATTGCTGCAGGAAAAGAAGTGGAAAGGTGAAGGAAGAAGTGGAAAAAGGGAGAAATTTAGCACAAGGCAAAAGGAGAGGAGCAGTGGGGGAAGAGGTGGAGCAGGAGGTATTTAAGGACCTTTTCCACGTAGGAATTTTTCCTCTTTATCCAATCTAAAACTCCCATGGCACAATTTTTCCCTTTCCCAAAAGGGAAAAGCCTGAATTCTTCCTCTGCCACGGAAGGTGGGATCCGCTATTCTCTGTCCCATAGGAACACAGTGGAACCATGGGATCACGGAATTTTCAGGCTGGAAAAGCCCCCTGAGGGCATCAAGACCAACCCTCGACCCAGCACCACCATGTTCAGCACTGACTCCTGTCCCAGGTGCCACAGCCACAGGTTTTTGAGCACTTCCATGGATGATAATCCATCCCTGCCCTGGGCAGCTCATTCCAGTGCCTGACCACCCTCTCCATGAAGGAATGTTCCCAAATTCCCCCCTGAGCCTCCCCTGGCCCAGCCTGAGGCCGTTCCCTCTCCTCCTGTCCCTGTTCCCTGGAGCACAGCCCGACCCCCCCGGCTGTCCCCTCCTGGCAGGAGCTGTGCAGAGCCACCAGGGCCCCCTGAGCCTCCTCTGCTCCAGGCTGAGCCCCTTCCCAGCTCCCTCAGCCCCTCCTGGGGCTCCATTGCCATCCCCAGCTCCGTTCCCTGCCCCGGACACGCTCCAGCCCCTCCAGGGCTCTTCTGCCATGGTCTTGAACCCTTCCAGAGCCAAAAGGCATCTCCCAGCCCCACTCATTTCCCACTCCTGCTCTGCACAAACTCTTTCTAGAAATTTCCATGAAGATTGGCCCTTCCAGCCCTCAACCCTCCCAGAATTCCCTCCTGTCTCTTTCTCCCAGGACTGATCTCCTTCACTCAAAGACCGTAAATGATCAGGAGTTGGTTTAAGCACACAGGAATAGAGATTTTTGGATAAAAATAGATTTCCTCCTTTCACATGAATTCCTGCAGCTCCCTCATCATTTCTGCCTGAGCAACATTAACGACTCCCATCAGAAACCTGTCCAGAGGATCCATCTGCAGACCAGGGAGAGGGATTCAAAGGACACCAAGGGCCCCTTTCCACCTTTCCCACCGTCTTTCACAGTTCTGTCTGAGTTGGGAACGAGGTAAAGGGTTTTAAAAAGAGGAATTAGAGGTTAAGCAGGTTCCAAGCAGCACAAAGCCTGGTTTAAGGTTGCTGATGAGAGGCTGGGGCAGAAGGGATTCGTGATTCTGTCAGGAGCAAAGAGAAAAATTCAACTCCTCCAGCAGGGGGGTGGGAGAGTGTGGAGTGGTTAAAAAAAAATCCTTAAAAAACAGAAAAGGGATCTGGAATGCCAGGGGCTCCAAAAGTGACAGAAGGGAGCTGAGGGTGGAAGGAAAGTGTGCTTTTGTGCCAAGATTGAACTCAGTGTTAATTGCTGGCTTAGGCAGGAAAAACTCAGCTGCACTCCCAAAAGGGGCCCACTCAGACAAAGGGGTGAGGAGAACTCAAAAGAACCTCCTGGGCCAGCTTTCCCCAGCCACTAAATGAGCCACCAGCTCATCCAAGGAGTCACCAGCCCGTCCATCCAAGGAGCCTCTGACCTTTCCAAGGAGCCATCAAAGGGCTGCCAGCACCTGGAGCATCCCCATGTGTTGCCAACAACGTGAGCCAAACCCTTGGCCCTGAGATTGTTTTGAGAGCAGCAGGAGATTGTTCATAACATCCACTGATGTTTACGAAGGTTAGCTGATCTGGTGCTAGTCCAGGACTCTGCCTTGTGGAATCTGCTCTGGATGTCTGGACAGACGGACATTGCCCTCTGGCCTGCTTGCCTGCATGTCTGCTTGCTGCTTCTCTGCTCCTGCGTATAGATCTTAATCAATAATCGTATTTAGCCTTCTGATTGGTGGAGTCCAGGTAGCTCTATTGCCCCAGTCATGGGCTGGATTCTGTTACACCCACGGCCTGAGGGGGACATCCCGGGGCCATCCCTGGTGACACCATCCCCTAAATACATTTATACAGGTGTGGTGTGTGCTCCAGAGGTGTGTTTGTCTGCGTCTGGAATTCCATGCTGAGCCTTCCCGGTGCTCAGAGCGGCAGCATCGCCCCTCTCAACCTCTTGGATCTGCTATGATGCCCCTAAAATTCTCATTTTTTCATGTGTAACCTGTGTGTGGGGGAGTTTGTGTGGTGGTTATTCTTTTCTGCTGTTTGACCTCCCGTGATTTTTAAGGATTTTTGGGTCTCGGGGAAGGCTGGTTAATGGAAAAGGGAGGGCACTGATGGTGTAGCAGATTAAAGGAAGCAAATCCTCAAAGGATCGGGATAAAGATAACACCGATTTTTCATATTTATGTTTTTAAAGTGAATTCAGAGAAATAAAGGGAGAGGTGGAAACCCCATAAGCTGGAGAGCTGAGAGTGAGGGAACCATAGCATAAAATACTGGGAAATACAATAAACAGGGAGAGAGCTGAGAGAAGGATTACTCCAACATCCAGAGGCACAGGGAAGGGCAGAGCCTGGGGAAGTCAGGGCTTGGGGACCTCATCCCTGCCTAAATCATTGCTGCAGCAACCAGGGGTGAACAGACTCACGCTCCATTTCCCTGCCTGAGGTCAGAGGGAGATGGATTTTTCCATAGGACCCGAGTCCATCCCTCCTGGCAGAAAGCTCCATATCTGACTGGAGCTGTCTGCATTCCCTGTCCACCATCAGAGCAGGGACAGGTGTTCCCACAGGAGCCCATTTGCACTGGTGCTGGAGCAGAGGAAAGAAATCAGCCAAGGATCAGGATAACCCTGATTTTCTCTATTTATGCTTTTGAAGTGAATTCTATGAAATGAAGGGAGAGGTCTCAGTCCTCTCGCCCAGAGAGCAGAGGGTGGGGGAACCATGCCATAAAATATTGTGAAATACAATAAATAGATTGATTTTTCCATAGGAACTGGATCCATCGCCCCTGGCAGAAAGCTCCATGTCTCATTGGGGATGTCTGCACTCCCTCTGTACCATCAGAGGAGGGAGAGGTGTTCCCAGAGCAGCCCTTCCTGCCTCTGGGGATCCCAGAAGTGGGGCTGGATGATTCAGGGGGTCTCTGCTCTCTGCAGGGATCAGAGGAGCCCTGAGACCCCTCTGAGCCTTCCTACATTGTGGGGCTCCAGCTCTGCATCTGAGGACTCCCCGTGTGTTCTGGATTTTGTAATCCAGCACTGGATTCTTCCCCAGGACAAATTTGGTTCCTTCAGCTTGGCTGCTGCTGGGAGATGGTGGATAAATCCTCTGAGCCAAAACCTGCTCCTCTGGAAGCAGGTTCAGATACAAAAAGTCATTCCATACCTGAGATTTGAGGTGAATTTGGGACACTGAAGAGCTGGGAACTCTCAGGTTGGAAATTTGGAGTGGGAGGAGATGGAAAGGAAATTCCCAGAGACTCCCAGCAGACACAGCAATCTCACAGTGAGACTCCTCCACTGCCACGGCTGGCTGGCAGATGGAAAACCCTTCCCAAGAAATCCAACTTGCTGGATCTGGATTTTGGGAACATGTGGAACATATTTCAGTGCCTCCTGAGACATCTCCAAGGCCTCCCTTGGTTGCATTTCCCACCTGACCAGCAAAGCAAAGCTGTTCTGTGTCTGTGATCTCCCACCCTTGTCAGACATTTAACTCCAGACTTTGTGTTAATCCCAAATATTTTAACAACAATTTTATGTCTAAATCAGTGTCGGGGAAGAAAAAGTTCTGAGGAACAGGATCCCCTGGAAAAAGCATCATTACCTGATTATTCTCAGATCGTTCCTGAGGATTATATTATCTGTGAAACTGGGCAAGGTCCTTAATGGAAGGATGCAGTGCTGGATTTAAAGCAGAGGTTTGGCAGGTAAATCCTGGACTACACAGGAGCTAAAATAACATTCAGGGAGTGCTCTGGTACTTCCTGGAGCCTTGTTCAGGTGCAGCCTTGATCTACATGGAGAAATCCTCAGCTTTCCCATGATTTCTCTGTGCTCAGCAGCCCTGGGCAGGGACCCCTCCCACTGTCTCAGGCTGCTCCAGCCCCAGGGTCCAGCCTGGCCTTGGGCACTTCCAGGGATCCAGGGGCAGCCCCAGCTGCTCTGGGCACCCTGTGCCAGGGCCTGCCCACCCTCCCAGGAACAATTCCTGGATCCCAATCTCCCACCCAGCCCTGCCCTCTGGCACTGGGAGCCATTCCCTGTGTCCCGACACTCCAGGCATTTTTCCAAAGTCCTTCTCCAGCTCTCTTGGAGGCCCTTTAGGGGCTCACCACCCTCACAGGGAAGGATTTCTTCCCAATAAGAATTTTTTCCTCACACCCTCAGTTCCCCTGATGTTTTCTCCCACTGCTTGGCTGCTTTTTTTCTCCTCCCAATTTCCAGGTGTAGTAACCCCTACAAGTGGAGACTCCCCAGTCCCTCTTTCCCAGTGATCATCTCTCTAATAGGGAATTTGGTCTGTTCCTAAACTCCATCCACGGAATATAGCCTTGGATTCCTCCTGGAAGCTGCCAAATCCCAACAACCCTGTTGTTCATTCCCATTTACATGAGGAACACCCCATTCCTGCAGTGCCAGTGCCCTGCCCTCTATTCCCTGCTGCTCCAGGTGATAGCACACCTGCACAGGTGATGACAGCCCTGGAAGGGCAGGGAATGTTTCTCACTTTCCTGCCCAGTGATTCCGGTGGTGTCCGGTCTGTCCTTGAGGGGAGCTGCCTTTATCCACTCCAACATTCCTGCTCATCTGTGTTGTAGTTCCATGTACTCAGTACCTCAGTGTCTCCGGGGCTGCTGACAGATTTTGGGAATTAGAAAGGAAAGGTCTGGCAGGGCCTTCTCTGCCACAGGCATCCTGACAGCCTGGATCAGCTGGATCCATGCTCTGGGCTCTTTCCCTGGGTATCTTCAGGTCCTGCCTGCACTGAAGGGTTTTATCCTTTCCAAAGGCAGCTCCACATCCCCACTGTTCCCAGCACTCCCTGCCTCTTGTCCTACTTTCAGGAGAACAAACATTTGTTCTTTCTACCTTTTGTATTTACGGCTCTCCACACAGCACGGACTGAATCCCACCTTCCCCCATCCATCTGTGCCTTTGCTCCCTGCATCCCAAGCCTCTGGCTCGGCTCAGCTCCCGTGGGGGCACAGAGGGATCCTTGCTGCTAATCCTGAGCAAGGGCAGCTCATCTGTCCTTGCTGTTCCGAGGGATTTCCTTAGGGAAAGATCTGCTCCTCCAAAAAAAATCTCCCTCGTAATTTGGAGTCACATGGCCTCATTTATGCCAGTCCTGTCTCCTCTTCACCACGGGGAAATACCAAAAAAAGGCTGCATTGTCTGGATCCAGCATTCCCAGGCACTTAGAGCTGTCCATGGGCCCCGCTCCTGCTTTGTGGAGGGGCTCCTTTGTTTCCTCCCCTGCTGTGGGGTTCATCAAGCTGAGCAGCTCCCGCCATGTGCTCCTTAATGCACTGGAAACAGAAAAAAAATCCCAATGTTCCTAAAATTAAACTGGTTCTTCAGCAAGGAAATGATCCATAAACTCTGAAATGGTGATTTAGGAGCTGCCACGCGGAGCTGGACACAAGCAGTGATTGGAGCCTCCCATGCTCCCGAGTTTCTGTGTTCCATGTGTAGAACAGCAACACAGCCCTTGGCATTTCCCACCCCACAGGTTCCCCCACGGTCCTGCGCCTTCTCTCCATCCCACTTCAGCTCTGCCCAATCCTCACCACGTTTGGGAACGCTCCAGAATGTTCCTGTCATCAGAAAATTCAAGCCACCCCTGCCCTTGACGACTGAGAGAAGTATTTGATGATGGGCAGGGCTGAGACGTCCCAATCCCTGCTCTCTTCCTAGGAAAGGGCACTTCCCACCCTTTCTTTCCTCCGTCCTTCCCAACCAAGGCTTTGACTGAATTTCTGTAGGAAAAAAAAAAATCATTCCCTGGCTGGATGTGCCTTTTCCCTGCTCAAACCAGGGCACCCTGACTCCAGAGCCATGGGAGGAAAATCTGACAAAGAAAGGACCCATCAGGTGGGCATTCCCACAATTCCTTCTTTCCCTCCTCACAAATGTTCCCTGAGGGTTTTCCCTGATCCCTCTGCACTACGTGGGCCAGGAGAACAAACAGTGTTCCAGACCCTGAATATCCCTGGAAAAAAAGAGGGAAAGAACACAGCCCTGGAGCAGCTCTGAGATTTCCATGCTTGCTCAAACCAGGCTGGCTTCAAATGGGAAAGGAGCGAGTAAAAATAACAACAAGGGGCAGAGGCAGGAAAGAAAGGAATCCTGGATCAGGGCTTTGATCCCACTCTCTGTCCTGCCTCCACTCAAGTGATGTCCCACTATTCCCTGCAGGGCAGAGCTCAAAGCTCAGCTCAGTTTAATTCAGAGGAATCTCCCCAGCCGTTGGAAAAATCAGTTTTTTTACTATGGTTTTACAATTCCTGGGAAATCAGGTCAACAACCCCACGTTGAATATTCCAGCTTGGCCTGGCTGTGTTTGTTTTTGCCATATTTTAGCAGCCAGCTCTTCATGAAACAGAGAAACCTTTTTTGCTTTCATTTTTCACAGTCTGGATTTAAGAAGTCCAAACCATCTTTGCTTTTCAGCTCTTTAATAAAGTTCTCACAGGACCTCTTTGTAGACAAAGGGAATTTTAAACTGGAGACTTTGCTTTGTTCCACTGAATTTTGATATTTCCTGATGGTTTTGGCCCAGCTGGGAGATCTGCCAGGCAGAAGCCCTGGGTTTATTAATGGCTTCAAACTCTCCATAATTTCCACAGTGGATCTGAAGGGAAATGCAGATTTTTGGACCTTTTGGGGGTCTCATATCCAGCTTTAAAACTCAGATTCCATGTTTGTTCAGCAGCAATAAACTTCCAGGGTTTTATGGAGCCATAAAACCACTCGAACTGCTCCCATTTATGGCCTGGGTGTAATTTACTGGGGGAGGTTTCCTCTCTAATGGGGCAGTGCCAGTGATTGGAGTTCTATTAGCTGGAAACAGCACAGCTCCATTTGCAGAATTCCCATCAATATTTCCTGGGCAGGGAAGGAGGGGCAGGGGAAGGACAGGAGTGGAGCGACGGCAGGAACAGAAAGAGAAGGCCATGAATGCTTCAAAAATGAGGAATTCAGGGAATCTCTCCTTGCAGGTGGGATCAAAATCCCATTTTTCCTGCTTAATTTGAGCTGGAGCTGCAGGCACAGCTCATGCTCCCTCCCTGCAAATGCACAAAGGCGTCCAGGAAAATGCTGTCTCCCAGAGAATTCCCAGGCATTCAGAAAGGCACTGGGTTCCCTGGAAACTTTGGAGCAATAAATGAAATGTTGGAATGATTTATAGCTCAGGAGATCTTTGGGAGCAAGGGCAGGGAGAGAAGTGCCATGCCCAGGTTCAGGATCCCTGACCAGGCTGGGAAGAGGCCAGGAAGGGGATGGGATGGGATGGGATGGGATGGGATGGGATGGGATGGGATGGGATGGGATGGGATGGGATGGGGCTGGAAAGGGGTTGGGGTTTCCCAGCAGTAAAACAGGAGGTGTAACACCCTGCAAACCCCAAACCAGAGGGAACAGCACCTTATCCATCCCTCCTGCATCCAGAGGGGAAATCCCTGGGAGCTGTGTCCCTGGGGCTCTCTGCCACCAACCGCTCTGGATTTTCAGGAGAAAACAAGTCAATCCAATAATTAATGAAATAACATCAACTCCCTTTTAGACAGAATTATCAAACAGAGGCTGGGCATAAAGGCAGGACTGCAGGATGCTCCGGGATGATGGAGAGCTGGGGTAGATTTGTGACTATTTACATTTTTTGGCCGTGTGGCTGATGTGAGTTCAGAGCTCAAGTGCTACTTCTTCTACACCCAGAGGAGGAAATCCCAGTGCTGAGGGAGCAGCTCTCAGGCTGCCATGACTCCAGAAGCTCCCAAGAGTATTTAATCCAGGAAAATAAAGTCTTGGGGCCAACACAGCAGCTCTTTAAAAAACACCAGGTGAGTAAGTAACAACAACAACAACAAAAAAATTTAAGTTGGAGGATAGTGCTCCAATAATGTCAAAGTGGCCATGAATAAATTTACAGTGGAAGGCAGAAAAAACCAAAACCCCAAACCACTGTGGAATTATATCCTGGAATGACTTTCCGAACAGCACAGTAGAGGCAAGAAACTGAAATGATTTTGAGGTGAAAAGAATGGAGGAAAGCTTGTAAAGCAGGCTGTGGGTCAGCCTGGGGGAATAAATGGAATTTGAGTTCCCTGTGGCCCACCTTGGGCTGGAACAGGGCAGAGGGGACGGGAAGCACTCAGCCTTGCTCCTCGCTGATTGTGTTTATTTGTTCCCTGGATATTCTGGATTGTACACACGGCAAACTGGGCTGTCTGACAAATATTCCTGTAGCCCTGCCTGCTCTGCTTGTAGCAGCACAGCTCCTGTAATGGAAAGAGGATTTATTTCCAAAGGCATGATGTCCAAACTGGAATTAGACAAGGACTCCTGGATTGTACCCACTTTGTTCAGCACTGCCGGTTCAGCTTTCCTGGCTCAGTGAAAGGAGGGATCTGTTTGCTATTCCGACACATTGCAGGCCTCAATTCTTTCCCAGCACAATCCTGTCTTGCTGTGAGAAGCACGAGGTCATTTCCTTGGTGTTCCCAGGCAGCTTTACAGGGAATGAAATCAGAGAAACCAATAAACTAATATCTATGGGTGACATTCCCTCCCTGCTTTATTTCCAGGATGGCAAGAAATTCCCACTACACACGGAACAGGGAAACCAGTCAGAGCAACAGCAAGAGGAAAACGAACTCCCAACCTGGCTGCACCCAGGGCACACCTGAGTGAAATGTTCCTGGGAAAGCTGTTCCAAGTCATCAGGATGTGCTGATATTCAGGGAGGCATTAAGAAAAATAAAGAAAATGTTTAAATTAAAAAATGGCTGCTAAATTATTAAGCAGAATTTATTTCTCATTATGTCTCTGTTGTTTTGAAATAGAGAATAAAATAAGAGGAATGGAAATAAGAGAGTAAAATGAAGGAGCAGTCACAAAATCCTTGTCTGTGGTGTAGAAAGCAGAGGTCACACTGGGATTTCAAGCAAATAAATGTCCCCATCAGGACTTTGGAAAGGCCAAGAGAAGCCAGCAGGACTATCNGAAGGAAGGAAGGAAGGAAATTCTCCAGGTAATGGAGAAATTTCCCGACTGACTGGGCAGGTTCTGCTGTGAAATTCCTCCTTCACCTCAGCAGAGCTGGAGCTGCAGGGACGGTGCCAATGTCCCACCTGGACCTTGGCATCCATGGAACTCCTTCTAGGAGAGACAATCCCCCCACCGGCCCCTCCTGACACGCTCACTCCTCGCAGGAGGTGATCACTGACAGATGCTGCTCCTCAGAGCAGGTTTTCTGCCACCAGTGGCAAAATCAAGTCTAGAATCACCCCAGTACCACTGTGGCCTCTCTGCTATCCTTTGAGGGAAATGTCTCTAACCCAGCAAGCTGGGTTTAGTTAAACCAGAGCTGTGCAGAGCAGGGGAGGGCAGTGTCTGCACAGAAACCAAAAAGGGAAATATCCTCCCTTCCTGGTCCCCCTCTAATCGTCCCAGCTAAGGTCTGAGATCTCCAGCAGATCCTTCACACACAGATCCCTGCATGGACAAATCTGCTTGGAGATAACCCCTCCAATGGATACAACCCCTGTAAAGTGTTTTAATGATTCCTGCAATGCGGAGCTGAAGAAGGTTCAGATTGAGGCATTGCAGTCAAATCCATTTCATGCCCAAACCAGCCGGGAGTCTCCAGGGAACAACAGGACCCTAGAGTGCCCATAAAAGCCTGCTATGTTCTCAGTTTCCTGAATTGGGATGAGGCTGGGCAGACAGCTTGTGAAATGCAACATTCTTTTGCTGCAAAGGCTCATCCCAGGCCTCTGGTGCAGGTGAGGGACCCAGTGAAAGGATCCTTATTTTAAAAGGCTTTACCTGTATGCAACAGGATACATCCCACCAAAGAAAGAAATTATCTCCACCAGCTGGGATGGGCTGAGCTTTATTGACTGAATCCTCTGCTCCAAATTTCCTCTCACATTCTTGTCTTGATTCCCAGCCTGGGTTTTAACCCGGTTCCCTCCCCCTCCCTGGGATGCACTGGAGGCTGGGTTTGGCACGGAACATTCTTCTAAAACTGCACTTGGAGCACAAATTACAGCTTGGAAATGAAAGCTGAGCACTTGTTGCTCCCCGTATCTTTGTTTTGTGGGGATTGTTCCCGAAATTTTAACTCTGGGCACTCTCAGGTCCTGCTCTGTAGGGTGCACTGCTCACCTAAGGACAGTAAGGATGCTTCCAAATTTTCCAGCTGCAGAGGGTCCCAGAACATCACCCACTGCTCTCTCTCCCTGCACTCATCTTTCCATGAAGGAAGGGGCTGTTTTTCCCTTGTTTTGGAGTGTTGGACAGCATTCCATGGAGTGTGAAGGGCATGGGACAGGAATACACCAAGGACCCTTCTCCTGGTTACCTGAGATGGAGGAATTGGCCCCTTGAACCCCTCTGCTTTCAGCATCCCCCTGCCAGGAGCCCGGAGTGGATCAATGGAAGCTCCTGCTCTAAATCCTGGGATCATTAAAGGTGGAACAGAGCCTGCTGATCATCTCATCCCTGTAACTGCTCCCAGAGTTCCTAATGAGGAGGATTTCTAAACCAAGATGTAAATATCCCATATAAATTGTCCATTAAAGCCCTGGAGAAGACACTGGTGATCACGGCTGGGATTCTCCTGGTGAAATTATTCCCTTATTTTGGAGTGCTGGACTACATTCCATGGTGCCTCAAGGATGTGGGAGAGGAGCACACCAAGGACCCTTCCCAACCAACACCTGCTTGCCTGAGACAGGAGGAACTGGCCCCTTGAACCTCTCTGCCTTCAGCCTCCCCCTGCTAGAACCCCAGAGCAGATCAGCGGAGGCTCCTGTTGCAAATTCTGGGATCATTAAACATGGATCAGTGTCTGCTTTTAAACCAAGAATTCCTAATGAGGGAGAATTTCCAAACCAAGATATAAATATGCCATAGAATTTGTCCATTAAGCCCTGGAAAAGATCCTGGTGACCGTGGCTGGAATCCCCTGGGGAGGCCAGGACACTTCTGGCACTTGCTGCAAAACCCAGCCCTGGAGTCTCCCAGAGGCAGATTTGGTTTTATTTCCTCATTAAGTGTGATAGGTACAGAAGGAGGCATCAAAACTTCTGGCAAACGTGACGAGAACCTGTGGCAGCCCCCATGCCACCAGCACAAAGCACCCAGTGCAGTGTCCCATCACTGTCACCATTTCTGCATCAGCAGCCAGGTTTGGGAGGAGCCTTTGCCAAAGAGGCTGTGTGCCCACAAACCCCACCTCGTTCCTCCCCAAAGTCCAAGATTTTCATGGGATCTCCCCCAGCCCAGGGATAAAAAGACTGGGGGGGGGGTGATCTGCAAACAGATAAACCTGGGATTAGTTGGGTATTTTACATCTCACGGGGCAATGATGGGATTAATCTTGGAAAAGTGCATTTAGTCAAGTGAAAAATTGAAGCTAGAAGAGTGAGCAGCAATACAATTATTGTGAAGCTTGGGAAATGAGTTTTTATGAAACACAGAAGGAATTCAATACATTCTGGCTATCAAAAAAAAAAAAATTTAAAAAAAAAAAAAAAAAAAAAAGGACAAGGCTGAAAACCAATTTGTTATGTGATGTATAAACAGGCTCAGAGGGAAGGCCCAAAGTCCTGTGTTTGGTATCAAGGTGTTGTGTGCGAGGAACGCTGCCACAGCTCATGGAAAATGACAGCACCTGGAAAATGCCACAGCTGGGAATGGCCCTTTATGACATTGGCTCCTCCTCCTGGGAGCGCGGGCTTCAACAAGACCATGGAATCAGGGAGAGCTTTGGGTGGGAAGGGAGCTTCAGGACCATCTCATCCCTCCCACTGTCCCAGGCTGCTCCAGCCCCAGTGTCCAGCCTGGCCTCGGGCACTGCCAGGGATCCAGGGGCAGCCCCAGCTGCTCTGGGCACCCTGTGCCAGGGCCTGCCCACCCTGCCAGGAACAATTCCTGGATCCCAATCTCCCCCCCAGCCCTGCCCTCTGGCACTGGGAGCCATTCCCTGGCTCCTGTCCCTCCATCCCTTGTCCCCAGCCCCTCTCCAGCTCTCCTGGAGCCCCTTCAGGCCCTGCCAGGGGCTCTGAGCTCTCCCCGGGACTCTCCTCCAGGTGAACCTCACCAGCTCTCCCAGAGATGAAGACCCTGGTGTTAAAGACATAAAAAATGAGAGGTTGGTCTTTTTTTTTTAGCCTTTGGAGGCCTCATGTGCGCAGAGGTTTCCTGCCTTCCTCCCTCTGCTGCTCTGCCACCTCCTCTCTGTCCCTCTGAAGCCATTCCATCCTGCCACTCCATCCCCAGTCCCCCTCCACCTTTGCTGTAGGTTCCTGGAAAGCCACACTCCTAAGCCTGAACCCTGAGCCTAAGCCTAAACTGCTCTCTCTGTTTTCCTTTCCCCACTGGAGCTTTTTCCCTGGGTCTGGTTTCTCTCCTGTGAGGGCAGTGCCAGCTTTGGTGCCCCTGCAGTGAGCCAAGATCACTCCACCTAAAATCTGCCATTGCCTTTTCTCCTGGCAGCACCTCCAGGTTCTGCCCAGTGGGAAATTTGACTTTTTAACTTTTTTTGAGCTCGTCTGGGACCTGAGTGTTCAAAGGGAGTTTATTTTGAATTAAATACTGCAGAATCACATGAAACTGGGTGTGGCTGCTGGGAACAAACTTCCCAGCGTTCCTGATGCAGAAGATTTCTTTCCATTTGGTTGAAGCATCGAAAAATATTTCTGAGGATTCAATTCAACCTGAATTTTTTTCCTCCCCCCTATCTCGTGAGGGCTGAAGATTTTTCATCCCCTGCACAACATAGTTTGGAGGGAGAGTGAGAAACCCCCCCTGAATAAACCACTTTCATCCCATGGAAATATTGCACTATAAAGAGAAATGTAGCTTTATAATAAGTGTGTCTTATTATAAGCTAATTCCTAGGAAAGGAAATATTTCTTCCATCTGAAAATATTCCTCCTGCCAACGCCTTTGACTTTGTGGGAAGAACCCTTGAGCTGAGCTTTAGCCTCCCCTCACGCACTGGATCAAGTTAAATAATTCTGAGTGCCTCAGCCTTGGATTCCTCATTTCCAAACAGCCAATTTTTTCCCAAACAGCCATTTTTTTTTTTTTTTTTCCAAAACAGCCACTCTGAGAAGTCCCAGAAGCTGCCCTATGAAGGGATTTCCCATTATTTGTGTACTGGAACTCATTTCATCACCAAAATAGGAAAAAATCCATCATGGAGCAAAGGCAGGTTGTCTCCAGAGGCAGAATTCCAGGAGAATTGGCAAAATCCCCACGTGCCTGGATGTGAGAGGCTGAAGAGATCAAGTGAGTGGCAGATGTTTAGAGCAGGAGGTGACTTTCACAGAAGGTGGGCACTGAAAAAGCTTCACAAAACCCTTTGGGCACCTTTGGTGGGACTGTTGGGGTGTCCTGGGCAGAGCCAGCACCTACTGATCCTTGTGGAAAGGATCTTCCAGCTCCCAAGATCCCTGATTCTGTGAGAAGGGTGATCCCTGAGCATCCCCTGGATCCTTGCAGCAGGGGCAGGAGCTGAGTGTGGCCTTTCCCCGGTCCCCAATCCCCACCACAACCCCAGAATTCCACCCTCCCTCTGCTCGCTCGCCCAGCTCTGCGCAAATAAGGCTGCAGAGTCCCGTGGGATTTTTTTCCCTCATTAATTCCATGGAAAGGATTCACCTGGGACAACCCAAACCGAGCTGTCTGGCTCCTTGTTTGCTTTATTCTGCACGGAGAGCAGCAGCCTGGTAGGAGCAGGATAATCACCTTGGGGTTTGAGATCTTTTCAGGGGAGGTGAATCCTGCCTTAAATCCCCTGGGGCTCTCACCTTCTCCTGCAAGGCAGAGCCCACCCAGCCCAACATGCTCGGGAAGCAGAGATCCTTAAAATCCTGCCTGTGCTAAAGGAAGCCCGGCCAGAGAGCGAAAACACGACCCCAAAAATCAGATTGTTTTCACTTTAACCCTTTTTGCATGCACCGTTTTCCCCCACCCATAAATGGAAAGCTTTTCATTCATTCCCCTCTCAGATGCACTGTTCGGATCAATTCATTAAATTGGGAGAAGAAGAAAGGTTGGGTGGGGAAGCACAAAAGAAAAAGCTGGTAAGAAATTAACAATTCTATATTCTGTGCTGTCTGCAGTAAATAATGCATGGAGCCACACGCTGAACGATGAGACCCAATGAAATATTGAAGAGCTGCTCTTCCAGGAGCAGGTCTATTCTGAGCCTGGAACGAGTAGGATCTGCCTCAGGAGCAGGAATGATCCCATATTTAAGGCTGGATTAGAATGCACACTCACAGCAGGACTAAATGAAGATTTTCCAGGCATCTTAAATCTGACACCTCCTAATTTCTGACTGCTTGACTTGGTGACCTTGGGAATAGTTTAAAGAAATTTTATTTGGCTTTTTTACTTTTTTTTTTTTTTTTCCTAGCCGTTATTTCTGTGTTTTGTTTCAATTTTTGGAGGAGGCATCAGACCCCTCCTTTACAGGTGGGAGCAGAGACAGGAAATCCCTGGCTGGGAGCTGAAGGGCAGCTCAAAAACTTGAGGAAAATATAAAAAAATTGGACAAGGCATTGGTGTGGAAAAGGGAAGTTATTCTTTGTGTTTATAGACAGCGTCTCTGTCCACCCTTGACAAATAGAGGCTTAAAAGCCACCAGAACCATGGCACACAACCTCCTTAAATTCTTAATCACATCTACACTTCTTTTCTGTGTTAAATGAATATATATCCCTGTTTCCACCAGCACACAAAGCCTGACAGGCCAGGAGATGGAATTCTTTTCCCTGCAGTTCTGTAGGGCTTCAGGATGTGCTCATTTTTAAAAGCAGAGAGGGCTCCTGCTTGTTTGGGGTTGTAGAACTCCCACAGTCCTTGGGCTTTAGTAATAATCTGAATATAATTTGTCTGAACCAACCCCTTCTCCTGCCTGCACCTTCCCAGGTGACAAATGCTCATACATGGCTCAGAGATTGCTCTTCAATTTTACAGATAAATAAAGGTTTATGAGGAAACATCAGTTTTACATGAAAAACTGTGTTTTCCTTGGAATTTGTGTCATTTTTGTGTTTGCAGCTCAACTCTGCATTCAGGCTCTGCTTTCCCACACCAGGGCCCATCACTCATCCTCCCACACACAAAACAAAATTCCTCTGTCTTACTCAGGCCTGCTCCACCCTCCCCTCTGCACTTTCCCTCCTCCTCTTGCTCATCTCCCAGTTTTTACCTCTTTCTCCAGCATCTCCCTTCTTCCCCTTCTCCTGCGTGCAAGCCCACGATGCTGAGTCCTCGCTCACACACCCATCACCCCTTGGCTGTCGCCTCATCCCACGTGGGAACCTCTGGGATGGGGCAGCTTGGGTGTGAGGACCTTTGGCTGCATCCAGGACGTGTCAGAATCATGGAATGGCCTGTGTGGGAAGGGACCTGGAAGCCATCCAGTGCCAGCCTGCCACGGGCAGAGTAACCTCCCCCAGCCCCAGGCTGCTCCCAGCCCCATCCAGCCTGGCCTTGGGCACGGCCAGGGATCCAGAGACCCAGCCTGAGGCCGTTCCCTCTCCTCCTGTCCCTGTTCCCTGGAGCACAGCCCGGCCCCCCCGGCTGTCCCCTCCTGGCAGGAGCTGTGCAGAGCCACCAGGGCCCCCCTGAGCCTCCTCTGCTCCAGGCTGAGCCCCTTCCCAGCTCCCTCAGCCCCTCCTGGGGCTCCATTGCCATCCCCAGCTCCGTTCCCTGCCCTGGACACGCTCCAGCCCCTCCAGGGCTCTCTTGTCAGGAGGGTCCCAGAGCTGTCCCAGCACTGGAGGTGCCCCAGCAGGGCCAGCTCAGGGACAGGCACTGCCCTGCTCCTGCTGCCACCCCAGGGCTGGCACAGCCCAGGGGCCCTTGGCCTTCCTGGGCACCCCTGGGCCCCCCTGGGCTCGTGTCCAGCCGCTGCCACCAGCACCCCCAGGGCCTTTCCTGCTGGGCGCTCTGCAGTCCCTCTGTCCCAGCCTGGATGCTCCAGGGGTTGCTGTGACCCCAGGACAGGACCTGGCACTTGGCCTTGCTGGCCCTCGGTCCCAGGGTCTCAGTCCATGGATCCAGCCTGCCCAGATCCCTCTGCAGACCCTTCCCCTGCAGCAGATCCCACTCCCCCCAGCCTGGTGTCAGCTGTGAAGTGTCTGAGGGAGCACCCGATTCCTCATCCCAGTCACCAATAAAGGTATTAAACAGACCTGGCCTCCATCCTGAGCCCTGGCACACCCTTGGGCCTTGTCACCAACTCCATTCACCACAAATACCCAGCCCTGGGCACTTCCATGTCTCAGTTTCTCATTCCATGGGAGCAACTTTTGTAACTCCGCTGGGATGGGGCACTGGAAGCTCAGCTGGAAGGATCCTGCTCCTGCACAGGCCACACTGAGATGGATGAGTCACGGAGAAATACACAACTATGAATCTAAAAAAGAGAATTATCCCATATCCATTCCTTTTCCTATCATGTTTCTCTCCCACTCCACATTCATAAACAGAAATGAAGGAACAAATGTGCCTTTAGTTACTGGGTTTGTCTGTTTGCCCAACATAATTCATGAGCTGCTTCAGCAAACAGGAGAACAAACAGATTTGTTGTGATAAATGAAATTGCTTTGGTGCATTTCTTTAGCACATCCCATCCTTTCTTCTTTTTTACTCCCCTCTTCTCTGTCCTCCTCACAGTTTTCCTTGCAGGATTCTGTTTCTGTGTTTCCCATGGCCACATCTCAGGTTGATCCCAGTGTTCGTGACACCATGGGATTGTCAAAGTCACTCCCTGCAGTGCATCCACACTGGGATCATTTTCTGGGGTTTAACAGCTGAAGATTATCAAAACTTTATAAAGTTTTTACAATTTAAAACCTTCCACTGGCAGGACCAAGGGGGTTTTGTAATGAACCAAGGGGAGAAGGGAAGTTCTCCATCTGGGATGTTCAGCCAGGCTGGACAGACCCCAGCAGAGCCCTCAAGAGCATCCATAGAATCAGAGAATCCACAGAATTATTAAGCTTGGAAAGACCTCCAGTGTCTTGGAGTCCAGCCACTGAAACTGGCATTGCCACAGCCAGCAGCTGAACAACCCCAAAAAGCCTCAGTGCAAAAGGCCTGAGTTTGTCAACAGAGCAGGCTGGGACGGGGACAGGAGTGTCACAGGGACATGGGGGTGAAGCCCCTCCAGTGATTCCAACTATCAGGACATGTCCCAGGTGAGGAGCTGGGTCTCCTGTTCCCACAGGCCTCAGGTGTGAGAGATGGAAGAGCCTGGGTTGATCAATATTCAACACAGAAAGGGCACTTACTGAAAATTCTTTGTTGAATAGCGACAGAAGAATTTATTTTCATTTTGGGTACCCAGGATGGGATTAATTTCTCCTAATTTAACCTAAGGAAGGACATCTACAGCTAAGCCAGCCTGTGGTTTGCCTGGAGATCCAGAGATTTTTAGGATCAGGTGTTCCAGATCCCTCCTTTAGGATGGCTCAAAGCCCCACAGCCTCCACCGTTCTCCCCTGGGCAGAGTCACCTCCTTGGAGACACCTGAACCCACCCTCGGGTCCTGACAGCTCACAGGAGCCAGGAGGATTTCTAATCAACTTACAGAAATGAGATCTGGGTTCAGATTAATTGTCCTACATTAATTGCCCCACGTTAATTGCCCCACATTAATTGCTCCAGCGATCTGGAGCGGTGTTGTAAGGAAGCCCCACAGCTCCAGAAGTGCTGGAGAGGCCACTGGACACCTTTCCCTGCCAGATATTCTTGTGCCAGACTGTTCCACTTGCATCAGGCAGATATTTTTATATTAAGCAGGTGTAATTCCAGAAGCTTTTTTTCACTAAGATGAATCTCACAGAGCAAGGAGAAAATAGAGTCTCCTCCTGCAGCTGGAATTTGCATTGGCTGGAGCTGATCAGTGGTGACAGGAATGAAGTGAATCATTCCAGGAGAGTAAAGAAGCACGGGAAAAAGAGTTATTACAGTGATTATTTTCTATCTGCTAAGGCCACAGTCCTGAGCCTGGCTTGTCACAATCCAGCTCTCAAAAGTGATTCTAAGAAGAGTCATTGAAGGGATAGGAATGAAAGATTCCACTCAGAACAACGATCCAAGGTGGAGCAACTCCTAGAGTGGTGTCTGGACCTGAGCACAAGGCTGGGTGCAGGTGTTGAGACACCCAGTCCCTCTTAGAAATGAAGAGCTGTTGCCAAATTCCTAAAACAAAGGATCCTACCAAATCAGTAGGGTCAGGATTCTCTACAGGATCTCCTGATGTTTGGGTACAGTTTCGGGATTTATAGCACTGGGGCAGGCCCTGCTCTCCCTGGGGCCCAGGGCACGGCTGGAGCTGGGCAGGGCAGGCTCAGGCTGCATTTTGGGAAAGGTTCTTCCCCCGGAGGGGGCTGGCACTGCCCAGGCTCCCCAGGGAATGGGCACGGCCCCGAGGCTGCCAGAGCTCCAGGAGCCTTTGGCCAGCGCTGCCAGGGATGGACAGGGTGGGGTTGGTGGGGTCTGGGCAGGGCCAGGAGCTGGATCAGTGATCCCTGTGGTCCCTTCCCTTCCCCCAGGGTATTCTGTTCACCTCTAAATGTACTTTAAAGGGCTTCTGGAGGGTTCCTCCCCTGTCAGGAGCACAGATGTGGCATTGTCCTTGTAGCCTCCTAACTCCTGACCACCACGAGCATGTAGGAATTAGGAGAAAGGAGCCATGGATGAGACATCCTTGGGCGCCAGTTCCTAGGTCACCCCACGGGGTTGAGGATGACCTGTCACAGTGACAAATCCTATAGGTGCAGTTGGATACGGGGCAATGAGATTAAGTACCCTAATTTAATAAATTAATATTCACAATGTCTGCCTGGCACCATTTCCAACTGCAGGACTAAATTTGGATTAGGATTTTTCTGCCATGATTGGGTGGGATTCAGTTTAATGACACAAAAGAGGAACTTTCCTCCTTCAGTTCTTTACGTGGAAGTGGCTGTGGAGGATTTTCTCTGGAGAGGATCCTGCGTTGCCCCTGGAATGGGCTCCCTCTGCTCCTCCTTTCCTTTGGAGCGCTCTGAAGGCTGAGGGAGCCAGGCCAGGGCAGGTTGGTGTCCCCTGCCCCAAAGACTCTTTGAGTTACTTGATGATTAAAGGAATTGTTTCCATTTTAGCCCTGGGATTTATTTTTGGTGAGAACTCCGGAACAAGTGGACAGAGAAGAATCTGCCTGGTACGAACAAGACTCTGAAGAGAGGAACCAATTCCTTCCATTATTGATAACAAAATCATCTTCCCCAGAATAGCAGATGAGGCTAGATTGGCATTTTGAGATAAGGCCCTGATCATTGTCCGTGGATTCCATTATATCCTATTATTTCTCTGAGATGAAATTTTAAATCATCTTTCCTAACTGCAGACAGCTTGGAATTATTCCTTCCATAGAACAACCATAAATTATTCCATTATAACTTCTCCATTCTTGTTTATTTTTCTATTCTGTTTTAATTAATACAGTACCAAATGTTCAGGAATTCCAAACTAAATTCCTTAGGTAGCACTGGTCTCCAGCAAACTGCTGGAAGAACAGAAAGTAATGAGTAAATTATTTAATAGCATTAAACAAATTCATAATTCAGCATTATTGATACCGGTAGCTGCTGGTGAGGAAGGAGGGGAAGAGGATGGGGGAGGTCAGCCAGGTGGGGAAAGCAAAGCTGTGTCCAGCAGGATGAGGGAGTAGGGAGCGTATTCAGCCGGAGAACTTTGAGATGACAGCAACTGCTCTGCTCCTGAAAGGTTTAGAGGAAGTTTCACCCTTTTGGGGAGAGAAAAATGCAGGGTAGATAAAGTAACAGTAGCCGGAAAGAGAAGTTAGAGTGAGTCAGAATTTATGGGAAGGTACTGGAATGAAGGGAATATCCAGGGGAACCTGTAAGGCTGAGGAAAAGTAAAATGGACAAACAGAAGACATCCTAAGAAAATTTGGCAACTCCAACCCACAGCAGGAGAGAACAGTGGGAAATGGAGTGGGGAGAGCTGACCCGTGCAGGGTGAGGAGCTGAGGAGCAGTGGAGAATTGAGGAGAGAGAACCCAGGAGAAGGGGTTGAGAACTGAGGCAGAATCGGGTGGGATGTGCAGCAGGGATGGGCCAAATCCAGCTCCTGGTGTTGTGTGAACCATAAATCCTCTGGAGCAAAAGCTGAGTGGGTGGATCCAGCAGGGCCCTGGAGCCAGGAGGGACATCCCTGTCCTGGGGATTGTCCTGCTCTGCTCCGGGCTGGGACAGCCCCACTCGAGAGAAAGACCTAAAGCTCTTGGAGAGAGGCCAACGGAGGGACACGGGAATGGGGAAGGATCTTCAGGGGCTGACAGCACCTGGAATGTTCAGCTGGAGCAGAGGAGACTGAGAGGAGAAGGCGGGGGGGCTGCGGCTCCTCTCTGCTCTGGGACAGGGCACGGCTGGAGCTGGGCAGGGCAGGCTCAGGCTGCATTTTGGGAAAGGTTCTTCCCCCAGAGGGTGCTGGCACTGCCCAGGCTCCCCAGGGAATGGGCACGGCCCCGAGGCTGCCAGAGCTCCAGGAGCCTTTGGCCAGCGCTGCCAGGGATGGACAGGGGGGATTGGTGGGGTCTGGGCAGGGAAAAGCTGGACCTTGATGATCCCTGTGGGTCCCTTCCCACTCAGGATATTGCATAATTCCATGATTTCATGAGTGACAACCGTCCATCCCTCCAAGTCCCTGTTCCTTCTGATGTCACAGCAGAAAGGTTTTCCTGCTGGGTGGGATCGTCAGAGCTGACCTGGTTTGGAACCCCCCACCTGCTCAGGTTTCTCCTTCAGAGTCTGCTGTTGGGAATGGTGAATTAGAAAGGAATTATAAATATAATTGTGTGGCCAAAGAAGCTGAAAAAGAAGAAATTCAGCTTAAAGTATGGTTTGAATAGGAGACGGTTCAGGATGACAAAGCACATTCTTTTCCCTCATAAAACTCTTGCAAGAGACCCTCTTCCCTTTCCTTTTAAGGAAAAGTCCAGAGGACCCTGAGATAACCTAATTGAAACAAAACTAACAGATTCTATAGGTTGTAAGCAAATCGAATTGTATTAGTATACGTTCAAAGATTGGATAGTTAGAGAAATAGAATATTCTGTGTGTTAACTATATAAACGAATGTACAAGTGAGCTGACTCACTTCTCTTACTTCTACTTCTTCTTCTTTTACTTCTTCTCTCACTTCTTTTACTTCTTACTCCTCCTTGCTCTGCTTATCTCTCTGACCCATCTCCTTTACTTACTCGGTCTCCCTATGACTTCCTCATATTCTTTTATATCTGCCCTCTCTTTCTCTTACTGATTATGATAGTATCCACCCCTACTAACTCATCCTGTTGTCCCCTTTATGCTGGCCGTGAGCTGGCCTTCCTAACCCACGCCCTGGAATAAACTACCAGCATTCTAACTCAGCTTATAAAGATCTCGGTCGTATTAATTACCGTCCGCCCGTGAGTATGTTATTTCTTTTTTACAGTCTGCAAATCCCACATGGATGTGGCTGTCCAGGTGGATGCCTCCCACATGGAGTTCTCAATATCCCAATATTCCTGTCCCTCCCAGGGGTGGATCAGAGCCCTGGGATCCCTGGTGCCCTTGCTCCCCCTCAGATCCTTCCCGGACCATCCCTGCTGCAGGAGGACACTTCCCACGTGGTGCTGCTCCTGTTGTCCTGCCCTGTGTTCCAAGGGACTCAGTTAATGGTGGTTTATATAAAAACATTTAAAAGTCTTTATACTAAGATCTTTCCTCAGCAAGTTTGGGTTCAACTGTGTATTGATAAAGTTTTTCTTAGTGACAAATACCCTTTTTGCTTAACCCATGAAACTCCACGACTGATTTAGCCGAGTGCACTTTTAGCACTTCCTGCAAATAATTAATCCAATTTGGATAAATGGGATTGTGGATGGTCTGATCCTCACTTGATAATGCTTCATTCTTGCTCAGCACTTCCAATTTTGCCAGAATTATGAGATCTGGGAGGCAAATCAGGAAAGGCTCCGGGTAAATGTTCCCAGATCATGATTTAGGAGGAGAATGGCTGCTCTTGATGAAGAATTAGGGACAGAGAGACATTCTTGCGTGAATAGGATGACATTTATTACAAAAAATTGGGCACAGCAAAGGAGCAAATGGTTGGATTTTATGTTCAGAGGGTGAGAAGATTTAAGGAAAAAGAAGAGAAATGTGAACTTTTAGGAAAGCTTTATGGTCCACATTAGCAAAAGTTAAATTTTAGAACAGCTGAATGGATGTCCCCAAGCCCTGATCCCAAATTTGTGCTTTAACTCAGAACTCTGGCTCCTCTTAAATCCTAACCTATTTGATAACATTTGTGGAACTTCCCTCTCCCACCTTCCAGGGCCTCAGGAACTTGGGCAAACATCCAGAACGAGATGAATGGAGCCAGAGGAGGCTTTGCTGCTGGTGCTGTGCTTTCCCTCCACCTGCCTCAGGGGTTAAGTGCTCCCAGTATTCCCAGTGATGCCCACTGGGGTCACTGGTCTGCCTGGCAGCAATGGGGAGAACAGAATTCCATGGGGCTTCCAGCAGGAAGGAGCAGAATAGATGGGACTGGACTCACTGGACTCCTCAGGCCTGGGCTTGTTCTGCCTGAGAAACCTGGAGATATTCCTTCCTTCCTTCCTTCCTTCCAGCACTCTTAAACAACACAAAATCAAAAAATATTCTGTGTGCCAAGCTTTCCTTCACCTCCTGCACTCCAGGAAAATTAGGGAGTTCGCCTCCAGTGATATTTCTGGAAGCTGCTCCACCCTGCTGCCCACTCCCACACCACCAGAGGAAAAATTTGCTTTTGATGCATCAAATCTGAAGTGTTCAGATCCCTGAATCTGATTTTCCACCTCCCAAATGAGGAGCAGCTCCTGAATTTTGTGCAGGAGCCACGAATGGTTCCACCATGGGGATGGGATAACTTTCAGGGGCCATGTTTTATCCCGGGGGGAAAGCTCCCATCAAGGTCCCCTTGTATTTTCTGTCCATCTCTCTCAGCCAGTTCCTGACTGCAGGGCCCTTGCCTTTCCATCAGGCATCCCATCCTTATTCCCAGCCCTGCCAATCACCCCTGGCTGCCCCTGGAGGTCCGAGCCAAGAGGTTGGATGGGAATTCCTGGTGGGATCTGTGTCAGACATCAGCCAGAACTGGATCTGCAGCTGACAGGCTGCAGCTCCTCTGTCCTCTGCCCCAGATTTTTTGTCACTTTGAAAAGAGGGAAGAGTTGGGGATGAACTCCAGGGTTGTTCCTGGCTGGCTCAGAAGGAAAATTTCTTTTTCTGTGCCTTTCTTTTATGGAAGGATGGAAAAAGAAAACCGGGGAGCCCTTCAGTGCCTCCTTCTCTCAGTCCCTCTGAGCTCCTGCAGCCTTTACCCCAATCCCTGCAGCCTTGTCCTTGCCTGGCACTCTCCAGATCCATGGAATGCTGCCACGGCCATTTCCTTACTCCTGCACATCCCAGGGAAGCGTTGGAATCCCCACCATTGCTGGAAGTGCCCAAGACCCACACGGATGTGACACATGGGTGAGTGGTGGCCTTGGCAGTGCTGGGGAAGGACTGCAGGAGCTCAGAGGACTTTTCCAACCCTGATTCCATGGTTTCTTGATTCCTTGATTCCATAATTCCGTGGTTCTGTGACTGCTTTTCCACCCACACCAACTTCCCTCTGGCACCACTCTCAGCCCTGGGACTGCTCTGTGTCCCTGCCCTGCCCCGGATTTAACCAAGCCTGAGCAGTCCTCCAGCTCCATCCCTGAGTGATGGCTCCTGTAGGAGTGTGACCATGGCACAGGGAATCACGGAATCCTGCAGTGGCTGGGCTGGGAGGGACCTTCAAGCTCTTCTCAGGGACCCCTCCCACTGCCCCAGTGTCCAGCCCCAGGGTCCAGCCTGGCCTCGGGCACTGCCAGGGATCCAGGGGCAGCCCCAGCTGCTCTGGGCCCCCTGTGCCAGGGCCTGCCCACCCTCCCAGGAACAATTCCTGCATCCCAATATCCAAATTCAGTTTACCCTTCTTCAGCTCCAAACCATCCCCTTTTTCCACGGCTGTGCCTCTGCATGTCCCCTCTCCAGCCAGTGACATTTGCACAATGCAGTTTCCATTTCCCAGTTTGATATTTTATTTATCAAAGCAAGAAACCAGAAGATAAAGACTTTCCAGCAAGACCCTGGAATCCTTGGATTCTTCTGAGGTTACCTCTGGAGCAAGTTTTCCCTCCCTCCCTCGTCGCGACACCCAGTCAATATTTGAGTTGATAATAAAAATCTATTTTCTTTTCAGCTTCCCTGCCTCAAGAACAACATGTGCCTTGTCTTCCCTTCGCTTTGCTTATCAGATTCCAGCCAAAATGAATGGGCAGAGCTCTTACAAACAGAGAAATTAAATGAAAACAACACCAGTGCCAAGTTCTCTGCAAACACAGGAGTGAAATGAAAAATGCCACTCGCTGGAGATTCACCCAGCACGTTGAATTATTATCTGTCATGGCCGGTTCCTAGATTTGTCCTTTCCCTGGGGTTGATAAATAAGACTTCCCACAAGTTCCAAAGCTGTAGCAGGAGTTGGGGAGCACACTCTGTCCATAAATCTCAGGACTATCTCCCTGGCTCTCCTGGCAGTCCCATTGCTCAGAAGTCCTGCACTTCCCATGTCCTGCTTTTTTTTCCATGGATAACTTGGAAGTCTTTCTTTCCCTGGTGCAGTGGCCAGGTTGATCCAGCTGTGCCCACAAGTCCTGATTTCCAGGAGAAGACCTTTGATGCACCGCATTTTATTTTTTTTTATTTTAAATTGTGCTTGAAATAATTCCTATTTCTCCCACGTGCTGGTATTGTAGGAAATATCACAGAATCATGGACTGGTTTGGGTTGGAAGGGAGGTTAAAGATTATCCAGTGCCACCCCTGCCATGGCAGGGACACCTCCCACCATCCCAGGCTGCTCCAGCCCCAGGGTCCAGCCTGGCCTTGGGCACTGCCCGGGATCCAGGGGCAGCCACAGCTGCTCTGGAAAACCTTTTCCAGCGAGATCCCAGCTGGTTCTGCATCCCAATCTGTGCTGGACTGGTCACTGGTGCCACAGCAAAGCTGAGCAACGCTTTGGGTTGGCAGATCCTCCAGAAAACTGCCCGTGGACGTGCTGGACTCGCTGGGAAAATCCTTCCCAGGGAAACCCAGATGAGCTGTTCCCACTGAGGCTGTGTGATCTGGAAAATCAGTGGTGTCAAACAGAATGGGCATTTGCATTCCTTCTGGAATGCTTGGTGGCCATGTCCTGTCACAGCTGTGGTCACTGCCTTGGTCGCAGCTCTGCATGGAGCACACTGAGAACAACCCAGAGAAGATTCCTGCCTTGCCATGGAAGCAGGATCTGCTTCCAAGGGCAGTTTAACTCTCTGTGCAGTCAGGGACATTTGTCCAGAATTAGATTTGCTTCTCCAAACCCCTTTTACCTCAGAGGTGAAATTACATGCCCAACAATTTCCCTTAAATAGGGGAACTTTTCCACTTCCAAAGCTCCATGTGGCTGGCAGAGTTTTGCCCTCCTATGTAACTGTTTATTCCCCTATTCCTGTTTTTTTTTTTATTTTGAATTGAAAATAATCTCCATCTCCTGTCTGCTCCTGGCTGGAGCTGCATTGTTCATCAGACATTTATTAGCTTGTCTGGTGCCTTGGCTATTATTCCTCCCTGAGATTTCTCACTTCCTTGAGTTTTTGTTCCTTGACAAAATAACAAAGGCTCCCTTTGCTTGGCTCATTTTTATCCCTTCTCAGCTTCTCCTTATCACACTCTTTTCTTGTTTCTGTCACCAACACGCTCGGGCAGGGCCTTCTGTCTGCACACCCCGAGTCTGTCTGGCTGCACAGCAGGGCTGGGCTCCTGCCAGCTGGAATTTCATTTTCTTCTCATTTCTCCAAGCTGCTCTTGCTGGACTCTGGTTCCCAAATCCGTGAGCTGCTGCTCGCTAGGTATAGGAAAAGATTCCGTATTTTGAATAATCTGTGCATTAAGTACTTCTGGAAACAGTGAACAGCCCAGCTGTGGGTAAACTTGAGCCTTAGAGGGATCCCTATTTCCTTTGGCTACATTGTTTTAGAATAATGGAACATCCTGAGCTGGAAGGGACCCCCAGGGATCGTGGATCCAGCCCAGCCCCACCAACCCCACCCTGTCCATCCCTGGCAGCGCTGGCCAAAGGCTCCTGGAGCTCTGGCAGCCTCGGGGCCGTGCCCATTCCCTGGGGAGCCTGGGCAGTGCCAGCAGCCTCTGGGGGAAGAACCTTTCCCAAAATGCAGCCTGAGCCTGCCCTGCCCAGCTCCAGCCGTGTCCTGGGGGCTGTCCCTGTCCCAGAGCAGAGATGGGAGCTGCCCCTTAGGAGTTGCCTCAGTTTCCTCTTCAGCAGCTGAACATTCCAAGTGCTCTCATCCACAGCTTCCCCTGGAGATCCTTCCCCACCCTCCTGCCCCTCCTTTGAGCATTCTCCACCAGCTTTAAATCTTTCTTACCCTGTGGCACCCAAACTTTTCATCCCACTGCGGTTGGATTGCTGCCAGCAGGGACAGGACCTGAGCTTCACCTTGCAGGTCACCCACCCTCCCGGGACTCCAGGAACAGGACAGGCCGAGCCCTTGGGATGCCTTTCCCAGTGCCAGGCAGACCCTGGGACTGAGGGCTGAGCGTCTTTGGGCTGAAATGGCCCCCGTTGCCACCTCCTGTCTGGCTCAATATAGCAATGCACACATGTCATATCCACATTTATCCCAAAATGTTAATGTTCCAGGCCCTTAGGGTGGCATTTTCCCTCATTCTAAAATAAAGGAGACAATCACATCTTGCTCTATTTTTTTTTTTTAATTTTTTGTGGAAGCATTGCGCAGTTTGGCTCCCAAAATAGCGTGTTCTGTATTCCCACATGCATCACCTGATGGAGGAATCTGGAAGAGTTGGAGATCCCTGTTCTTTAATTAAATGGCCAAATTGATGGGAACTCGGGAATACTTTGAGTACTGGCAGGTAACTGAGCTCCCCTCATGCTGTTCCTGCTCTCCGGGTCTGTGGCAGCTGATCCCGACACCACCAGAGCAATGCGAGGGTGACACATCCAGCCTGGCACGGGGACACTTCTAACATGGGGAAAATCCATACTCAGTCCTCAGGCCAGGGGCTGAGAAGCTGGGAAAGACAGGATGTCCCCAGAGGGCTCAGGGAGGGTGACCAAGAGTCTCAATGGCTCAGGGAGGGGGGAGGGGGTTTGTCCCCATTTGGGCACGGAAGCCTCAACTCTGTCTACACAAAACTCACCTGGATTCCTGAACATAAAAACAGAGGAGATTTATCCCACTCTCAGAAGGTCCTGCCTGCAGGAGCCGGGTTTTCCTTGGCTTTTAAACGGAGCTCTGGGAACTGCTTCGAGCCCTCTGCCCTGCTGCTAATCCTGGGATGGGGTGGGCAGCATCCACTCAGGATCCTCAGGAATTTCACAGCACGCCAAAGGTTCCTTTGCCTCCCGCCTGGAACATCAGGGACAATCCCTGAGCATCTCCAGGGACCCTCTCCTCTGCTCCCTGTCCAGCTGAGGGGGGCAGAGCCTGGAGATCCCCCCTTTGTGTGGGGATCCCAAAGGGCCCACGGACAGATCCCAGCTCCCAGGACATCCCTGCAGCAGGAGCCTCATGCTCCTGGCACCAGTGGCTGAGAAATCTGAGAAACCCTGAAGCAGCTCTGCCCCAGTTCTGCTTTACAAAGCTCTGCAGTCACCTCCTGGTCCCAGAACCTCTTCTGGGCTTTCATTCCTTCAATTCCTCTGGGCAGGGACCAACATTCCAAGCAGGAGAGCAAAGCAGGAGGCAACTGAACTCCCAAGCCTTTTGCTGTGGGGCTCACACTCCAGGCCCTGTTGTGGGCAAAAGGGACCAGGCAGCACATATGGAGCTAAAAAATACCCTGGGACTGTAATTAATGGTTTGACAGCCTGGTAGTGCAAACGATCTGATAATTGCAGACCAGCCTCATTAACAGAATGGTCAAAGTCATTGTATATAGACATCCCTCTGTGCTGGAGCTGTGATCCCCATCAGGGTCTCTGTTCCTTGTCCCAGGGATGGCAGAGCTCCAATCTCATCTCTGCTCCTCTGCCTGGGGGTGAGGATGGAGTAGACATTCCCCAGGGATAGCAGACAGCCTGGGAGTGATTTTTTTATCCATCTGCACAGCACAGGATGAAAAGGAGTTTATTATCTTTTTTTTTGGTACCACAGGCACTGAACCGGGTTAATCACAGCTCCAGATGTGTGGCTTGATATCACAACATGGCAGGATTAAGGTCATTGAAGTGTCTTGTAAACAGATTCATTTTAGCAGGTAGAAATTGGACTTATCTGTGGAATAAAATGATTGAAACAGAATCACAGAGTGGTTTGGGTGGAAGGGACACAAAAAATCATCCAGTGCCCCCACCCCCCATAGGCAGGGACACCTC
>VWZN01015171.1:122755-148871 GCA_013396955.1 Regulus satrapa | reverse complement strand
TAGTGCAAACGATCTGATAATTGCAGACCAGCCTCATTAATAGAATGGTCAAAGTCATTGTATATAGACATCCCTCTGTGCTGGAGCTGTGATCCCCATCAGGGTCTCTGTTCCTTGTCCCAGGGATGGCAGAGCTCCAATCTCATCTCTGCTCCTCTGCCTGGGGGTGAGGATGGAGTAGACATTCCCCAGGGATAGCAGACAGCCTGGGAGTGATTTTTTTATCCATCTGCACAGCACAGGATGAAAAGGAGTTTATTATCTTTTTTTTTGGTACCACAGGCACTGAACCGGGTTAATCACAGCTCCAGATGTGTGGCTTGATATCACAACATGGCAGGATTAAGGTCATTGAAGTGTCTTGTAAACAGATTCATTTTAGCAGGTAGAAATTGGACTTATCTGTGGAATAAAATGATTGAAACAGAATCACAGAGTGGTTTGGGTGGAAGGGACACAAAAAATCATCCAGTGCCCCCACCCCCCATAGGCAGGGACACCTCCCACTAGCCCAGAGTGCTCCAAGCTCTGTCCAGCCCGGCCTTGCACACTGCCAGGGATCCAGGGGCAGCCACAGGGATCCAGGGTGCCTCTGGGCACCCTGTGCCAGGGCCTCCCCACCCTCCCAGTGAGGAATTTCTCCTGAACATCCACGCAAAGTCCCCAACTTTCAGTGTGAAAGGGACAAGCACCCACAGGGGAGAACTCAGCTCAGTTTGGGAAATGGGGACAATTATCTGCAAGGTAATGAAGTGCAGGGAACAGCCCCATGGCAGCTCCATGTGCTCCAGGTTTTCCCGCAGCCGCCTCTCCCAGCTGGAGATTCATTTGCCTTCCATCAGCCGGCTGATCCTTGCAGGACTCCTGCGTAAGGCTGTGCTCAGCTTAACCTGTGATGGATGGAGGATATAAAGGTGATGGATTAAGTTGTTAATTATACAATTACAGGGAAGGTGGAACAGGGATGCTGGTTAAAAGAAAATTATTCTGCAAGCTGATACCAGCTCCTGGAGCAGAGATGGAAAAGGCAAAATAGGACAAGACAGGACTCTGTCTGAAGGAGGGTCCCTTGAAAACTTATCCCGAGTAATTCCAGTGGCACTGAAACTAGAAGAGGATGGAGAAGTGGATATTTTAATTTGATGGCCAGAGCTACACTAATTTTTTTCCATGGGATCCCTGGGTTAATCCTGCTGAGGGTGGAAGCTCAGACAAGGCAGCTGCTCTGAGCACCTTCTGTGGAGGCAGAACTGGAGCTTTGGTTTAAACATGGAATCCTGGAATATTCTGAGCTGGAGGGACCCACAAGGATCATCCAGCCCAGCCCCACCAACCCCACCCTGTCCATCCCTGGCAGCGCTGGCCAAAGGCTCCTGGAGCTCTGGCAGCCTCGGGGCCGTGCCCATTCCCTGGGGAGCCTGGGCAGTGCCAGCAGCCTCTGGGGGAAGAACCTTTCCCAAAATGCAGCCTGAGCCTGCCCTGCCCAGCTCCAGCCGTGCCCTGGGGGCTGTCCCTGTCCCAGAGCAGAGATGGGAGCTGCCCTCGGGCAGCCTTTTCCAGCAGATTTTTTACTCAGCAATAACCTTTAAGAGATTGAGAGCCTGGAAACTGGAAATGAGCCCCTCTGGGATGAAGAGTACCCTCGGGACCGGTCTCTGCCCATCCCGGTGCCCATTACATTCCGCTCACGCCTGGAATTATTGTCAGGGTTGGGAGTGCCCCAGTTTGCGCAGTCAAAGCCTTCCCAAGATTTGCATCCCGGAACGCAGATGCTGGGAAAGAGCAGATTGCATAACACCCAGCTTTGTTTGTTCGCTTCAGCTTGGATTTGGGAACAAACAGAAAATTGTCATTTTTTTCTGCCCACAGAATAGTCCGGGGGCAGCACGGAGCAGAGGGAGACCTTCCCGTTCTTCTTCCCTGCCTCGCTCCAGGTGCTGCTGGGCAGCTGAGCAGAGCTGGCAGCATCCCGGCCCAGGGGGGCTCTCCAGTCTGTCAGAGATTTTGGGAACATTGCCTGTGAATTGCCTGTGAATTACTGGGAATTACCTGGGAATTATCGCCACCGGAGAGCCTCAGCTCAGGGCTCTGTCAGCGAAACGCCATTAAAAATTCACAGCTAATCCAGAGGGCTCATCCAAGGAATACATTTACATTTCTCCACTCCCTTTATCCCGCAGGATCCCCTCAGAGCACGGTGTTGTTTCCATGTACAAAGCGCTTCATTCCCGACTGGATTTCGCTATACAACATTGCCTGTAAAAAAAAACAAAACAAAACAAAAAAAAAAACCAAAAAGCCAAACCCGAAAGGTTTCTCTTACGGACACGAAGATTTCTGTGAGAAAGCACAATATGGATGCGGTAGAGCCCAAATTTTTTGTGGATCCCTATGGAGTTGTTATGCCTTCCCCTGGGTGAGGGAAGCTGCAGCCCATCTCCGGGTAGCTATCCCTGATCCCTCTGCCAGGGGAAAAGCAGGAGAAGAACCTTCCTCTGCACCCAGGGGACACCTCCTCTGCCGGGCAATTCCCTTTGGAAACGGGATGAGTCCAGGGCGTGATGCCTGGTGAAGCTTTAGGGTGGAATCCTCCAGGAATGACTATTTGCAAGGAATGACTTATCACAGGCTTGCCCGGACGAGGCACGCAAGAGTTCCGCCACTCCTGTCCCCTAGAGCAGCCACATTCTGCTCCCAGGCCACACGGCTGGAGCTGGAAGAGGAAAATCCCCGGATTTTCCGCGGCTGTGGCGTTTCCTGGAGGAGCAGGGCAGGGATCCACACGCTCGGGGTAAGATGCTGGCTGGGGGGAGCGCGCTGTGAGCACAGCAAGCGGCGCCTGCTCCCCAAATCCTCTGGATCAAGCCCTGGACCGTGACCTTTCTCCGAGCTCAGCGGCTCCAATCGATGTGTCAGGCGCTTGGAGGGAAAGGGCACCGGGAGATTGACCGGGATTGATGGGAAGCGTGTCCTTTCCACGGGCAGGGGCTGAAGCACCGGGAAATCCCGGAGCCTGCACAGCTTCAGCCTTTGCCGCTTGTTCATTCGGGATTTACTAAACTGAGAGGGAAGGAAGGAGCTCAGTGTGAGGGGATTGTTCCACCGGCAGGGATCTGAGCCAGGATGGGGAAGATCAATCCAGAGCAAATGGAGAGGATGAACCTGCTGCTTCCACAGGGGAAATATATCCCAGAATCATGGAATCAGGGACCTTCAAGCCCACCCATTCCACCCCTGCCATGGCAGGGACCCCTCCCACTGTCCCAGGCTGCTCCAGCCCCAGGGTCCAGCCTGGCCTTGGGCACTGCCAGGGATCCAGGGGCAGCCCCAGCTGCTCTGGGCACCCTGTGCCAGGGCCTGCCCCCCCTCCCAGGAACAATTCCTGGATCCCAGTATCCCACCCAGCCCCGCCCTCTGGCACTGGGAGCCATTCCCTGGCTCCTGTCCCTCCATCCCTTGTCCCCAGCCCCTCTCCAGCTCTCCTGGAGCCCCTTCAGGCCCTGCCAGGGGCTCTGAGCTCTCCCTGGAGCCTTCTCCTCTCCAAGGGAGCACCCCCAGCTCTCCCAGCCTGGCTCCAGAGGGGCTCCAGACCTGGGAGCAGAGGAAACTTGTACCCACGAACACATTTTTCCAATGCAGTTTTCCATTGCAGTTTTCCATTGCCTTCTGGCTCTGTCCCCTCCATCTGCCCCATCCATGTCTCATCTCCCAGCCCTCCTCAAAGGTACCTGGGGATCCTCTGTTTAATAACCAATTTTCTTTTTATTTTTTCTTTTTTAATCTCTGCAGAGATCTTATGCTGAGTGGCCACTACCCTGGAAAAGCAGGAATTTAGACAGGAAAGTAGGGAGGTGGTGCCATCAGAGACCTCGGGGCTGGGCTGTGTGGGCTGTGAGGTGTTTTTGAGCTGTGATAGCTCTGAGCCAGTGTTAATCCCCATAAATTTGGGATTGCCTCTTCCCGACTCTCCCTGACCATTTTTCCTGCAAGATCCCAACAAAAGGCTTTCCTGGGACCCTCTGCACATGCTCAGTCCCAGCAGCAGCTCCAGTCCCAGCTTGGATTTCCTGGTTTTATTGATAACAGCGATAAAAGGAGATCATATTTTTCCCAATGAGACTCCTCAAGTGTCGACACCATCTCAGATTCCAAGAGAAGAATCCCAGATTAATTTCAAGATTTATTTTTTTAATAATACTTTAACGTTTTCTTTTCCTTGCCTGTATTTTCTGTACCTTTAAGATATAAAAGGGCCACAATTTCAGGTTTATTCCCAACAAACAACCTCCAAACTCCCTCTCCCAGGGATTCCTCCCTTCTCCTTTCTTTTTCTGCCTTGCTGGAAGTTAAAACACAAAACCAGGGCCTTGTGGGGAGAGAAATAAAAAAAAAAAAATCCTGTGAATTATGGGAAAAATATGGAAAATGAACCCATCAGGAAGCTATAGCAATAGCAGGGATGACAAGCAGGCAAATAAGCAGCACAAGCATCCCAAATTAATTTCTTGTTGGCTGTCAGTCCCACTGTGCTGCTCCAGCAGGGGGACAGGGCTTCATTTTCCCTGCCACAATTCCCTGGGAGCACCACTCCAGGATTTGATGAGGTTATCTTGGCCCAGGGACTGAAGGAAACAGATATTTGATTTAAAAATAAAAGGAAGCAAAAATAATCTTCTATTAGAGAAGACTCCTCAGTCAGGCCCAGCACATTCCTGAGTTATTCCCCTCTCTTTCCTTTCTGGATGTGGTGCTGGGGCCAGATCCTTTATCCCCAGGCCTGCCTCTTGTTCCCAAGCCAGGAGAATTCCCTGGCTGAATTCCCTCCCATGCTCTGCCCTCGGCTGTGCCACTCCTTCAGCAGCAGCACATGGACAGCACCTCCCTGAGTGATGGGATTCCAAAATCCAGAGGTAGGAATAACTTCAGAGGTCTGGAGTTCATCTGAGTCATCATTTAGGGATGTTAGGGAGTTAAAAGGATTGTAATGGAATCACAGAATCCTGGTTTGGATTGGAAGGGGCCCTAAATCCCATCCAGTACCACCCCTGCCATGGGCAGGGACAGCTCCCACTCCTCCAATCCCTGTCCAGCCTGGCCTTGGACACTTCTGTGGCATTCAAGAGCCACATTCAGTTCTTCTGGAGATTTAATCCATGGTTATTTCTCTCTCTCAGCCCTTCAGTATCTGGTATTTATGTCCTTCTCCCCCTTCCAGCAGCAGCTGGGGGGGAACGGGGCTCACCTGAGTAAGCACCTGAGCTGTGGCCGCTGATGAGAATGCACCATCCAGCAGCACAGCAGGAAAACTGGTCTGTGTTTTCATCCAGCCCAGGCCCACAGAGTGACCCCAGCCTCCTGCCTGGCTTTAATCCAGTGCTCCAGCTCCTCCCCTCTCCCATCCCTATGTGGATATCCTAAATGTGGATACAGGTGTTCACGTCACTGCTCCCACCTGGATCATGCAAATACTTCACCGGCTCTTATTCACAAACAAGGAATTTCTACCCCTTTCCCCATCCTAAAGAGCCCAGTTTGGTTCCTGGCTCCTTCCCCCACCACAGACTCATGGAATCAAGTTGGCAAAGAGTCCAATGGCTCCCCAGCACTGCCAAGGCCACCACAACATCCCCAGGAGCCACAGCAGGGCTGTTAAATCCCTCCAGAGACGGTGATTCAACAAACTGCATCAGCTGGAGAGCCTGGAGCAGTGGATTGAACTGGAGTTCTGCATTTTCCTCCCTAAATGCCACACCTGACTCTTCCAGCAGCCACTGCCCTCCTGCCAACCTGGATTTAAACCCTTCACCTGGCACTCATGATTCCCAGAAAACTGCTTCTTTCCAGAGCATTGGGGCTGATTTCCCAGCTCCTAAAGGGTTGCAATAAATCACACATTCCCCACTCCTTCTTCCCTCGCAGAAATGGAGCCAGGCTCACTCCTGCTATCCCTTAAATCTGTCCCTTTTTATGGGAAGAACATTGATCCTGGCCCCATTCCATGTTGTAAATGGGACAGACTGGATGTAAGTTTTCAGCAGTGGGCTGGGATTTGCTTATGGAATTGCTTGCAGCTATTTAATCAGGAATGACTGAGCCTGGGAATAGAGGAGCTCCAAGAAACTGGTTTAAAATCTTCCCAGGGATCCAGGAGCCAAAGGTGTGGAGGCAGGGGGAGGCCGTGTCCTCACTGGCTATGGATACACTCCCAGCTGAGCCGCCAGAGCAGGCCCAGTGACTGTAACCAGGATCACCCAAAAGCCCAAAGCAGCAAAACAACTCTGCAGCGACGCATCCATCAATCCTCCATTTGGAATTTGCCTGGCCAAGATCCTGGCTCTGCCTCAGGCTTTCTCTGGGAGGCACAAATCCTTGGACAAGGTCAGGGCAGTGAACACAGAAGGGCCTGGCGCAGCGTCAGTGAGGGCAGCCCCTCAAAGGCTCCTCCAAGGTCTCATCCCACCCTGACAGGGACAGCAGAGCCCCAGCGAGGGTCGGAGCCTCTTGGTGCCCTCAGGGCCTGCTCAGGTGAATGGAGCTCCCAGCTCAGATCTCAGCCAGGAGAGTTCCAATCCTCATGGCTCTATCCAGGGCCTGTTCAGAGAGGTTCTTTTATAAAATTGATTCCTTGCCAACACCGGGCCTTGAAGTGTGAGGTGTTCCAGAGCACAAAATTCACCTGGCAGGTGACCCCACACCCTCTGGGCTGCCCAGGATGAAGAACCCTGACCGTAATGGTTAAATTCAGGTGGATTTTCATCTTCTCGCTTGATGCCTGAATGACATCCTTTTTAAGCATTTGATCCTCGCATCCCCTCAGGTGTCCCCCAGGTTTGGACACAGAGCTCTGACCGAGCAGGTTGCAGTAAAACACTCACCCAAAAAAAACCAACACCTCCTTCAAGGTGTCTGGCACACAAATCACAGTTTTTCCAGGACATTCAGCCTTAATTTTTTTACCTTGTTCTCTCTTGTATCTTTAGAAGTTTTTCAGGTGTCACAAAACAAAGGAGAAGACCCACACCTGCTCTAAACCAGGGGGGCTGTCAAGGAAACTTGCCTTGAATATAGAAAAGCAACTCTTCCAAGTACTAATATTCCAGGTGTAAGGAGCATTCACGGTCCACCTGATGTGCTGAAACTGCACCTGCAAACTCCTAATGAGCTCCTTAGGTCCCGGTGATTTGCTGAGGATTTATTTTCCCAAATGTTGATTCTGGGTCTATCCTTGTGCTCTTCCTAGAGTCCTAAAAAAAGGAAATATATGGATGTGGCAACAGGGAAGATCCCAGGGATGGCTGGATGCAGAAGGGTTTAGTTGTAGCTGTGCTAAGAGTTGTTGAGGAGTCAAAGGGAGTTTTGCAGAACTCCTGGGAATGTCACATCCCATGAAACTCAACCCCAATCCAGGTATTCGGGCATAATTCAGCAGAATCCTTTATGCTGAGTGGGCCTGTGCTGCAGCTTGGGAATTTCAGCTGGGATGCAATGACGAGGAAACAGAAGAGGTGTATTAAAATACCCAGTATTGGATGTCAGAGTGGTTCCAAGGAAAGATCCCAGACACTGCTGCTGTCTCAGCATTTGGAGCAGGAAGCTCACACAGAGGGATGTTTATATGCAATGATTTTGACCATTCTGTTAATGAGGCTGGTCTGCAATTATCAGATCGTTTGCACTACCAGGCTGTCAAACCATTAATTACAGTCCCAGGGTATTTTTTAGCTCCATATGTGCTGCCTGGTCCCTTTTGCCCACAACAGGGCCTGGAGTGTGAGCCCCACAGCAAAAGACTTGGGAGTTCAATTGCCTCCTGCTTTGCTCTCCTGCTTGGAATGTTGGTCCCTGCCCAGAGGAATTGAAGGAATGAAAGCCCAGAAGAGGTTCTGGGACCAGGAGGTGACTGCAGAGCTTTGTAAAGCAGAACTGGGGCAGAGCTGCTTCAGGGTTTCTCAGATTTCTCAGCCACTGGTGCCAGGAGCGTGAGGCTCCTGCTGCAGGGATGCCCTGGGAGCTGGGATCTGTCCGTGGGCCTTTTGGGATCCCCACACAAACGGGGGATCTCCAGGCTCTGCCCCCCTCAGCTGGACAGGGAGCAGAGTAGAGGGTCCCTGGAGATGCTCAGGGATTGTCCCTGATGTTCCAGGCGGGAGGCAAAGGAACCTTTGGCGTGCTGTGAAATTCCTGAGGATCCTGAGTGGATGCTGCCCACCCCATCCCAGGATTAGCAGCAGGGCAGAGGGCTCGAAGCAGTTCCCAGAGCTCCGTTTAAAAGCCAAGGAAAACCCGGCTCCTGCAGGCAGGACCTTCTGAGAGTGGGATAAATCTCCTCTGTTTTTATGTTCAGGAATCCAGGTGAGTTTTGTGTAGACAGAGTTGAGGCTTCCGTGCCCAAATGGGGACAAACCCCCTCCCCCCTCCCTGAGCCATTGAGACTCTTGGTCACCCTCCCTGAGCCCTCTGGGGAAGGTCCTGTCTTGTGAAATTCCTGACCAAACCTGGGGTTATTTCTTGTCTGTTCTTCCCCAGACTTGGACCGTGTCATGTTGTGTGGGCATTGAGAGCTGTAAGACCAATACTGGCATTGAGAATTTGAATTCTGATTTTCCAGAGCCTGGTGCTGTGCTTCCAGCCTGGAATGAGAGCCCAGACAGCGCCTGGCCCTAAGACCTCACTTATCCCATTCCAGGACAGATCCAATAGCATCTCCCCCCTCCCAGGGAGTGCTTTTCTGGCACGGCCCTGTTCCAGAGTGATGGATGAAAATGGGGTCTTGCAAAAAGTCCATTTACATGCTTCATCAAACTCCCAGCTCTGCCAGAAGTCCCCAGAGCAGTGATGTACAGCCAGGCCTGCAGACTCCACCACATCTGCTCCAAGAAGGATTAGCAAGACCTCCCCAAGCAGGAGATGATTTTCAGTGCATCAGACACTCTCCCAGGAAATCAATCATGTTTATGGACAAGTTCTCGAGACACTTCAGAGGAACTTATTACAATAAAAAAAGGAAGTTCCCAGCCCTCCAACTGCACATCTCCCTCTCACTCTCACAATCCATGATGAAAAATGATGGGATGAGGTGGATATATATGGCTGGAAGCAGTTACAGCCTATTCCAAGGGAAGATTATGCCACCAAATTATTTTTCCCAGACTTTCCTCCTATGTTTCAAACTAAATCCTCCTTCTGCCTGGGAGCAAACTTGCTGTAGACCAACAAATATTGAGTGGCGCTTGGTTGATGAAGTAAATGTAAAATACAGGAAATCTGTCAAAGATCAAATCCCGAGGGTCCTGCACATTCCAATGCCAAAAGTGATGGGCTTTATCTTTGGGAGCTGCTCTCCCAAAAGCTCTCAGGCTGAGGTCAGCCAGTGCCCACCACAATGAGCTCACACAAACAATCTCCTAAAGCCGGGTTAAAGCAGTTATTACTGAGAGCACATTCCTCACAAAATGCCTCCTCCACCTTCGACCTCTCTGTCCCAGTCTTCAGAGGATACCAAAACCTTCACAAGGAGAATGTAGGAGCTGGAATTTTACAGCTCTGCTGGTGATTGGAAATCAGGGATGCTGCAGGGACAGTGCATTTCCAGCTGGTTCCTGTTGACCCCTTCCTGTAATATAAATGCCAAATACTCCTCTCTCCTCTGTCCCCTCCTTGCTCTGCAGACATGAATAGGCTGTGACATTTTTCCCTGTGCGCTCTGCAGGGGTCACCTCCCCTTTCATCTCAGCACTTTACAAACCTTCACCTGCCAAATCTCCCCACGCTCTTCTAATTTCCCAGCCGTGTTTGAGTCCCCACTCCACCCTCGCCTCAAGTCCTTAGGGGGAGTTTGAGGCAGAAGAAGGGTATAAAGGTATTAGGGAGCATCCTAAGAGGGACACAAAGGTGGGGAAGGATCTAGAGGGTAAGGACACTTGGAAGGGCCAGCTGGAGCAGAGCAGGCTGAGCTCAGAGCTCAGGGGCTGCAGCTCCTCCCGAGGGCAGCTCCCATCCCTGCTCTGGGAGCACCCAGGGAACGGCTGGAGCTGGGCAGGGCAGGCTCAGGCTGCATTTTGGGAAAGGTTCTTCCCCCAGAGGCTGCTGGCACTGCCCAGGCTCCCCAGGGAATGGGCACGGCCCCGAGGCTGCCAGAGCTCCAGGAGCCTTTGGCCAGCGCTGCCAGGGATGGACAGGGTGGGGTTGGGGGGGTCTGGGCAGGGCCAGGAGCTGGATCAGTGATCCCTGGGGGTCCTTTCCAGCTCAGGAGATTTCCTCTGCACACCCAGCCTCGCTCAACGATTCCATTCCAACTTAACATTAAACCCCTGTTTCTTTTCTCCTCTCTCCAGTCCTTGCTATCCATGGCATTTCTGGGCTCAGCAGGGTTTCTGCTGTCCCCTGCAATCCAGGTCTGCCTTTTACACAACTTCATCAGAATCCTACCAGAGGGAAATTTTCCTTCCTCTTTGCACCCCAGTTTTATGACCAAGTTGTTCACTCCCTCCCCATTTTTATATAAAATCCAATATAAAAAGCAGAAAAAAATAATGTTGTGTCTTTCACTTTGCTGGCCAAGCACAACTAAATGAACTTGAAAAAAAATCTACATTCAGGTTAACACGGAACTATTTTTAGTGGGTTTAGTTGGGCTGTCACTATTTTGTTTTTTCTCCCACAGAATAAACCCTTTTCTTCTTTTGTTGGTGCCATTTTCCAGGCCAACCATGAAATTTCTTTTTGAACAGGAAGGAAAAAAGGTCAACTTTCAGCTCTTCACAGTCTCCAGTGGACCTCTGGGGATTCTCCTTCCATTTTTCCCAGTTCCTGTCAGACAGGGAGGATTTCTAGCCGCATTTTTTCTCCACTCCAGCTCTGTGCTGCAATATTCTCCCTCAGCCACCCTCCCAGGTCTGGGTAATGATGCTTATTCCAGCTGAGCAATTCCAGGAGGAGAAAATTATGGACTTAAATTGAGGTAATATTTTTCCAATCTCCATGTTCTAAATTCTCCGTAATGACAGGAATCCATTTGCGCTGGGAGATCAGGGGATCATCATTAACAAAACATTGGGGTGGAAAGGCTAAGTTAGTCCTGAGGAAAACAGGCCAGGGATAAGAGCCAGGATCCCTGTCAGGATCCTGTGAGGAATGGGAGAGGATGCTGGAAGGGAATAACTGAGGTTGGTTTGGGATGAGGCCTCAGGAATTCCTGGGAATGGGGCTCTCTTGCAGTGAAGTACCCCAATGTCTCCATCCTTGGCCGGAAGATGAGGCTCCTGTCTGTGGGAAACTGGTGTCTGATGGAATTCTTGTTAAGAATTGTTGTTCCATGTCTGGGAAGAGCAAACCTGAGGCTCTCCCAGATCCATGAGTGCCTGGCAGAGGGGAGATGGTTACAGGACCCCGCTGGAGCTTTCAGCTCAGGCAGCAGCAGCCACCTGAGGGGACTTTTTGCAACTTCTAGGGTTGGGAAGGGACTGGCAGAGTTGACTTCAACTTCCAGAGCTCCTGAATTGATTCAAAACCTGGTGGCAACCAGGAATTGGGATTTCCCACCCATCCCTTTGAATCTGGCAGTGCTGGGAGCAGGAGGCCCAGCCTGTCCCCTGAGCCTGAGTGTTCAGGAGGAGGCAGAGGTTGCTAAACCTTCTCCTGGTCCATGGAATGGGTGAAGCACATTCCTGGAGCAGCTCATTTCAGGTGAGTTTTGTTTTGTTGGCACCTTATCCCTGATTTGGAAATGGGAACTCTGGCACAGCCACACCTGGGGGGCACTTCAGGGACACTGAAATTTGCTCCTTGGCTGCCCCAGGACCATTTCCAGTCTGATTAAGGTTCTCCTTTTAGTCATGGATAGCCCAGTGACTGTAAGCTGTTCCTGTGGCACTTTTAATGCCCCTGTCCTTTAGGGGTTGGGATATCTTGGATTTGGACCTGCCCCAAATCCCACATTATTTAAAGAGAGAGGCAACAACCTGAGCAGGGTTCCAGCAGAGCCTCTCCCCTGCCCTGCAGCTGTCCCAGCCCAAACCTGGAGCTGCTGTGGGAGAGCTCTGCCTTTCCCAACAAATCCCCAGCCCTCCTGAACCCTAAAAAGCATCTTGGGAATGATCCCTGAATCATTCCCACTCCCAATCATGCTGGAGATTGGTGTGGGTAGTGCAAAACACCCAAACCTTCCCAGGGAGCACAGCACCGTGTGCTCCTGTGGATCTTCCTTAAAGAGCAGGAATATGAGACTAATCCCCCCAAAAGTCACTCACTGGTGTGTTTTCCCCAGATTTCTTGGATGGGGTTATTATTTATCCTTAGATTTGAGACTGATCCTTATTTTTAGCAGGCAGAATGGCTCCTGGGACTCTCAAACCCAAAGCAGAGGCAAAACCCCACTCAAGCCTTTAAAAAGAAGAAAGGTGTTGTGTTTTCCTCCAGGTGGAGATAATGTGGAAATATTAATGAAAAACAGACAACTCCAATGAATTTCTCCCTGGAACTCACCCTGGACTTGAGTTTTCTTAGGGAAAGCAGATTCCCAGTAGAAAACTGTGCTCAATGGATGATAGGAATGAACCTCATTTGGAGAGGAAGAACCATTCCATGTGAGACCTGACATCGGGTCACGTTCAAATTATCGCCACTGTAATTCCAAACATTGGAGCATGGCAGGAATTTGCATGAACATGGGACGTTAATATTTAAGTACATCAAAGGGGGACCCAGTCCCAGCTTTTCAACCCACTCCAGCCCAGCAGGGCAGGTCTGTAGGCACAGGTCTCCCAAGCCCACGTCCAATGTCCACAATTATCCCCGTCCCATCTCCAATATTCCTCATTTGCATGGCTGGGAATATTAAACAGCCACTTTGCACCTGAGTTTGCATATTTGGGATGGGATTTTTAGCCCTCGGCCACTAAGCTGGAGTCTCCTGTTCACTGCCCATTTTTTTTTTGTTGGGAAAATGGATCTGTTTGGGAGAACTCCTGTAGAGTGACATCTCTTCTCCCTGGTTTTTCCTGCTGCACTGCAGGAAAAGCTGTGGCGGATCCACGGCTGTGGCAGATGTCACCAGATGGCACTCTTACATTGATTCTTCCCCACCCTTAATTTTTGTTGTTGTTTGTTGTTGTTTATTTGGGTTTTATGGATGAGCAAATGTTCGGGATGGAAGAGCCACGTTCCAGACTGGAATTCAGCCAGCAGTGTTGGTTCACAGGGATTTGTTCTGGGTGGTGGAAAATGTGGGAAATTCAGATGTTCTCCAGGAGCTGGCCATAGTTTTGGGGTGGAATTCCTGGGAGAAGTGGCCTTACAGAACTCAAAATTTCAGAGTTTCTTTGCTCACTGGTGGCACTCAGAATATAAAAAATAAAATTCCATTTCTGATCTCTCCCTGAAATTTGGTGTCACTTTGGAGACATTACACAGGTGAAAAAACAGGCCAATTGTATTAGAAGTGGGGTGAAAAATTGACCCTACCCTTCACCCAGTGTTAAGAAAAAAATTACTGGAAGTGCAATTTTCTGTCTTCTTATATAAAAAATATGAATTTTGTATCATAATAAAGGCTTTACCTTTTGTGGGACAATGACTAAACACTAAATATCAAATTCTTATAATAGTTCTTCATCCAAGAAAGTTTGGTTTGATTTTTCTTGTTGAGGACAAGAGTTGGACAGCGAAGTGAGTAATTGCAGGAATATCTCAGGAGAACCTCCAAAATATCAAGAAGAGACTGTTCTGAAATAAAATAGAAGGTGAATCAATCAATCAAAAATATTAGTGATAACATTCAACAGAACATTCCCAACATGGTGTGAGGAGTTAAAAATGAATCCCCACAGGAGAAGGTAAATCCCACTGTTTTTTTTCTTATTCTTTCTTCTTATCCTCTTCTTTTCTTATTTTTTCTTCTTATTGCTCCAACCAAGCAGAATCCATACTCTGGAATGTTGATTCCATAAAATATGGGACCCTCTCACTGTGGAGAAACACCTGAAATTGAGAAAAAAAGCAACAATAATTGTGTTTTAGTGAGACATTAAAGCATTTATGATGCTAAAATACCAGTGTGGTTTCCGTGGGAGGAACAGCTCTGGGGTTTCTCATACTGTAGGGAAGAAACCCTTTTGGCATGGCAAAATTAATTTATTTTTCCTATCCAGACCCCTTATTATTGTTTGTTCCTTGCAGTAGGTCTGGAGTCACACCTGGCTCTGAGCCCCAAACACTGGGACCTGCTCATTCCTGAATATCAAAATATTTTGTGCTGGACATTCTTGTTTAGTTTCGCGTTTCCTGTTGAAATCCAGGAACTCAAAACGCCCCAGAACTCCAATTAAGCAGCTCGTTAGTGCCATTATTATTAATTTATTATGTTCCTGTTGCCACACAAGTGTCCCAACAGCTGTTGTGCTTCTCCCCTTCCCTAGCGAGAGCTGGGGCCTCACAGATCCAGCCCTGACCTTCCAAAAGGCTGGAAAAAGCCAGGGAAGCTTGGAGGAAGTGCAGCGATCCAAAGCCTAAGGAAAATGCCTTGCCCAGAGTGATTCCAGAGCTCAGCCTGGCTCATTAGGAGCAGGACGGGAGCTGATGTGATCGCAGCAGACAGATGACCTTGGGTGTTTTTTTCCATCTCTGAAGGAAAGACTTTGCCCAGAGAGCGATTCAGGAGCAGCCCAAGATTTAGCAGGGGCTCTAAAGGAGCAGCTGCTGCAATAAAGCTGCAGTTTTACAGCTCCAGGCAGGCTGGGAATGCCACTCGGATCTGCTCACAAGGGTGGGGGGCTCCAGAGGCAAGGGGAGGTTTGGTGATCCGGGTGGGAGGCAGGTCCCGCAGTAAGGAATGCCCCAGGGATCCAGGGAAATGGCGCTGTGCCCACAGGCCTGGACCCTTGGGGGGTTTGGATTCAGCTCTTCAGGAGCAGAACTCCTCGTGTCCATCCCCACCCCGGGGGCTCCTGAGCCCTGCCAGGGTGACACGGGGCGGTGTGAGCTGGGGACATCCCAGTGTAGTAACCGGGAGAGATCTTGGGATCAAGCCATCCCTCCTCCTCTTCCTCTTTCCCTTTCTCCTCCTCCTCCCCCTGCCTGCCCCAGAAGAGTGGGAAGAGCCTGGTGCAGTCCAGTGGCCTTCCTTCCCAGCTGGGAGTGTGGGAGCTGCAGGATGCCCCTGGCTGCTCCCGGAATCCCCCCCACTGGAACCCCCCCAAACCATTCAGATTGGAAAAGCCCCCCAAAATCATCAAACCTTAGTGTGCCCAGACCACCCTTTCCCCACACCCCCAGTGCCACATCCACATGGCTTTGGTGACTCCACCCGTGCCCTGGGCAGCTGTGCCAATGCCTGAGCACCCTTCCTATGGATCCACCCTAGAAACCTGACATCCAAAATTCACTTTCCCCTCCTTTTGGCTGCATTTGATGAATTTTCCATGACTAAAGCATCCCAGACCCTGGTCTCTTTCTCTGGTGTCAGGCTGGACGAGTGCTTGGAAGAAAAACCTTCCCAGCTTATTATGGATTCAGACATCTCTTCATCTGGAGTTGCCTGAGGTCCTGGAAATAATCGTGTCTTTCAGGAAGAACATCATTCTGAGGTGAATAAAAATCACTCAGCACTTTAACGAGCACCATTACATTTCACTGAAAGTGTCTTTCCCTCTTCCACAAGGTCTTCCAGGAGGAGAAACAGCTCGGATCCACCTGCTCATGGAAACCCCTCCATGAGTCAGGGATTTATCTCACTGGGAATTCTCCCCCACCTCCCCAGATTCTGCAACTTCACCCCCACCCTGCTCCTGCTCCCCCTGTGTGAGCTTTGAGCCTCTCCTTTTCCTGGACCCCATTCCTGGGACAGCCCTTTCTGAGGAAGGTTTGGGTCCTGAAAGATTGTGGAGCAAGAATCTCATTAAACTACACTCTCCCTGAGAAAATGAAACAATTAAAATTCTGGGAAAAAAAATTCCTAAAAAAGAGATTAATTTAAATCACACTTCCAAAGAGGGAGCCTGGAGCAGCTCTTTCCAGGGGGATGCCCCACAGAAGGACCTGCTGGAAGTGCCCCAGCCAGGAATGTGCCTGGAGGGAGGAGGAGGAGGATGGAGTGTGGAAGTCACAATTAACCCTTTGCAGACCCCAGCTCATTTCCAAGTGATTCCTGATAATCAGATTATTTTCCGTGCAGAAATTTAATCCTATTACTTCTAATTATGTCCCAATGTGCAAAGCTAAACAAATCCCATCTTTTTGTTCTCCATGCCCTCCAAGAAAGTGATTATATTCCATCTCGAGTCGTTATCCATAAGTATCTCTTTTAATCATTTCTGCATTCAGCCCCTCCAGACCTCAATTATTTCTGCTCCCTCTTCACATCTTGCAATGATTTTGCTGCTACAAACTCCTACAATTCCTTCTCTGGGTGTTACAGACCCTAAAGAGACCACCTGGGGTCATGAAATATTTTTCAGTTACCGTTTATAAGCAATCTTTTAATTTTTTTCATGTGTGCAAACAGCAATTTCTTTAGAAAAGTGGAAAATTTTAATAAGAAGCAGCAAAGCTCAATGTGATAATTATTGGCAGAATTATTTTTGTTGTTCTTATCAGCATTTTGTCCCTGCAATTTGCATAATTGCTGGGTCTTGATTAGAAAAGTCCTATTTTTCTGCTGAAGGCTTTGGCAGGAGCCAATCATTTCAAGGTTCCTCACGGAACAGAGCTCCTTAGGGAATAGAGAAGGGAAGGGAAGGAGCAGTCCCGAGCCGTTTTTCCTTGGGAGGGTGATGGAAATGATTCCCTGGTGTAGGACGCAGGAGCTGCCCTTTAGCTGAAGGTTTCAGCTCTGCTCATACAGAGATGGGAAGGCTCTGCTGAGCTGGGAGGCGCCAAGTCATGGCATCATAAAATTCCAGGCTGGTTTGGGCTGGAAGGCGCCTCAGATCCCATCTCATTCCGCGGGAAGAGACACCTTCCACTGTCCCAGACTGCTCCAAGCCCTGTCCAACCTGGCCTTGGACATTCCCAGGACAAAGAGTCCACGCCCATGGCCTTAGGAGTGCAGTGCTGCCACTCTCTGTGTCCAGCCCCCTCAAGGGGACAATGCTGGAGCAGAACAGTGACAGAATTGCTCCCAAAGCCTCTGAAGCTGGGAGTGAGTGAGGAGAGGAGAGGTGTAGGGTGTGGGTACACAGAACACACCCATGGGGCTGCAGGGAAAAGTGGTTTGCCCAAATTTTGGTAAGAATTCTCAGGATTTCACGTTTCCAAACAGAGAAACTTTTTTTTTTTTTTTTTTTTTTTCCCAAAAATTGTCTCCAGAACTTTTTTAGTTCCTGTCTAGAAGCAGAGAGCAGGGAAATGCAGGTCCTGTAGCTGGGGAGGAACAACCAGCACAGGCTGGGGTGGCCTGCTGGAGCAGCTCTGTGAGGAAGGACCTGGGCTCCTGAGCCAGGAGAGTGCCCTGGGGTCCANCTGCACAGCAGGCCCAGCTTCTGGCCTGGGCAGGGCCAGCCCTGAGCAGAGCCCAGCGAGGCTGTGGAGTGTCCTGGCTGGGGCTGTGGCAGAGCTGTGTGCACACAGTGCTGGGCCCTGAGCTCTGCCATGGCCCTGCTGGGGCAGGGAGGGGGCACCAGTGACCCTCTGTGGGCCCTCCGGGCTGAGCCATCTGGGGGGATCCCTCTGCCCGTGGCAGGAGGGCTGTAGAGCCTGTGCTGACCTGGAGCCATCGGAGCTGTGCTGCATTCCCTCACCTCCTGCAAGGAGAGAACAGCTGTGTTTTCCTGCCATCTCTTGGGGCTCTTCCATACCTCACCAAATATCGTTTCAGAGAGACACATTACTGTGTTTACAGCGCTCTGTTTACAGAAGATGCTCTCGATTTAGGGGTTTTATTATGATATTTTATTTTTATGGCTCTCCGCATGATCTGTTTGTTTGCATTAGCTTGAATCGAAGGTTTCATAATCTGATTATGGGGTGTAGGGCTTGGGAAGAAGTTATTAAACACCCAGAGTGCAGCAATGCACCTGCACTCCTGAGCACCGGCTGGGTTTGCTCCTTGATCCTCAACTTCTTCCTTTCCTAGGGCTTTCTCTGGAGATGAAGGATTCTGATGGATCTGTAGCCAGGAAAAGGGACGGAAAGGTAACACAGGAAGGACTCTGAGGGCTTGCTCCTTAACTTTGAAGGTGCTTCCTGGCCATGCCCAGTGACTCAGGACCTGCCTGTCCATGGGTGGACAGGTCCATGGGCTGTGCAGCCCAGACCGGGACAGTCACGGATAACAGGGCCATGAGTTTGATGGGAATGGGAGATGGCCCTGCCTGACTGTGAGGGACAGAGATGGCCCTGAGTATTTCTGACCCACAGTCCTGTCTTTGTGCTGGACAGGATATTGAGGTAAAAGGTTTTTTCTTTTCAGTGGATCCATGGAATGGATTCCTGTCACCTATTTTTGGTGAAAGATGAGCATTTAATGTCTAAAGCAGCTTCTGGTCCAGAAAGTGCAGCTTCTGGTTCAGATTTTGGTTCCACAATATGGGACAGATCTAAAGCCATTAGAGAGCACCCAAAGGAGGCTGTGAAGATGGTGGAGGGTCTCGAGGGGAATCTGAAGCTGAGGACACTTGGAAGGTCCAGCTGGAGCAGAGCAGGCTGAGCTCAGAGCTCACTGGGGGCTGCAGCTCCTCCCGAGGGCAGCTCCCATCCCTGCTCTGGGACAGGGACAGCCCCCAGGGCACGGCTGGAGCTGGGCAGGGCAGGCTCAGGCTGCATTTTGGGAAAGGTTCTTCCCCCAGAGGGTGCTGGCACTGCCCAGGCTCCCCAGGGACGGCCCCGAGGCTGCCAGAGCTCCAGGAGCCTTTGGCCAGCGCTGCCAGGGATGGACAGGGTGGGGTTGGGGGGGTCTGGGCAGGGCAGGAGCTGGGCTGGATGATCCTCGTGGGTCCCAGCTCAGGCTATTCCATGATTCTATGACTCCATGCCATCTCCAGCTGCTGCTGAAAGTATCCATATGATCCCTATTCATTCTTCTTTTGTTCTCCCCAGGTGTAGGGAAAGAAGGTTCTGGAGGGGGTGACCTCAGGCCAAGTTGTGTCCCCATCACCTCAGTGCCACCCCCTGCCCTGAGCAGGAAGGACCTGGCAGAGAGCAAACATTTGCATCTTTCCTGAGTGCATCACATTTGCTTCCAGCACCTTTTCTTTGACTAATTGGATCCAAGCAGAGAAAGAGCTCCATAATTCTCTTTTTCCCTCATGCCAGCAACTGGCAAATTGCAGGAAAGATGAGCCTGGAGCCAGATGTTGGCCAGGAAATAAATTTGCCCTTGAGCAAAGGGACTTCCAGCCATTATGTTCCACTCTGAACATGCATTAGAATGATGCAGGAATTAAAGTCAGGAGGGCTTTTTCCAGCAATTTCTTTAAAAAAAAAATCGAGGGAGGGGTTGGCTGAGATTTCAGATATCCCAGGGCTTTTTATCACAAATCACAAGACTTGCAAATTTCCACGTGAACCTTGGGAATGAGCTGTCCCAGGGCCAACTGATTTAGGGCTACAGCCTCCATCTGCCGGGGAATTTCAAAGGAATGGAGATGCCTAAAAAAAAGCAGATCTAAGATGGGGTTTCCATAAGCTCAGAAGCCTCTGTAACCCAGAAAAGTGCCTGGCATAGTTTGATGGGAACAGAACTTCCTGAGGGATGGAAGAGGAGATTTTTTACCGTTTTCAGAGCTGCAGGAGCTCGTGGTAGAGCAGCTGTTCTGCACCCCAGGAAATATTTGTCTCCCAGACATCACACTTTTCTCTCCAAGAAGACCCAAAAAGTGGAAGCTGTGATTCCCTTGAGTAAATAGAGCTCTTCAAAGGCATCTGGTTGTGCTGGTCAAGGGAGGGGATTGTCCTGCTCTGCTCACCTCCAGTCCTGGGGGCAGTTTTGGGTGCCCCAATATCAGAAAACTCTAAAGCTGTGGGAAAGCATCCAAAGGAGGGACACAGGGATAGAAAAGAGTTTGGAGAGAGGCCATGGGAGGAACTGCTGAGGGCAACTGCGATGTTCAGCCAGGAGGACACTGAGCTCAGACCCCACAGGTGTCTGCAGCTCCTCCGAAGGGCAGCTCCCATCTCTGCTCTGGGACAGGGACAGCCCCCAGGGCACGGCTGGAGCTGGGCAGGGCAGGCTCCGGCTGCATTTTGGGAAAGGGTCTTCCCTCAGAGGGTGCTGGCACTGCCCAGGCTCCCCAGGGAATGGGCACGGCCCCGAGGCTGCCAGAGCTCCAGGAGCCTTTGGCCAGCGCTGCCAGGGATGGACCGGGCGGGGTTGGGGGGGTCTGGGCAGGGCCAGGGGCTGGGCTGGATGATCCCTGTGGGGCCCAGCTCAGGATATTCCATAATTCTGTGATTCCAAGGTAAAGGGCTACAGCTCTGTGCTCTGCCCAGGACATTCCATCCCTGCTTTCCTGCAGCTGACACCCAGATTTGGGACAGTCTAGGGAATCTGCTGAGGCAGGAACATCATGGATTCTTGTCCTCAGACTTGCTGACATGGTTGTGCCATGAGGGAATCTGCATCTCCTGCAGGGAAATTTGGGATGGAGAGTTTAAACACCATAAGACAGAGAACTCTGGGAATCTCCATGCTTGGAATGAGACAACATCAGCTGGGCAAGACCCTGAGCACCCCCAAGTGACCTTGACCTGAGTGAGGGTCAGGCCAGGAAACCTCCAGAGGTTCCTTCCTTCCAGAGGAAGGAATTATTCTCTTCTATGGAAAGGACCAGGCAGAATCCAGCCGGGTATCCCACTCCAGCAGCAGAGGCAGAGATCTTGCTGCAGTTTTCACAGGAATATCAACCTGCTTGTGTGGAACTGGGGAAAAAAGACCCTCAAAAGCAGCAGGAAAAAGGAGCAGCCAGCACAGGAGTGAGCACGAAGGAGCCGATCAAGGGACCCAGCTCGGAAAGCCAGCCCTTCCCTGTTCTCCACAGGGCAGATGGAGCATCCCTATCCTTAACCCTGCACATCCCTCTGAACCTCCGTGCTGGAAGTGCCGCCTCCGGCCTCATTTTCCTTTTAATTGTTTCAATCCTTGCTAATTGCAGGGACAGCTGCTTCCAGCAGAGGATGAACGGACAGGTTCCAAAGGCAGCCTGGCCGGTGCCAGCAGCAGCTGCTGGACAAACAACAGATCCCAGCTTCATCCCCCTGGGTGTTTCCATCGGAGAAATGTCACTCCCTGCTCACCAAGCACCGGAGGCTGCTGCCAAATCAGTTGTTTGATCCTGGGTCAGGCTTAAAAATGAGCTTCTCCAACACCTCAAAAAGACTTTCCCACCTGAATTATCACATCCCTTTCTCCCTCAGAACGGGGGAACTCAGTCAGGGCTTGAGTATCCTGTCCAAATCCATGAACAGAGGCAGGGCCAACCCCCCCCAGACTTTCTTTTCTTCATTATCAGAGACTACTACAGCATGAAAAAAAGATTTTTGTTAAAAAAAAAAAAATCTGAAAAAATATTTTTGAGAGAAAACATGCAACAAACTGTGTATTTTAAAAATATGTCTTTTTTATCCCATCCTGAGCCCTCATGGGTCTTTGGTCTCTCCCTCATTTCCCAGATATGGGGGAGACTCAGCAGCAATCTGGGAGCAGGCGGGAGCAGGAGGGCTGCAAAGCCCCCACTCCTGGCTGTGTGAAGGGTTCCAGTGAGCAGCAGGAGGGCGTTTCCAGCCGCACATCCCTGGGATGGGATCCCATCATCCCAAAGCACAGCCAGGGCCCAGGGGGTGCCGATTCTGGGCCAAATCCTCAGGGCAAACAGGACAGAGCTCCTACTACAGCCCCCACCCAGGGAGGAGCAGGGGGGATGTTTCAGACAAGGAAACCTGAGAAAATCAGGATCCTTGAGGAGAGTGGAAAGGGATGATGAAGATTGTGGTCATTTTTGAGGCTCAGTAACCACCTGGGACCATTGGTGTGGTGACACGGTGACAGCTCCTTCTGCAGCCTGTCAGATCAGGGAATCAGGAACTCCTTAAGGCTGGGAAACACCTTTAACAGCGTTATCTCTAAAAGAAAAATGAGCTTCCATTGTCTGGGAATTGCCCTGCAGTGGGGATTTCCTGGATGAGGCAGGAGCATTCCTCCTCCCGGGTCTGGTCAAACAGGAACTTTCCCAAAGCTCCAGCTGCACACAGGAAAATCCCCACCCTCCATCTCCTCCTCTGACAGGAGGATGGAGAGCATTCCTCATTTTCTGCCTGGCCTGGAGCATTTCCTGAGGGAACTCTGGATGCCTGAGCCACCATCCTGGTGGATGCTCAGCAATGCTTTGAACACATCCTGTGTTCTAAAGAGGCATCAGATGGGGCAGAGGTGGATATTCCATGCTGCAAGTGGCATTCCCATGGATGTGATCCCAGCATGCGCCCCCGAATCCCTGATGGACACCAGGCACCACAAACATTCTCTGGCCTGATTTTTTTCCCCACTCTGCAGATGTTTTGTGGCTGGAAATTTCCTTTTAAACGTCTCAGACACCTGGGAAAATTCCCTGCAGAAGCTGCAGTGGCCACTGAACCCTGGCAGCAATGCTTTGAACACTTGTCTGGACACTTCACTGAGTTATCCCTGGATTTATAAACCAAAATATTCCTGTTTGCTGCTGCTGCCGCCACGGCTCTCTGTGTTCACAATGTTTTGTTCCCTCTGTTCATTAATATTTCACTTAATGAAGACAATCCCTGTCTTTACACCTGGTTGTAACTCCAGGGTTGTGTGGGGAGGTTGTGATTGCTTTTCCAACCCGCTGGGAGTGTGTGTGTTGGTTTATGGATTAAGTATCCGGGTGTATTTCTCCATATTTTCATTCCTGTGCCTATCCCACTCTTGGAGCTCGGCTCCTTCCTCCAGCTCTCCAAGAACATCTTTAATTCCCAAGGGTGGTGCTTAATGAAAGACTTTGCAGCTTAATTTAGTGACAACAGTATTTGTCCTAAGGTCTGGGAAGGAGTGAGATCAAATCCAGGAGGAGTTTCCTTTTTATTAAAAAATAACTTTGAATTCTTACTCTCTGCATGTCAAAAGGATCCCAACAGGAGCACTTCATTATCTTTATCTATTCCTCCACTATTCTTAGCATTATTTAAACAGCTCCTGTTTGAGAGGCAAAACTTAAACTGCTGTTGCAGCTGCTGGAGCTCCCAGCCCTGATTTTTAGGAGATGCTGAAAGCTGCATCCCTGCAATCAGCATCCCTGGAAGTTTTCTGCCAGCGGGTTTCACTTTCTCTGCGTGTAATCAGAAGAAGCTGAGAGCCAGGGGGAGCTGCCGAGTTTCTCACCCCCTGCTCCTCACTGAGGATACACAGAGGAGTATCCCGGGAGGAAAAGATTCAGCTACCAAGAACTTTGGGTTTCTCTGGAAGGAAATACAGGAGCACTGGGAGAGGATCCTTTCTGTCCCACCAGCCCTGGACTGGGCATTCCCAAGTCCAGGCAGGGAAATTTTCACCTCGTGCTGCTGTGGGAGAGGGATTTTCCAGCCAATCCTGTGTTTGCCTCCTTTCCAGGTGTTCCTTGCGCAATTCCAGGCTTGTAAACCCTCCAAAGGAGGATCAAACACAGCACAGGGGCTCACTGTGGGGGCCTGTGGCTCACTGTCGAGCCACTCACTGTTGTACTCACTAGCACAGTCCTCACTGCACTCACTAGTTACAGTGCTCACTGGTACTGCAGCTCACTATTGAGTAACAAACACATTTGGCTGTGCTGGGAATGCCTTATGGATGAGGAATGTGGTGTCATTGTAACAATGGAAAAGCAGAAACTCTCCAGCAAAATCTTCCTAAGTGTTCAGGGAATCGGGCATTACTTTATTCTGCCAGGATGTGCAATAGAAATTATTCCATCCACACATGCCTGGGTTGTGCAGCGAAAATCATCCCATCACACCTGGTACTTCACCAGATTTTTCGCACATTTATACAGACAAAACCCAATGAAATTGTCGTTCCTTGGTCCTAAATGGCACAATTTTAAATGTTTGATCTCCTATTGGGTATTGATCTCTTCGGTGCCAATTCGTCCCTCATTCTGTGGGTCTCTTATTGATCTTTTCCCAGCCCAGGCATCTCTGACCACCCCGGGGGTGTTTCTTCAGGTGTTTTTATCTTCTCTGCATCTTCTACCTCTGGGAATTTTCTTTTTGTTGACTGAAGCCCATCAAGGTTCACTCAGCAGAACTCAACCCTTGGCGAAAGAGTCTTTTAAAGAGAAAACTTCAATTCCCTTCCCCCCGGGCAGAGGCGAACAGCTCTAAACCTGACTCAAGTTATCTTAAAAGATTTTAGAAGTTGTATAATCTCCAACTTGATGTGGGACAGGGGTGCTGTCCCCGTGGCTCACACAGCAGCATTCCCACATTCCTGCGTGGCTCCAGCGCATCCGAGGGATGCTCCAGGAGCTGCTCTCACTCCCCAGCGCTGGTGAAACAGCTGCAGAGCAAGAATGAGGATCAATTACCAGAGACATAATCCCCGGGTCAGTCAAGGGGGATGAGTTCAACTTTCTGAGCGCTCTGAGCAGAACCTGTCAGGGTCTGCTGCAAATCCCCGCCTTTTTCCGGGGAAAGAAGGAATTCTTGTGGAATTTCCATCACCAGCGCTAGTGGTGGGAAAGGAACTTGGCCTCCAAGTGCTCCCCCAGATGGCAAGGAGGGTTTGAAAGGATTACTGAGCTGGAGGAAGGATGGGTGGGTTGGGAGGGATCAGGGAAATCAATGAACCACGAAGGATTTCAGAGCCAGCAGATGAGTCTGGGCTGGCTCCAACACCCTGGAGTGAGGAGAATTCCTCTTCTGAACGTGCTCCTGGAGATTTCCAGGGCGAAACCTGGACTGAAACACAGTGGAGACAGGGGTGAACACACTGGTTTATTAGAATTACTTGTCCAAGTCCACAAGACTGGGATGGAGCAAGGGTTGAAGAATTATTTCTTGATGAATTCTTTCTTTTTCCAAGATGTTGGTCATGAATTTCAGCCCCAACTCAGCCTTTTCTCCTGTCTTAACTTTAAGGTGCATACATTCCCCAGTTGTTTCTGGGGGTTCAGACTTTAAGTGGCTTTACAGGAATATTTTGTGATCAACCCTCAGCGCCTTCCCAGCAGAGCTCCCGTGGCTCTTTGCAAGGTAGGGCAGAACCAACTTTTGCACCGTTTCCAGCTCATGGCTCTGTCCAAATGTCTTAAAATGGAAATATTTTCCTCCTGACACCTACAGAAACACTTAAAAATCAAAGTGTTCTCATTGCATCAAGAAGCAGCTTTTGGGTCCCTGAAATGGTGTCACTTCATCTTCCCAAACCCAAGAAAGAACAGGAAAAAAATGTCTCCTAATTAAAATCCAGTCACCATTTTTGTAGCTTGTTTCCATAAGAAAGATTCAGTTAAAACTGTCCCCTTCAGTTATTTGGTCCTGTCACCTCCATTTCACCGACGACAACTTTCTTTGCTCAAATAGCCTTGATGCATTGGGAAGGTTTTGCAGAGGAACTGGAAGGTTAATCCCCCCCCTAAATTTAAATCTGTTCTGATATAAAATGTAATCTCCTGCCATCATCAGCAGCTCCCAGAAATGCTGCTTTGCTAAACTGCCCCGTTTCCAAGCTGTGCCTTGATTTACAGTTTATCCATTCACCGCTCCTTCCGCATTGCTAGTAAAGGCTTTTATTAAGGATGACAGGAATGTTTTATCCACCATCATAAACAGGGTTTTATTAAAAAGAAAAAAAAAAAAACCCCAGAAAGAGTCGGAATAATAAAAATGCAGGTTCCCAGCCCTCTTTTCATAACTTATTGGGGGAGATTTTCCAGCTGAATCAGCTGCTGAGTTACTGTGGTTTTCTCCGGGAGGATGCAAATTTAAGGGATCCGGGGTTGTAACTGTGATACTTTCAGGCTTGGGGGTACCCACACTTACTGCCGGAGGGCTCAGGATTTTGGGATAGAAATAGGCAGTTTATGGTGTTCATCCTGCTGGGAATGCAGCAGTCCTGCCTGGCACCCCAGCTTTCTTTGGGATATGCCACATTTATCCTTTCCAATTGCTCTCTCTCACAGAAAAAAAAAAAAAAAAA
>VWZN01015171.1:79712-121605 GCA_013396955.1 Regulus satrapa | reverse complement strand
CTTGCAGCAAAGAGGTCCTGGGATTTTTCAGAGGCCATTCAAGAAGCCAAAGGACAGAGAATTATGACACATTAGAGGACCAATCCCTACCAGCGACACTCCCACATCCTGCTGAGCTTTTCCCAGTATTCCCTGCAGCAGTCACAGAATTCCAGGAGGGTTTAAGTGGGAAGGGACCTTAAACTCCTACAGTCCCAACCCCTGCCATGGGCAGGGACACCTTCCTCTATCCTAGGGTGCTCCAAGTCCTGTCCAACCCAGACACTTCCAGGGATGGAGTCCCCACATTCCTCTGCTCCAGCACCTTTAGACAAAAGAACTTCTTCCTAAAATCTAAATATGCCTTCCTTCAGTTTAAGGCCATGGAGTTCTGAAGCAGACATTTTTCAGGACTATTATGGATGTGCCACAGGGAATATTTGGATGTTCCTCCAAAGAACTGTGCTCAGACTGGCTCTTCACTGGATGAGATTGCTGCTGTTCTGTAAACTTTAAATTTTAATGCTTTTAACTGTAATGCTTTTAAATTTCCCTGCTGCCCAGTGCCCCTCAGTGTCCTTGGCTGGCTCATTGGAATCTGCTGCAATTCCAAAAAATGCTCAGGAGACTCTGAAGGATCTGAGGGAGCTGCTCACCGTGGAATCTTGGAATGAGCAAGGTGGAGAAAGACCTTGAAGATCACCGAGCCCAAGTGTCCCAGTACTCACCACTGACCCCTATCCCAATGCCACAGCCACGGGTTTCTGGGACACCTCCAGGGCTGGGGACTCCACCATGCCCTGTGCCACCCTGACCACCCTTTCCAGGAAGGAATTTTCCCCGAATTCCACCCTGAGCCTCCCCTGGCCCAGCCTGAGGCCGTTCCCTCTCCTCCTGTCCCTGTTCCCTGGAGCACAGCCCGACCCCCCCGGCTGTCCCCTCCTGGCAGGAGCTGTGCAGAGCCACCAGGGCCGCCCTGAGCCTCCTCTGCTCCAGGCTGAGCCCCTTCCCAGCTCCCTCAGCCCCTCCTGGGGCTCCATTGCCATCCCCAGCCCCGTTCCCTGCCCTGGACACGCTCCAGCCCCTCCAGGGCTCTCTTGTCAGGAGGGTCCCAGCGCTGTCCCAGCACTGGAGGTGTCCCAGCAGGGCCAGCTCAGGGTTATTCACTCCTGGTGATGTTCACTCAACATCTCAACACCCCAAGAGCCTCCCCAGTTCCATCCTCTGCAATGCCACCACCAAACCACTCTCGGGAAAGACCAATTCCCAAAACAACCCCTCCCTGGAGCCTCCTCCCATTGGAAGGGAGGAATCCAGGAGTTCATGGCTGCAGGTGCTTGGAGTGGATCCCACCAGAGGCTTTAGCACATGCCCTGCCCATCTGCCAAAGCATCTCTTTGGGAATCTTCCCGCTGTGCTGTCCTTTGCACGGGGACCCAGCAAATCCCTGGATCTGAGGACAGGAATGTGTGGAGGTTCCTGTCCTCCCATGCCCAGGCTCCTGGAGACCCTGCAAACCTCCAGTGAAGAGAAACAAAACAACTTCTGAGGGATGAATTAGTCAGCACGAGAGGACGGTGATGTTTATTGACATCGATGGAATAAATAAACAAGACAATAAATTTGGAATTGCTGCTGGAATTACTCGCTAGTGCTGGATATTGAATTTTACCTGTTTTTATTGTTTGTGGAATGGGCTGCTGGTTTATGCATCATCATCTTTTTGATATACTGATTCTGGATGATTTGATTGTGCACCCTGGGAAAGAAAGAGAAGGAAAAATATCCCTGCCAAGCCTGAAATGTGCAGATGATCCAAACCGAGGTCCCAGGGATAAAAATGGAATTATTCCATCTCAGTGTGACAAAGTGACCTGGCCCATCCTGGGAAATGATGCAAGAGGAAATGCACCAGGAGCTTCCAAGGCACAGCTTACTTTCCTCCCTCCCAAATTTCTGAGCACACAAAGATAAGGACTGGGAAGTAAAATTGTTCCAAATTTTGTGGATTTTGCTCTCTGACAGGCCCCTAGTGTGATGGGAGGAGTGGTCCAGGACGATCCAATCTGGAGATTCCTCCCAATAGATTTGATTTTGCAGAGCCAAGACTTGCTCAAATCCTGCCCAGAGATCTTGGATTTTTTTCTGGGAATTTTAAAATATTCTTTAGTTTTACTCCATTTTTATTTTTTCCCTGCCTTAAAATCCCTGGGATTTTGCCTGTTTTGCCTGAGCTCTTAGGGAATTAACTTGCTTTGGCTTAGTGTCCATATTCCCTTGTATAAACTCCAAGGAATTTATGGGAAGCATTGTGACTGTTTGGTCCTGTGTCCCTCTTATTCTTTCCAAGTTTTTTGACTGAAAATACCAACCAGTGGCACAGGTCCCTCTGGGACCCAGGCAGCCAATCCTGATTCCCTTAGAGTCCATATAAAAGGGCTTAAAACCAAAATTCACATCGAAGCAGTGGGGGGGAAGCTTTCTGTGCTTCTCTTTTCCTCAGGAGCAGGCTCTGCTCCGTGGCTGGGACTGGCACCGACCTCCTTGGCCCTCCCACCAAAGCTGACCCTGCTCAGGGTCCTCCCAGGATTCAACCCCCAGGTCATGGCAGGGAGGGACAGCGGGCCCTGGAGTCCAGGAATGGGGAATTTTGAGATGGGAACTGCCCCAAACCTTCCACATTCCCATCTGAAAGGTGGACAAGGAGATGCTTGGTCCCAAATCCCTCTGTGCTGGGCTGGCTGTGACCCCCAGCTGGACTACTTGTCCCAAGGAAAAGGAATTAATTCTGGGATTGTCCCTTCCCCAGCAAGAACAGGACACTCACCTGCTTTCAGTCAGGCCGGAAAAGAGTAGAAAAAGAATCCAATGGTCAGCCACCAGAGCTTTGCCTTAAATATCTCCTGGTACTTCCTGCTTTTCCTATACATAGTTTTCCCTCAAATCAGCTTCTGGTTCTTCCTGATTTTTCCAAATGCAGGATTCCCAGCACAAGAGCTGACTCCACAAGACTGTCATAGCCCTGGATTCTCCTGGGAGAGCTCTGTGGCTCCTGTGCCTCTGTTGCACCCCTTGTGGAATTTTTAATACAATTTATCCAGGAATTCAATATTGTTTGGAAAGCTGATCCCAGGAATATATTTCTTACCCCCTGGCACCAATGCAGTGACACTGGCGCTCCTGAGCACCTGAATTTCCTGGCAAGAGCTGTGCCACTGCTGCAGCAGATTTGAAACTCTTCAGCTTTATGGTCTTCTTTTTATTTATTTCTCCCTGAATCTTCCCTCCTTCTTCCTTGTAATGCTGCAAAGGAGCTGGAGAGCTCCAGTTCGCAGAGGAACCTCCAGAGTTGGAGCAGCTTCTCCCCTGTCAGGAGCTGGATGGGGTCCCTACTTCCCAGCCAGGGGTGAGATCTGATTTCCCAAGTTTTCAGCATAATTTGCGTTCAAGCCCCTTGATTAAAATCCTGCTTGCACAGGAGGATCTGAGTGTTCTCCTTACCAAAGTGACCTCAGTTTGTGTTTGAGTAAAAGCAGCATTAAAGGGAGCCTTTGTGGGGGTTTTGGTCTTCTGGCTTGAAGGAGAAATTAGGAAGTTTCCATTTCAGGGCTTTGGAAGAGTAAAAGTCCCAGCAAGCCTGGATATTATGGACAAAAGCTGAGAAATAACATCCTCCAAAGGCCACAAATCTCCCTGTGAGGAGAGAGAAGGATCACAACTCTGAATCCTACCTGGATACGGTTGTGCTGATCGTGCTGTAAGAACTCATTTAGAAGAGAAATTATTTAATGAAGGTGGATTCAGCTGTCCAGGACTATTTAGCAGTGACTATTTACGGTGACCAGGTGGGTGTCCCTGTCACCACGGGCTCCCTGGACCTGCACACTTTTGGGGCTGTTCACCCTCTCTGGGCAATTTGCTGGGCTGTGGGGCTGGAGCCAAGCAGCTGGCACTTCATTCTTTTAAAGAAAGGAGATGTTAATGAGCTTAATTGTCTCCCAGCACCCGCAGAGTGATTATCCCGTTCTGAGATAAGGGAGGGGAGGACTCAGCACTTCTTTCCCAACCTCATCAAAAGCCTGAGTTGGGTTTTTTAATGAGCTTCTGAGGTTTGCTCTGATTCCCCTCCTGTGCGGGGTGTGCAGGGGCTGACAGCAGGACAGAGCAGCATTCTCTGAGTGTCAGGTTGTTCGATAATAATCACAGTGCTTACCCACTTAAAACCAATTCCCTCCAAATGAAAATGTCCTGCCTGACATGCTGGATACGGCCCCGTGTGCACAGAAAGAAAACACGTTCCCAATCTGAAAGATCAGCTTTATATTAGCCTGATGTTTAAGTCATTTGTCTTAGGCTGTAAAAAGACACAGTTGGAAGAAGCATAATGTGATGGGGGAAATATTGAAGCCTGCAAAGATCAATTTTAGGAGCAATTATTCTCTTTTCCAAATCAAAATTCAGTTTTGCTGGTCTTTGTAGAGAGCCAGCAAGAAAGCTCCTCATCCCCCCTGCAGTAGAACTCCAAATGCTGTTTCCTCCAGCTGCTCTCCCACACCCCAGCGCTGATCCAGCAGATGTTTGGGCAGGGAAAGGTGGTAATGAACAGGAATTGGTGCTAATATTAAAATTAGCTGTTTTCATTTCAGCCTCCTACAAGCTCCAGGAACAAAATCAATCCCTGTTTGCCAGCTGAAGGGCAAATTTCCAAAGAGAAAGAAGTGCTCATTTCCAGGTCCTGCCGATTTTCTGTGAAAGCAGAGAAAGAAAGAAAGAAATGTGATCCCAGTGCTTGATACAGAATTCCTAAGACAGTGCCTATTGGGAAGGCTCTGGAATGGTTTTCCATAATGGATTTGAAGGATGTTGCTTTGCAAGACATTTGGCTCAGACACAATGATTTTATGGTCTCACATTTGCCATACAAAGATGGAGAAGGGTCTGGAGGGTGTGTAAGAGGAGCAGCTGAGGGCCCTTGGAAGGTCCAGCTGGAGCAGAGCAGGCTGAGCTCAGAGCTCAGGGGCTGCAGCTCCTCCCGAGGGCAGCTCCCATCTCTGCTCTGGGAGCACCCAGGGAACGGCTGGAGCTGGGCAGGGCAGGCTCAGGCTGCATTTTGGGAAAGGTTCATCCCCCAGAGGCTGCTGGCACTGCCCAGGCTCCCCAGGGAATGGGCACGGCCCCGAGGCTGCCAGAGCTCCAGGAGCCTTTGGGCTCCCCAGGGAATGGGCACGGCCCCGAGGCTGCCAGAGCTCCAGGAGCCTTTGGCCAGCGCTGCCAGGGATGGACAGGGTGGGGTTGGTGGAGTCTGGGCAGGAGCTGGGCTGGATCAGTGATCCCTGGGGGTCCTTTCCAGCTCAGGATATCCTGTGATTCTGCGGTCTATTTAAATCCTTCCCTACTGCAGCTCCCAATGGGAATTGACTCCCGGATGAGTTCTGATGAGCAGCCTGCTCTGGGGAGGAGTGGAGATCTCTTCCTCACCGAGCCCAGCTGGGATCCTCCCCAGTGGCCATCCTTGAGGGCTGCAAAGTGCAGAGTTCAGTGTTGGGACTGCAGCTGGTACCAGCCTGGAAAACCACCCAGATGGGAGATCTCAGGCATGAACCATTCTGGGTCCCCTCTGCGGTCACCTCCCTGCTCAGAGACTTTAAAGCAGGGCCACAGTGAGGAGTCACCAAGGAGAAAGGGACACAAAATGGGATGCAGGAGATAGAAATGTATTTACTCCTGGATCTGGGTTGTTATTCAGTAGATATGGGGATAAAACAGTGCTGGGCCTAAAGTCCCCTTTGATATCTCTGGTGAGTTCTAGGCTTAGACTTTGTCACTGCTCTGTCACTGCTCTGTCAGCACAGGCCACAGGATTAGACACAAGGACAGTCTGCTCCACACTGGGCTGTGCATCATTCCAATCCCAGCATTCCTCGTCCCCAGAGGAGCTGGAAGGGAAGCCTGGGCACAAAGCTGCTGCTGGTGGAGCTGGGCAGTGCCCAACTCCAGGCAGGGAGGGTCCAACCCTGTCCCAGATGTGCTGGGGCTCTCTGGTATCAAAGGCAGAGTCAAGGAGCAGCGTTTGAAGCACTGCTGGAAGTGTCCCCAACAGGAGCAGCTTCTCATTCCCCGACCTGAAGAGAGCAGCTGGCCCTGCCTGCCTTGTGTTAGCCCAGCAGAAAGGAACCGGCCAGGAGGGGGCCAATTCCCAGGAAAAATTCCTCATCCATCAGCCTTCAACCTTTTCTCTTTCCCAGCTTTGTCTTGCTGCTGTCTCAAGCCAATTTTTCTCCTTTTCTCCTCATGGCAACAGGGCTCTGTGCAGTGAACCAGGCGCAAGGTGGACATTCCAAAGCTTTGCAGGAAGTTAAAGGGTTCCGGGTTCACAGGGACGGGCAGCAGAATGTGTGTTCCAAGGGGAGATTTGGTGTTCCTTGGTGCTGGGGGATCACTCTGCGTGGCTGGGTGGGCTGGAGCTGTCTGGAGGTGGATTGTGGTGGATGCTGGAACAGCTCCAGCCGTGCCCAGCAAAGCCATCAGTGCCAGCACCCCTGGGGCCCGGGGCTGTGTCCCTCAGACAGAGTTTATGTGAAGGTGCCCGACTCAGCCTTTGCTTTACCCTGCAGAGTCCTACGGGACGGGCCCCTGGTGCCTTCTGAGATCAGACAACACTGGTGCAGCAGGAAAACCAAGGACTAGGTAGTCCCAGTCCTGGTCCTGGTCCTAATCGTGCTCCTAACGTGGCTAAAGCCCAACATACTTCTATGAGCAGAAGTGAGGACTCATTTTGAATAAAACCACTACAACCAGCACAGTTCACCAGCTGGAGCTGGGACTTCAGTGGCCCAGAACAAGCTTCAACAACATTTTAAGTCCAGTCCTGAGCAGATTTTTATCTTCCCGGCACTGGGAATAGAAATTTGCAGCCAGTTTTCCAAAGGTGTTGTCCCATTCTTTCCAGAGTGGGATTTGAAGCATCTGAGGAACCTGTGCAAGAACAGAAAAATAAGCAATGAGAGCAGGGCCTGACCCTGAGGTTTTGGTGTCCTCAGAGGGGAAGTGACACCAGGGAAGGGCAGGATTTGTGCTGGTAGGAATCTGTGCCTAGCCATGCTACCAGGAGGGGCAGGGCTGCTGTGGCTTGGCTGCCACCACTCTTTGTGACAGTAACACAACTGTGTCACCCATCCCATCCTCTCTGGTCCCTGACAACCACAAAAACACAGAGGCCACGGAAGGATTTTGCTTTCTGTTCCCAAGAGGAAAAGGGAGAAACTTTGGATGAGGCTCTGGATAACCTGAGGTAGCTGTTTATTGCGGGGCTTGGGATTAAACAGCCTTTGAAGCTTCCTTCCAACCCAAATATTCTGTAATTCCATGATTCTCTGCCCTCTCCGCCTGCTCTTGTCCTTTCCTGACACATTTATTGCTTTGGCCATTGCAGCCTCAATTTTTGGAGGTTTCTGATCTTTGCAATCTTCTGATCTTTGGTCTTTTAGACAGCATTTTGTCATCACAGTGTGGGCAATAATCATTCCATAACTGCTTCTGTCTTACAGCAAAGGAAAATAATTCTGACCTGGACTTAAAGGAAATGTCACACACCTCAGGCCAATGGGGGAAGATTGATCCTTGTGCTGACAATTGAACAGCCATGGAGATGTTCTTTTGCCACTTGGAAAGGTCATCTTCCCTCTTCCTCATGTCCTCCTAGACGCTGTCTGGCACGTGCCATGGCTGTGTCTCCTTCTCAGTGGCATGCCAAATCCATCTTCCAGCTATTTGTCATGGAATATCCACTGGAACCATGGAATATCTTGAGTTGGAAGGGACAGACGGGATCATCCAGCCCAGACCCCCCCCAACCCCACCCTGTCCATCCCTGGCAGCGCTGGCCAAAGGCTCCTGGAGCTCTGGCAGCCTCGGGGCCGTGCCCATTCCCTGGGGAGCCTGGGCAGTGCCAGCACCCTCTGGGGGAAGAACCTTTCCCTGAAATCCAACACTAGGACCATGCCATCTCCAGCTGGGTGATACCTCTAAGCCTCATTCAGGAGCTCCTGGGCTCCTATCTCAGCTTTTCCAAGCTGCAACTTTGCAATATCAAAGCTTGGGATGCTCTTCACCATCTGCCTCATGCACAGCTCTGTGTTCCTGTGGCTGTCCCTTCAGTCACGCTGTTGCCAGGCTGCAGCAGAGCTGCCAGCACAGAAATTCCTACAGGGAAGCAGCTGTTTTCTCTCTAATCCTGCCCAGGTGTGTCCCAGGGAGAAGCTGCTGCTCCACCTGACAGTGCCCTGCAGAGCAGCCCTGTTCACACTTCAGCAGTGGAGCATTTTAATTAATTGTCAACAGTTTTTTAATATATAGATTTAGCAGCTTTGCCTGAGTAAATGCTGTTTGAGAGATTAAATTCTGTTTGGATTAATGGCCTCTGACAGCTTTTCCTACTTTGCAAACAAAGTGGGTTTGAAGTGTAATAAAACAGAGCGTGGGATGCATTGAACACGGGGAGCTGCTGGAGCTGGGAGCCGAGGGAAACCTCGGCAGCCTCCATCCAGAGGGGCCTTCAGGGGGGACAAACGCAACTTCCAGGCTCAGAGGGGTTTGTCTGACGTGGTTTGTGCTCTCCCAATGCCTGGTGTCCTGCTTTTCCACCTCCATCCCCACTCCAGGCACACCTTGGGCTGTTCCTTCTCCTTGGGCCACGGTGGGGAGGAGAATAAAGCACATAAATGGGAGTTCTGCTTCCCAGGAAAGCTCAGAGAAGGCAGCATGTGGGTCCCAGGATCTGGAGTGGGTTTCCCCTGGTCCTACAGCCAGTCCCAACTGGATCAGCCTTTTAGATGGAGCATGGCAATGATCGGTGAAGCCTTTCCAGCAGGGCACAGCTTCTGTTCCATGCGCAGTTCCCATTCCGTGTTTTTGAGGCTGAGGTGCAGTTTAGACACCCAGACCACGGAGAGAGAGGAATGGAGAAACACAATCACCAGGAAGCTGCAGCCAGCTGCGAATCTCTGTCTCCAAAGCTTCAGAAAATGCCCTGATAGCCTCCTTCCCCCGATATTACACAGATCTCTAGGCTGCTGGGAAGAGCAGGAAAGACCTTGGAGACAATGCCCTCATGTCCAGGCTCGGGATTAAGGCTCCTTTAATGCCCCAGGTTTATAAACACCCCCCCAAGACAGGGATGAGGCTCAGGAACCAGGAGCTCTGGAAAGGATGTCCCACCCAAAATAACTCTGTCATTTGCATGGAAACCTGACACATCCTGTCCCCAGGGCACCTCCACTAACCCTGAGGTACCTTCACTGCACTTTTCGCAGAAATATTTCAGTGGACGATGAAGTTCTGGTTCCCCATTCCCAGGAAATTTGGGTTGAGTTTGTGTAGCTTTGGTTTGGATCTCAACAGGGGCTCAGAGCCCACCTACCTTGATCTGTCCTGATCTGTCACCATTCCGAGTTTTAGGACACCTTGAGCTTCCTGCTCACGGAATTTGAGAGTTGGGATGCGCAAAACCATCAAGGCAAAATCCAGGAGAAGGAGGAGCAGCAAACTTCCTTCAGCTGAGCAGGTGCCCAACTCCTCTTTTTAATGAACTTGCTGAATTTCTGAGTGTTTTAAAGTGGAGGCTGGAGAACTCTTAAATGTGGGTATGTTTTATTCATGGAAGTGGAACTTTAAGACATTAAAGCACACGGGTTGTATGACAGTTTTATGAACTTGAAATGAATGATCGTAACAAAGGACTCCAAACGTATTAGGAAGTAATTATCAAATAACTTGTTAATGGTATCCAGGAGCTCTATAATGTGACAGAGCCCTGCTCTGAACTCTAAACCCTCATGGGATTATTTTGGGGCTAGGAAGGAGCAAACCTCAGCTTCAAAGGCAATGAAAATGTTCATTACAAATAACATTCAATAACTAACAATAATCAGGATTAATGGCACTGTCAATGCCGATTCAGCCAGAAGGAATTTTTTGAAGTTAAAAGTGTACCCAAAAATCATTTGAAGCAGAAGTTGTTTTTCCGAATCATATTATTTCATAGCAAAATCATTTCTTTGGACACACACAGACCTTTCAGTGTGGCTGAATGTGGATTGTCTTTCATCCAGGACGAAGTGGGGGTGAAGGGAAGGGAATGGTTAGAGATAAGGGGTATTATCAACGGTAATTCACTGGAGCATGTGGTGGATCAATGGGAGTCTTTAAAGTGAAATTGTGGTGACTCCTTCCTAAAGCTCTGCTTTAAATCAGCCCTTCGTGGAGGCACAGAACACACAGTGCAGACTCTGCTGGTGTCAAACTGGAACTGCCACCTCCCAGGAAACTCCAAAACCCCAGAATTATATTTTACCCTCTGCTGATTCACAAAGCAGGTTAGAAAAATCCCCTAAATATTTCATTTTGGCACTGCAAGTATTTTGGTTTAGCTGCATTTTTAACACTTGATATCAGCTCTTGTACCCATAGGCACAGGATCCATCTGATAGAACACCTGTGCCGTTAGCACTGGATTGGCCTCAGTGCTTCCATGAAGAAATTGATCCCAATATCCAACCTGACCCTTCTCTCCTCCTGTCCCTGTTCCCTGGAGCACAGCCCGACCCCCCCGGCTGTCCCCTCCTGGCAGGAGCTGTGCAGAGCCACCAGGGCCCCCCTGAGCCTCCTCTGCTCCAGGCTGAGCCCCTTCCCAGCTCCCTCAGCCCCTCCTGGTTGCTCAGTGGCCTGTGAATGGAAAGCTGGATGAGTCCAGCAGTTGGTTTTGTAACAGTCAGATAAAAAGGACCACAAATAATAAATCTATGACTCAGGCCAGAATTAATAATAATCTTTTTTCCCCTGTGTTCTTGGCAAATGGGCTCAGGATCACAGCAGAGCCCAGAAGAGATGCCCATGGCTGGGAAGGATTTAGGAATTTCAGAAGCCTTTTTTGGATCAGGCAATTATCAGAATAGAAGAACCTGCTTTAATGACTGGTTTGTTTTTTCTGGGAGCGCCAAGCAGCCGCTCCTGCTGTAATGAAGGCACTGAACCAAGGGGGCTCCTCTGAACCCAGAGGCGTTTAATCCCCAGAGCTCCAGCTGGGGCCTTAATCTGCCTTTATTTGGAACACAGGGAAATGGAAACTCTGGAAAGATGGATGTGCCCCACTTGCTGCTGCAGAAGACACTTCACTGCCACTCCCAGAAATACCCCTTAATTTTTTCACCCATGGAAGCAGTTTTGTTGTCACAGAACCACATCAGGTTATTCTGGCCCAATTTACCAGTGGCTGCCTTTGACCTCTGTAATGCCCTTTGCCATTCACAGAACTGCCTTTGGTATTTTCTGTTCAAACTTTATTGTAGAGCTTTTAACACTCAAGTCCAAATAGTGAGCCAGAGGCACAAATTTGGGGGTTTTAGGTAGAGGTGCTGCACTTGTTACTCTGCAGTCACCCCAAACCTGGTAAATCTGCTGCACGGATTTGCTGCAAGTGTGGCTTGGCTTGCTGGCACTCCAAATCCTGGGTGGAGGGTCTGGAATCCCTTCTGCTGAGTTCATCCTCTCACTGTAATTGTGACCTCTTCTCCCAGCCAGGACTTGGCTCCCTTTGGCAATTCCTGCACCATTTGAGCACGAAGGACAGGTTTCATTCCAAATGCTGCCTGAGCCTCCCTTAATCTCACCTCTACTCCTCCATTACCACACCTACAGAGCCTTCCTGGCTTTGCTTTAAAAGGAATGACAGGAAAAACTCCACCTCTCTGCCCTCAGTACCTTTTAAAAGTCCAACCCCGACACTTGGGGTTTTTCTTTGCATCTCTGCCTTTCCCAATGGCAGGAAGTGATTCCCCATTCCTTAGGCCTCACTTCAATGCACTAAACTTTGCTGAACTATTAATTACTTATTAATTGGATGTTGCAAACAATAAACATGCCAGAGTGTCTCACGATCTAAGATTTAGCTCTTTAATAAGCACATCCAGGAGCTGAAAATCTGCTGGTATTAAACCTTTGGAGACAGAGCAAATTATAACTTCAGCTTTCTTTCTCAAACACGTTCTTAATGTTGGAAATTTTAAACAGAGGGGGAAAAAACACACCCACATAAAAGCAACTGTGAACAAATTGGTCCTGAATATGAGTGGTTCAGCAAACAAAAAGTTCTTAACCAGGAGAGGAATTGCAGATTTCCAAACACTGGGCTGAGGGACCGTGAACCCCTTCCCATCCCTTTAATCTCTAAAGAAACTTGATCTCAGCAGGATGATAAGAAGGACTTCACCCAGGAAATACCATCACATTCCCAGGCAGCTGGGAAGGCCCCAGATGAAGGCATGACCTGGCCAAAGCACTCAGGTGCCATTCCTGGGGATGTCAGGAGCTCCCCCTGATTTCTTTGCCCATGTTCAGGGCCAAGGGACTGGAAGATTAAAGGCTGTGGGAAAGTGCAGGGTGGTTCTCTGGGTGTGCTCAGAGGAGCCTGTGAACCCCAAAAGCTCTTAAATCTGCCACATCAGCTTTCTCTCAACACTGCAGAGAGAGCAGGAGGCGGAGGAAGGAGCCCTGTGGAAAAAACTCCACGGCCACAGGTCAGGGATGGAGGTAAAATCCTCTGACTGCAGGAGAGCTGCAGCCCTGCCCATCCCAGGATAGTGAATGGAGCGAGATAAAGGAAAATCAAGGTTAGGCTTGCTGGAAATGACACAAAGTTTAACGATTTTTAATGTAACTAACTTTAATTAGGGGTTTTGTTGGCCTTTTCCCAGTGGGAAGGGAATTGAAGTTTCTTTTCAAAGGAGTGTTCCATCACTCAAGGCCTGACAGCTGAACATCTCAGCAGAGTGGGAGTAGCACAGACGATCCACAAAAGAGAATGACCATTAATGACCACTAACAAACTCCAGACGTGGCCTCTGGCATGATCCAAGACACCTGGGCAGGGAAAAGAGATTACAATGAGAATTCAATTAGCACTGGAGGGGAAGGGATCAATTACCAATAGGAAACCAAACACCAAGAACTCTGTAACCTGGGACCAATGAGCATCGAACCAGTGAATTTCTCTGGGTTCTGACTGAATAAATATGTGGAAAGATTGAATAAAATTAACGTGTGATGGAATGATTTTCTCTGTACAACCTGCACAGTGTGTAGACGAGCATGATTTCTGTTGCTCCTCCTGGCCAGAATACAGCAATGCCTTGATCCTCTGACAGTAAAAATGTTGTTGGGGGGGTCTTTGTTCATCCCCCTGTTCTGAGGGCTGGCTGTGGGAACACCTGAGCCATGGAGGGCTGCAGGGGATGGGCCTGCAGCTGCTGCTGGGGGAGCCCGCTGGGACTTGCTGGGATTCCCTGCCAGGTACAAAATGGGGCTGGCACCTTGGCACTGCCAGCGTGTCACCTTGTGCCCCGTGCAAGGCCTGCTGTGTGTGACTGGAGAGGGGGGAGCCAGCTCTGCTGCTGCTGGGAGAGGAGACAGGCCCGGGAGAGCCGGGAATGTGTGGGGAGCAGGAGGAGCCCTCTGCCCTGGTCGGGATGGGCTGTGGCCATGGCACAACCCCAGCCTGGTTTGGGCGGAAGGGCCTTAAAGCCCATCCAGAGCCGCCCCTGCCATGGCAGGGACCCCTCCCACTGCCCCAGGCTGCTCCAGCCCCAGGCTCCAGCCTGGCCTTGGGCACTGCCAGGGATCCAGGGGCAGCCCCAGCTGCTCTGGGCACCCTGTGCCAGGGCCTGCCCACCCTCCCAGGAACAATTCCTGGATCCCAATCTCCCACCCAGCCCTGCCCTCCTTCAGTTTAAGGCCAGCACTCACCCACAGGTGCATCCAGGGCATCTCGCAGCACCTTCCCAGCAGGAGCAGCTCCCACACCTGCATTCCCACATCCAACAGCTCTGCATTCCCCAGCAAGGAAGGTCCCAAGCCCCCGGGGTTCTCCTCTCCCCAGGCAGATCAAGGTGGGATTTCGGCCTCCCCAGCACAACCCAAACCCATTTCTCAAGGAGCTGCTCAAGTGCTCTCAGGCTGAGAGACCCAAATTGCTGTTACCTGGCAGTGCATGACTGCTTCCCTCAGATAATGGGGTTTATCTGCAGCAGATTTGATGGGTTGTTATAAAATAATGTTAAGCACAACGAAATAATCAGCTGCTGCCGTGATTTCTTGTTAAAAAAAAAAAAGGCACCATTAAAGTTGTAAGCATCACAACAGCTACTGAAAGGAATGGGTTATAAGGCAGTGATTTTTTTCCAATAAGTATTTTGGAGGTGATGTATTTGGGATGTATCAATTATTTATCTCTCACCACGGTTGAAATGTGCACTTTAATAAAATGTGGAAAGGTTTTTAATTTTTCTGAACAATAAATGCGATTGATTTTGTGCCTAGCATGAAGAATAGATTGACTCTAATGTCTCTTCTTGTAGTATTTTGTGTTGTTTTATGTAGAAATCTGGAGTTTAATAGATTTTTTATAAAATCCTCCACTAAAATGGCCAGAAAGAAGGATAAATCTCATTAACGCCAAATTCCTCATTTTCCATATGCAAATATGGAAAGATTCCCATTATCTTTTCTTTCATCTGCATCACAGTGTTTGTCATGTTGATTTGTCCTGTATTTCCACAAACATTTAGGATTATTAATAATTTAGAAAAGAGGTTTAATTTCGGTGTAATGAATTCATGCAGGCAAAATAAACAAGCGGGAGAAGCAGCCAGGATGTCACAGGCATTAAACACATTTTGCTGTCTGCTCTTATCCCGTGATCCTGGTTTAAACTTGGAGCAGTTTCTACCTGCAACACCGGAGTGCAAATCCAGGGAGCTGCTGGGGCCAGGGGAGTTAACTCTGATTTATCGCTGGGTTTTGATTCCAGCAGCTCTTGTTCCATCCGTTTTTATTCCTGCAGCAGGCACAGCTCCAGGGCACCGACACTGCTGCTTACTCCCAGCGCTCTGGGCAGGGAGTGACTCTCACCCAAGAGGGAACTCAGCTCCTGCAGGGGCTACAGGAGCAGGGCAGGCATCTCCTGGGGATTCCCCAGGGAAAAGCTTTTGTCCGTGAGGAATTCCCACCTGCTTCTTGGCTTTTGTCCCGAGAGTTTTCGGTGGGAGCTTCAGCTTTGCTGAGGTGGCCTCATCCTGACCCACAGAGCAGTCCGGGTCACGCTGCTTCAGTCAAAGCTCAGATCCGTGGAATTTGGGTCTGTCCTATGCCTGGCATTCCCAGCTCACGTTACAAAAGGCTCCACACACAAATGACAGAATTTATTACTGATTTAAATTGGAGCCCTGCCAGCTCTGCGTATTTAAGATTTACCTTGAAGTTTTCCTTGTCGCTACTGATGGCAAATGGCAGCTTGGCCTGAATCCTTGGTTCAGAACTCCCCATTTTTCCTTTGCATCTGAATTCAATATCAAAGCTTCAGGATTCGGTCCCCTCTTGTCACAGCAGTGCCTCAACACCTGTGGCAGTGGGTGACAGCTTTTCTAAGAGTGGTTTCAAGTTGTTTGCTTTACCACTGAAGTCAGATTTCCCGTTCCCCTTGCACATTGCTGGATGCAGAGAATCCATGATGGGAACTGGCAGAGTTTGTCCAGCATTTCCAGTTGTGCTGCTCCCGACCTCTCTCCACATTCCTGCAGAAGTTCAGTGGTTGGGATGAGGCTGAGGCAGCCTCTCCTCACCCCAATTCCCTGATTTTCTCCAGCTGGGACAAGGCATTCAGGCATCAGGATCATTGCTCAGCTCTCCTTCCCTGGAATGATCCAGTCCTGCCCCTCTGGAGCTACATCCAAGCTGCTTTTAGAGTTTGAACCCTGCAGGATTTCTCAAAAGGCCCTTGAATCAACCAGAGATTTCCTGGATAATTACTGAGTCTGCTTTATTGAGCCTGGTTTATTGAGCCTGGATGAAGAGTTTGTCCCATTCAAAATTTCATAGTTTTCTACAATTCTCTACTGGCTTAAAATTTCTTCATAATCTCTCATTTCATTGCTTTCTTTTCTAAAATCTGCCTTGGGTACATGAGCCTCTTTCCCTTCCCAAACTCTTGGACTGCTCAGCTCCAGGACTGTCCTTTCAAACTGCCCCACGAGCAAATAATTCTGAGTCTGAAATCTGCTTGATCAAATATTCGAGGCAGCAATCTAAACTGATCAACCTGTAGTTTCCTTACCAAGACTCACTAGTTTCCTTACCAAGACTCACAAGGTCCTGGACTGTGTTTTTTACTGAGCACAGGGCTTTTGGTGGTTTTCTGCAAACAAACCTGTGGTACTCCTGGTACGAAGGGCAGGCTGTCCTTGTCCCTGAGGCGGAGCACGCGTCACAGTCTGCACGGGGGGATCATCTAAGCCCTGGGATGGGGTGAACCTCCCTCCAGGAGGTGCCTGTTCCAATCACTGAGAGTTGTGAAGCATCCCCAGGCACCTGGGCTTCCCACAAGCTCAATCCGTGGGGTGGAGACATCTCCCACCCTTCGTGCCCAGGGTGTTTCCCAGCAGCAGCAGGAGCTGGGGTGGGAGCACCGAGGGTTGTCCAGAAGCCTTCTTGGGGATGTGGTTCACACTCAGCATTTTCTGGCCTTCCTGGCTGGCCAGAGCTGTGGGTAAGGCTGGGATTGATGGCATTTCAAGGGTGACTGCTGTCAGGAGAGAGCTGCCAGAGCTGTGGGTAAGGCTGTGCTTCAGGGATTGATGGCATTTCGAGGGTGTCTGCTGTCAGGAGAGAGAGCTGCCAGCGCCCAGGGGGGTGTGACAGCCTTGCCCTTTACCCCAGCCCCTGGAAAGGCACCACCTGAAGAACCAGGGATGTCTCCCTGTCCCACACCAGGGAATGGCTGCTCACAAAGAGCCCCAACCCAGCAGCTGCAGAGAGCAGGGACAGCCCCACTGTGGCTGGACCGGCGGAAAGTTTGTCCCAGCTCTGCTCCATCCTTGGGCTGGGGCAGAGGCAAAGAAAAGGAGAGCTTGACAAAGCTCATCTATTTTAAAACATGCCCTTAGTAAGAAATTTGATCCTTTAAAAATTGTTTTTATAGGAGGAAGATCCACAGGTGGTGGTGTTCTCCCCACTTCCACGCTGTTCATTTGGCTTCTCAGGCTCCTAACCAAAATGAGGTGTTCCAAAAATATTTCCATGGCTCCAGAGTCCTGTGCCAGCCTGTCCAGCTGCTCTGGGCTGGTGGAGGCAGGGCCACTGGCACACTGTGCCCTTGGCACAGCAGGAGCTGCATCCTCTGAGGTGCTGCCCCTCCAGCCCCAGCTGAGGAGGAGCCGACAGGGCAGCCAGCCGTGCCAGCAGCCCCAGGCCTGGCAATCAGATGTGCCCTTTCTGCAGCTCCTCTGCCGCAGCAAAGCACTGACCTCACATCCCTGCTCTGCCCTCCTGTCACCGGCTGCTCCTGGAAAGGCACTGGAGCCTCAGCAAACGAAGCTCTGGAAATCCTCACCAATCAAACATGTGGCCAAATTGTGCCCAGCTGGAGCGCCGGGGGCCGGGCTGCTCCTGCGTGGGAGAGTGCAGAGCTGAGCTGAGCTCTGTCCTGCCTTGGGCAGGCAGGGGCTGCCTGCAGTTCAGTGACACTGATCCTGCTCCCAGTCTCTGCTCCCCTCTTTTCCAAAGGCCATCCTTGCTTTGCTGCAGAAGCGCTTGGGAAAGAGCTATTTTGGAAAAGAGAGAGGAGCAGCTTAATTGATCGAAATGTCATCTACTTATACACTTGTTTAGCTCCTAGAAATGAAGATGAATATTGTGTGTGTTTTATGCCGAAACAGACCATTTAATCCCAAAGCTGTAAGGGCTGAGGACTCAGTGCCCAGCCCGGGGTGTCCATGAGTGGTATTGAGCAAAAGATTGAATGGAATAACAAACTTGGAGCAGTCAGAATCAATACTGAGGAGTGTCCCTTCGGCTGGAGCTACTTAACTGCAGCCAGAGAGCATCAGGCTGGAGAAAGAAATGGCACTGAAGCAAGGAAAAGACACCAGGACATGAATCTTAAGGTCCCTTCATTAGCACAGATGGAACTTTATCCGGTGGCTGAAGGAATGACTCCCAGCTGGAGCCGTGCCGGGGCTCTGGGGAGGGCAGAGGTGCATTCCTGCCCCAGGAGGGGCTGAGCAGGGGAAGGGGCACTGCCAGCACCCCAAGGGTGCCCCCCAGCACAAGAACAAGGCTGGGTTGGAAGCCTGGTTACCCCAGGGACAGCAGGGACCCCAGCAGTCCCAGACCCATTCCCCACGGATGCCGGCATTATTCCCCCTGAGTTACACATCTGTTCTGCAGTGTCACAGAGGAATTTCCTTCCAGACACCTATAAGGGAGCTGCGATGGATGTTCCCTGGGAGTGCAGCACATCGTTCCCATCAAGGAGTTACATTTCTACCCCTTCCCTGCAGCCCTGCTCTCCCCTTCCTTCCAATGGAGCCCTGTGGAGAGGAAGCTCTGGTTTAGTCCTGGGTGGCTCTGGGGACTCAGTGCTACACCCCCAGTGCTCCTTTGTGTTCCCCAGTGGAGAATTCCCAGTTCACACAGACTCCCCAAATCAGAGATCCACACCCATGAAGAGCCCCAAACCTGCCAGCAGCACTTGGATCCCTTACCTGCTTGGACAGCAGCTCACCTGGGCCAGGTGTTGTGCAAATTCCATTGACACAGTGGGTTCAGGAGCTGACTGATGCCCCTTTTATTTGGGAATGTGGTGAGGAAGCAGGATAAATCCCCCTGGGCTGTCACTGTGTGGATACACAGTGCACCAAGCCCTGTTGCTGCAGCCCTGTGCCAAGTGGCAGCTGTGCCAGCTAGAGACAACAATGCTTAATATATGAAGGGCTGAGTTTTAATCAGTTTTTTTATTGTTTTTTTTTGCCAGCAATAGATCAGTTTAATGGCAGTCCCAAAAACGCACCGCCAGCAAATCTCACCCATGCCATTCTCCTCCCAAGTTTGACATCAGCGCCTGCTGGGAAACAGGCAAGCTGTGAAAGGCAGGGTTTAAATAAAGGGACCAGGCTGCAGCTCTCGTGGTGGTGCTGGTGGGTTGGTGGCACTGCTGCAAGAAGGGCAGGTTTGGAGATAAATCTGTGCTCAGCCTCTTCTCACACTGAATCATGAGCTGCCTTTTTATAACCGAGGCAGCAGACACCGAGCGTGCACCTCCCTGGGGGCTGCTGGGACTTGTCTCCAGCATCAACTGAGCACAGCTCTACTGAAATGGACCTTACTGACACACCTGGCCATTCACTGCTCTGTCGTGTGCTTCAACGTGCTTCTTCATGTTTCCGAATCTCTCTCCAAACCAGCTCCCCCCAAATTCCCAGCAGCTCCAGCGCAACCCTGGCTTGGCCACCCCCATGTGCTGGGATGAGTCATGATGGGAATAAAATTCCATTACTTGGGCAGAGCTGTGTGTAAGGGAGAGCAGCCCTGGCTGAGGTAATTTATTTTACAGTCAGAGGAAAATACGGGAAGCGCACTTGAGCTCTGTTTTCAGCCACTTAAAGGGGGAAAAGGTTTGGACCTGAATCTAGCCTGAGAGGGGAGGGTTTGGTCCAGTCTGGTTTTTGGAAGGCAGCCTCAGAAAATGAGGAACAAGTTCAGTCGAACCTCATGTGACAGCACAGAAAATCCAGGAGAAGTGGTTAAATATTGTTATTGCTGCTGCCGTGCACAGATGGGTGAGAATCCTCATTGCTTTGGTCACTTCTCTCTCACAATTCCTGATTTATTCAAGGTGTCCTTGGCCCGCAGGGCAATGCTGGAGTGACTTTTTACTACTTTTTTTTTCACTACTTTTCACACGTAGAAAAAGGATATCAGATGCCCAAGCAGTGCCAAGATAAATGCAGAATGAGTATGAATGGGGTCTGAAGATAAAAGAAAATCAAATACCTTTTTACAGTAAGGAGAACATTTCCCAACAGATTTTTGTTGTGGAAAATGAAGGGCCTTGTTAGACTAAAAGGTATCAGAATTTAAGCTTTAAAGGACCCAGCTTCTTTAGGATGACCCATTTTGTTTTCAGAAGGGACTTAATATCCAATTATTAAAGGTACTGGGATCTCTGGAGTTGCAGTTGATGCATAAACACTTCTTTAAAAACCCCAAACCAAACCTGCGTGACAGAGCCAGAGAAAAGAGGATGGAACAAATCCAAAGGAATCACTTCTTCCACCCCCCTGACCCAAGGAAAGCTCTGGGGCCTTCAGCAAAGGGGTCTGGAGAAATGTTCCTGCTCCTGGAAGCCTCCAGCAAGAAACTCCACAGCAAACCCTGGAAAAAAACTGATGGCAGTGTTTAACTCTCCTCCTCCTTTCCATTGGAAAGGCTTTTCTAAATGATGAATCTGAATTTCCCTGAGTGTGATTTAATTATCTCTCTTCCTAAGAAGAAGGAACAGGCAGAATAAATTATCTCCTTCCTCTTCATGGAAAGCATTTCTGGATCTGCAGCACATGAGGTTTCCCTCCAGTCTTCCTTCCCTAAATCCCTCCAACTGTCCCCTCCTTTCTTTGCAGCTTACCTCGTTCTCAGTGCTCAGTGCTTTCATCCAGCCTTGAATTGGGTGATGGATTTTCCCGGTCATTCTGGTTTCCCAAGGTGCTCCAGGGCTCCAGCCCTGCCCTCCCAGGTGCTGTTGGCTGCTCCTTGGGTGAGGAGAGAGCAGGGTTGGTACCCCCAGGGTCCCTCGGCAGTCGCTGGGAATGTCCCAGACCTGTGTGAGGAGACCTTTGTCACCCTGGGGACAGTCAGGCATGGCAGAGGCTGTTCAGGGAGGCTGTGTCTCCGCCCTGGGAGCTTTGCAACACCAGGCTGGAGAAAATCCTGAGAAACCTCAGGCTTGAGGTCTGATCTCAGAGTTGATCCTGCTCTGAGCGGATCAGCCTTTGGTGTAGGGGACTTCCAGTGATTCTCTCCTCATCATTCCCTTCTAATAACTCCCTTGAGTTGTTCTCTGAGCCTTCATCATCCCTGTATTCTACTCCCTCTCCCCTAAAAAGAACATTTTGCCCGGGAAGATGCTCATGCCCCACACCACCCAGAGTGAAGCCAGGGGCAGAGCTCACCGGTGGAGAAACCCCACGGTGTCCTGGACCACCCTGCTGTGGCCACTGGGATCATTCCCAGTTCCTGGAACCCAGTTCACGGAATCACGGAATCACTAACTTTGGAAAATCCCTCCCAGGCCATCGAGTCCATCCTGTGCTCAATCCTCATCTTGTCCCCAGCCCTGAGTGCCACCTCCGGGAATTCCTTGGACATCTCCAGGGATGGGCACTCCAAACCTCCCTCGGCAGCCCCTGCCAAGGCCTGACCAACCTTTCCATAGGGAAATTCCTGCCAGGACCACCACAAACGCGGGGAGCCACAGCAGGACAGTAAACACAGAGCAGGAGCTGAGCGTATTTCTTATTTTGGAAAGGATTTTTTAAAATCTTTGTTTAAAAACAATGTTTTCCCAATGCCTCTGACTCACGGGAATTTAAGAACAAGCAAACAAACAAAGAAACAAAAAAACAACACAATTCGTCCAAAGTGCACTTTGGAAACAGAAATTTTAAGCAAAGAGTAGTGAGAAACTGGAACCCTGCTTGCCAAAGGCTGCAGGAGTAAGAAGGAATTTCCAGTGGTCAAATAAAATGCTCAAAACTTCCCAGATTTTTTTTTTTTTTCTGCAATAATGAATTCCAAGAACAGAATAACTGGGGAAGAAACCCAAGTATTTATCATTTTTTGACATTTTAGGAAAGAGCTGAAGACAACATTTTTTACATCCACCACATCCTTTGTCGTGATGGAAAGAGGAGCTTTAATTCCAGAATAGCAGCAGGAAAGGGCAGGGAAAGGGAAGATCTCAGGGATCTCATTTCTAAATGCAGCAATGCTTTGGTGATGACAAAAAAAGACTCTGACTTGCTAATTAGCTTTGCATAATGATGACTAAACCTGATTCCAGCACGAACCAGTCAAATATCTTCGGGAGCTCCAATTAGAAGGGTTTGGTTTGGGTTTGGCTCCCAAGGTGCTTGCTGGAGACCAAACAAGTCCCCAAAGGGTGCTCTGAGCTTTGTTGTCTCAGTTGGCTGCAGCAGCAAAGGAAATTCTGAGGACAAATCTGTTAGTGTCTATTTTATCCCTCGTCCAAGAGCATGTACCTGATGCTCTGCAACCTCCTGCTCATTTTTTCCCCACCTAAACAGCCAAACAAATGGAGAAAAAAGGTTCATTATCTCTCTATCAGCTGCCAGACACTGCACAACTCCTCTCCCCTGCTAATTTTCTCCTTTAGGAAAAGCTGAGAGAAAATCTACCCAGAAAACATTCCTGAATTTGTGTGTGTGGAGGGCGGGCACTTGCAGGGGGTGACCCCGTCCTGAAATGCCACTCGCTGTCCCCTCAGGTGAAGGTCACAGAGGCCTTGCAGGGTCTCCCCATCCCTGTGGCCTCCTCCTGGATGTGCCCATGGACAGAAATCCCTACCTTGTACCCTGCAGAGCCCCACTTGATTCCCCAGACTGGGACTGCCCAGACTGGATCCTCTTGGATGCCAGCGGAGCCCCAGCAGCAGTTCCTGGGTTTCTGTGTCCCACCTTTATTGCTCGCCCAGCTGTGGAGGGCACCAGGACCCCCCAGCACAGCCCAAGCCAGGTTTGGATCACCTCCTGATCCCTGGAGCTCCACAGATCTTGGAGCTGGAACTCGGCTCTGGCTGGCTCTGGGAACCAGTGTGGGGCTGGGGACTGACGGGCAGAGATCCAGTGATTCACCCAAGCCCGAGTGCTTCCCGGGGGCTGTGCCAACTCCCACATCTCTTCCTGTAACTTGGAAACAGCACTGGGGAAGGCAGAAAACTTTCCTTCCCTGCAGAATTCCCGGGAGGGAGGGATCCACCGAGCTCCTCCCGGTGAACTGGGATTGCCCATCTCTGACTGACAACTCCTCTGCCCGGAGGATTTTTCCAGGGACGCTCCCCTTTGGCAGGAGTGCCTTGTCCTGCTGCCAGGGCCTTCCAAAGGCAGCGAGGCAATCTTGGCTTTTCCGGCCTCCTTGGCCGCGCCACAGCTGAGCCCCTTCCCGGTGTGCCTGTGTCCCAGCAGGGAGGGTCAGCTGGGGTGGCAATGGCTGGGCTGGGGGCTGGAATCGAAGCTGGGAAGTGACAATTCCTCCCGGCCCGACGTCAGCGGAGCTCTGGATCCCGGGAGCAGATGCTGTTTGTTCACACCGCCCGCCCGTTCCCCGCATGCCGGAGACTGCGGCGCTGCCGACGCGCTTCCAGCCCTCGGCGGGAAGGGGGAAGGCCGGGCCGAGAGGCTTTGCAGCTTTCCCTGAGCCTCCCGGTGACTGCCAGTCTAGCACAGCCTCCCTGGGAGAAGATTCCCGGTGCCCAGATCCCCCCATTCCCAACCGAGGGGTCATGCAGGATGCGCAGAAAGAGCTCAGGATCCAAAAACGCGTCCCGGCATTTGTGGCTTTCCTACAACCTGGAAGCTCTTCCCAAAGAACGGGGGAGTTTCCCAGAGCCCACAGGTCACCCCGGAGAGCTGCGGCAAGAGGAAGAGCTGGGGAACGATGGACCCTGAGCTTCTCAAGAGCACTGGAACAAATTATGAATCAATCAATTTATCAGCACTGCGAGGGGAGAAGGGAGTGGGAACAGCCAGCGTGGACTTGTCAAGAACAAATCATGTCGGAGTAATTTAATCTCTTCCTTTAATGGGGTCATTGGCCTATGGACACAGGGAAGTGATAGATTTGATAGACCTCGACTTTCATGAGGCTTTTGACCCAACCTGACTGGAGATGCTCCTCCAAGCAGGGAAATGGGATTGAAAGCGAATCATCCAGCGTGGGCACAATTTAAAAAACATTAGACTTTGAATTTCATATCAGAAATCTGTTCGAGAAAGGGATTTAAGTCTGTCACGCTTCTGTCCTGGGCCCAGCTCATTGAAAAAAATTTTTAATCAACAAAGCCAGACCAACACCCACACAGATAATAGACGAGATCTTTGTGGAATTTATGTTAATGCTGTTTTACAAATATAAAATATGCAAACCCCCCCTATCAATAAAGAATCACACATTCTTTGGCTCACACAAACACATCTTTATACATGATATTTTAGTTTTGATGAATAATAAAATTACTCATTGACATCGCAAGAATGGGGCTACAAATTTATTGTCTGATAAATGCCTGTTGTCGTTGTAGGTAAAGAACAGATTTCCTGATGCTCCTCAGTCTTTTGATTCTTTTCTGGCTCTCTGACCCCACAGAAAATGATTCCAGCTGGACAATTTAGCTCATTTTATAGTGCCACATTTCCAGGGGGATTGAAGAGACAGATATTTGTTTCCATCTTTTTATCACCAGCTTAGCTGATAGAAGGGATCAGACAGAGCTAAAAGCATAAATGGGGACATCTGTTCCAGTTTAGAGAGCCCAGGGTGTCCCAGCTGGGCTCCAGCTGCTGGTTTGGCACGGGGATGCTCTCCTGGGAGGTTGGAAGCACCAGCTCCTCTAGAGACCCTGAGCAGCACCACACAACAATGTTGAGGCAATGAAAAATGTCCTTTCGGCTCTGTGGATAAATCTGGGTGAGGGCTGATGGTGGCAGCTTGTGAGTCAATTAGAAAATTCTTGTCAAACCACCAAGGTGAAGTGCAGCAAAGGCAGGAGAGAAGTGAGGACAAGGAGAGATGAAGTGCCCAAAGTGAAGCGTGGTTTGAGGAGTGGCAGCAGCACTTCAGAAGCTGATCTGGGCTTTGCAGTGGGTCCTACAAACTGGGAGGATAAAGTTACCCCTGACCCCCCCCTTAGCAGCGAGAGCTGAGGGTCCTCAGGGGCTTGGCAAGGACATGATCCCCACAAGGGAATGCACTGTAAGAAAGAGAGGGGAAAAAGAGAGGTGAACTGCAAAGAGAATGATCAGAAGCTGGAAATTGTATGGGAAAAGATTGGAGGAATTTAGCCAGTTTAGGGTGTTTATCCCAGAGAAGAGTAAACCCGGGAGGATGGTGTCAATAGGTACTGAGTTGTTCCAAAGCAACATCTTGGCTTTGAGTAATTAGAAACACAGAATGGAATGGGTTGGATGGAACTTTGCAGCTCATCCCATCCCACCCCTGCCATGGCAGGGACCACTCCCACTGCCCCAGGCTGCTCCAGCCCCAGGGTCCAGCCCGGCCTTGGGCACTGCCAGGGATCCAGGGGCAGCCCCAGCTGCTCTGGGCACCCTGTGCCAGGGCCTGCCCACCCTGCCAGAGAATAATTCCTTTGTAATTGTCAGGGGAATCCCTTTTTCCATGGCCCCAAGGAACAGATCAATGACGCAGTGAGCTCCTGTAGATCCAGGACCTGCATCCAGGACTTTGCCCTTTGGGGTCTCCTACTTTAAGACAGTGGAATCCATGTTTCAAGGGGCTCTGTTGGATCAGGAGAGCGTAGCAGACTCCTCTGCGGGATGTGGAGTTCTGTGGAGACAGAGGGGAAAATGGAGAAAGGGAAGTGCCAGTGGATTGCCAGACTTCAGAGCCTGGAGCTGGAAGGTGGACTGGAAACGCGAAGGAAAAGAAAGCCCTGGGGATGTTGCTGCAGGGGCACAGGTTACCCGCAGAGACCCAGAGCAACATCAGGGAAACCTCAGAAAAACAGCTAAAGGCCTGGGGAACAGCCCAGGGGTCATCCCTGGGGAATCGCCCAGGGCTCATCCCAGAGGGTCCCTGAGGACCCCTCCCCTGAAGGAAAAGGCGCCGAAGCCATCCTGTCAGCATTCCCAAACAGGACAGCTCCAGACTCCTTCCAGTCCCGCAGTCCTCTCCACAAAGCAGGAGCCAAGACTATTCCTGTGCTCGCCATCGCAGACCTGGCTGAGGGGAGGCTGCACCCACCTCTGCTGGGAAGCAGCTTCCCAATCCCCATCCGGAGGAGGGGAAGCAGCAGTGAGTCAGGAAGTGTTGAAGAGGACGAGAGCAGCAGTAGGTGGAGCTGGTTAAAGTCGTCAAAAAAAGAGCTAAATTTTATTATTACGAGAAATTAGACTTTATTGAGATTTTAAAAAAAAATATTAAAAAAATAACAAAAACAACAGAAGCAGAAGAAGAAGAAGAAGAAGAAGAAGAAGAGGAAGAAGAAGAAGAAGAAGAAGAAGAAGAAGAAGAAGAAGAAGAAGAAGAAGAAGAAGAAGAAGAAGAAGAAGAAGAAGAAGAAGAAGAAGAAGAAGAATCAGCAAGATGATGATGTTGGTCCACAGAAAATGTCGAAATCTAAGGGAATTACTGATTAAATTAGTCAAACTTTTAATTCTTAAACTCTCAGTGCAATTCCTAATTCTGGCAGTGTTGAGGCCCCTCATGCCCTGAGAACCCATCCCAAATGTCCTCTTTCTCTAAAAGCTCTTTCCTGGAATTTCATGGAGAGTGAGGGTTTTCAATTTTGAGCACCATCAATAAATCATCAGGGTTTGAATAGAAAACAATGGCTTCATCCCCATCCCACTTGGTTAGGGCTCCTGGCTTCCTCTGCAAGGACCAGGAATACTTTTACCTTTGGCACATGACTGAGGATGAACCTGGAGCAGCCCCTCCACTGCACCCGCTGCGGGTGGGTCCAACACCCGCTTATCACACACGATTTGGCCTTCAGATGTGAGCACAACCCCCCAAGAAGACATGCAAGGCACATCCCTCTGCACAGAGCCCATGTCCTCCTGCTTGCTTCCCTCTTGGCTTCACAGGTCTCCAATGCATCAGTGGCTCTGGAAGGGTGGGATCTGCAGGGTGGAGAGGAGGGTAAATCCCCTCCTGTGGGGATCCCACAGGGATTAGGGATGCTCTGCCAGGTGTAGAGTCCTGTGCCTCCCCACAGCTGTGTCCTCCCTTGTCCTGCAGGTACAGAATCCCAAATTCCCTCACCCCCTGCAGCCCGGGATGAGCCACCACCGTCAGGTCCCCTGCACCTGGAGCTGCCAGTGAGCAGGGTCGGTGCTCTGCAGGTGCTCCAGGGCCTTCCTGGAGGGCTGGATCCACTGCTGCCAGCACAGGGAGACCTCGGCCATCTCCAGGGCCTGAGCAACCAGAGGTCCCCAGGTCAGCTCAGGACCAAGGGAAATCAGGGAACCCCAGAATGGCTTGGCTCGGAAGGGACCTTCAAGTTCATCATTCCAACTTCAAGTTCATCATTCCAGCACCTTCCACTGCTACAGGGTGTTGGTCTGGTGGAGGTTTCTCACATTTGTCACGCTGACTCACGGACTCAGCATTGGCAGCACCCCTTGGGCAGCATCTCCTGCAGAGTCCCATCCCTCAAACTGACCCCTCAGTAAAACCTGGCCCTGAATGTCCCACGGGACCTGCAGAGCTCAGCAGAGAAGATTTTCCAGCACCCAAACTGCTCCTAGGAGCTGCAGACCAAGTTGGAAATGTTCCTCAGCCCCTGCACATGAAATGCCGCTGATTCTTTTTTTCCCCCTATTATTATTTTTACACTTCCTCTTTACAAACCTGTCTCAGCACGGCAGAAGAGCTGCCACCCACTTCCAACAGATTGAATCCTGCCTCTGATGTTCCCAGGACTCCCCATTCAGCTCCAAATTAATTGATGCCTGCTCAGGCATCCCGGTGCTTCCTTCACATCCTCACACGTCACTTCTGCTGCTGCCTAAGGGAAGTTTCCTGGTGACAGACAGGCTCCTGGCTCCTGCAGAGCTCTCCACATGAGAACATTCAGTATTTAATTGGTCTTTCTTGGCTCTACAGACCCTTCCTTAATGTGGTGTGCAGCAGAATCTCCCAGCTTGACACCGGCACACCAGGCAGGCACTGGGGATCCACAATATCCCCAGGGTAGCCTTTCCATAGGCCATGGCCTGGACCTGAATTTTTAGCTCAAAATTGAAAATCCCCACTCTCCATTAAATGCCAGGAAAGAGCTTTTAGAGGGAGAGGACATTTGGGATGAGTTCTCAGGGCAGGAGGGATCTCAGTGCTGCCACTGTTAGGAATTGCACTGAGAGTTTAAGAATTAAAAATTGGACTAATTTAATCCACAATTCCCTCAGATTGCAACATTTTCTCTGGATCAATGATTTCTTTTACGTCCTTTTTAAAAATCTCAATAAATCCTCATTTCTTTCTGAAGCCTTTTGGAGTTTGGGCTCTGTCTGCAGTGAGCTCTTTGCTCCAGGGGATCCTTCATCGGTTCTCTCTTTTCCCACCTCTCCTTTGAATTACTTTCTTATGGGGAAGAATCTTTCCCATGCTCCAAGAAAGGCAGTCGTTCTCAGGAACATTTTAATTTGTCATAAAATCTCTAATAAAACGTGTAGGACTTTTTTCCCCCGGTAACAAAAAAGGGGTTTTTTTAGAGGGTTTTTTGTTGGGTTTTTTTTTTTTTTTTCCTTAATTGTAGGGTTGCCAGTGATTCTATCAGCCCTTTGTTTGCTGTGTTTCATCTTGGAGGGATATTCCCTCATTGCAAAGCTGCTGAAAGCTTGGATCAGGCATCTGAGGATGGAAGTGGGGCCAAGAGGTGCTGGCTCAGAAGACAAAGTGCTGACCTGGCTCCTGCAAGCTGCCAGCTCCTGGTTTCACTCTCACTGAGGTAAATGGGATGTGCACGAGTGGCTGTGGAGCTACATTGCCTGTTAAAGAAAGATGAAATATTTATAAGCTGGGTGATTAAAATCCCCGATGAAAGCCTGTTCTACATGAGACATAACACAGGCACTGTCCTGGAGGGCTGACAAGGAGGAGGGCACCTACCTGGGTCAGTAGAATATTTTGGGAGGACTTTGGTAAACCGAGGTTTCTGCTCTTTAAACTAAGCCTTGTCCTTTAAACCATCATTTAAGTCACCTTGATTAAGTACAGAGGTTCACTTCTGAGAGAAATCCCAAGGGCTGCACGGACTCTGTGGGATTCCTGGGAGTACAGTTAGACAATTTTTTCAGGTACAGAAGTGTAATGGGGAGATAATTCCCAGGAAAATGGTTTGGCTGAAGAGCCAGAGCCCAGCATCTCTCCAGCTATGAAAATTATCCTTGCTCCTGGATGGAACAGGAAATACACAATTAAAATTCAAGATCACTGTTAAGAAGTACAAAGTCAATGGCTTTAAACTGAAAAAGAGCAGGTTTAGATCAAATACTGGGGTCCAGGAATTGTTCCTGGGAGGGTGGGCAGGCCCTGGCACAGGGTGCCCAGAGCAGCTGGAGCTGCCCCTGGATCCCTGGCAGTGCCCAAGGCCAGGCTGGACCCTGGGGCTGGAGCAACCTGGGACAGTGGGAGGGGTCCCTGCCATGGCAGGAGGCGGAACATGATGGGATTTAAGACCCTTCCAACCCAAACCAGTCTGGGGTTCTGTGTTTTGTAGCCTTTGGCATTTTTTCCTTCAAGCCACCCCGTTTCTAGGGAACTGCTCAGGCAACTTTGCTGCTGCCCCCAGCGTGTGGTGTCAGTCCCTGTCTGGCTAAGCCCTTGATGCAGCAGGATGGGTGAATCCTGCACAAAGTCAAATGATTCAGCTGAGAGGGAGAGAGGCAGCAATGAAATAGGGCAGCTGGAGCTGGAGACAATGAGGGTCACATTTGTTTGGCCTGTTCTGATGGGGATTGTTTCTGAGTAATTCCAACTTGTCTTGCCAGAATTTGCAGGTTCAGCCTTCACCTGAACCTTTAAAGCTGCCTCAGAGTACAGGGAATGAATAAAAACGACCTGCATGGAAATTGCAATTTGGCTGTGCAGCTGTTGCAGAGCCTTAGGCCAGGGCCTGCCCACCCTCCCAGGAACAATTCCTGGATCCCAATATCCCACCCAGCCCTGCCCTCTGGCACTGGGAGCCATTCCCTGGCTCCTGTCCCTCCATCCCTTGTCCCCAGCCCCTCTCCCGCTCTCCTGGAGCCCCTTCAGGCCCTGCCAGGGGCTCTGAGCTCTCCCTGGAGCCTTCTCCTCTCCAGGGGAGCACCCCCAGCTCTTCCAGCCTGGCTCCATGGCAGAGGGGCTCCAGTCCTCTTCTAGGGTGCTGTAGGTGATGGCGAGGTCACAGCCATGACTTCTTCCCTTTCCTCTTGTTCCACCCTTTGCCCTTGGAGGATTTGCTTTTTTTGTTTTTTGTTTTTTAAAGTTTGAACAATAGCCAGGTAAAGCACCAGGGAAGGCGGCAGGAGGGAGATGCTCTGAACACCCCCCTGGTTCTGGGAACATCAGTTGTGGGGTTGTGCTTCTGTGTGGCAGCCAAATGGAGGTTTGGGCTCTGAGCTCACTCCCAGAAAGTGTAAGGAATTTGGGACACCGAAGGCTGGGGCAGGAAAAGGGGATCTGTGCTCAGCGAGGCTCCCAAAGGAGAACAGAGTGGTCGGGAGGGAGCTTTCCTCGACCACCACAGAAGGTGAGTCAGTCCCAGCCAGGGCACACAACGCTTGGGAATGGTCTCAGCCTGTGGCTAGGCAAGGCTTGGCAGACTGGGAAGGCACCAGAGAGGGAGAGTGATGCTCTTGCCAATTTTCTGTGGCGACCTTTCCAAGGCTGAGCTTCCCTCTGAGTGTTTCCCAGTGACTTTTCCCCCCGCTAATCCGAGAGAAGTTAGGTAGCTTTAAATTCTCTCACCTTTATTTAATGGGATAAAACATTCCTTTCATTACCATGAGACACGACCCCTTGAATCTAAATCTCGCCTTTCTCTGGTGGTCCAGCAGTGTCACAGCTTCTCCTCAGAGGTCCATGCTGGAGTTCAAGGCTCGTTAGCCAGCCCTGCTAATGTTCCACAAGGCTGCTTTTCCCAGCAGGAGAATTCCCACTTTCAGCCACATTAAGCACCAGCTGGGCAGCTCCTCTTGTTAGTGGGATTAGAGTTGGAATCACACCAGAACCCGTGGTTATGATAAATCTACTCCCCAAATTAATGACAGAAAATTAGCACTTGTCCTGAGCCTTGGTTTTCCAGTCAGGCTCCTGAGCTGGGTCTGTGTTTGTCACTGGGATTAAGGATTGAGGAGCCAGGGGAAGCAGCTCCTGGTGGAGAAGGGTCAAATTCCTGCCAGATCCCAGGAGTGGACAGCTCTGGATCACCAGGGATTGCCCAGGGGAGCCCTGATCGACCCTTCCAGCTTCCTGCAAGCAGAACTGGGAAAAGCAGCAGCGGCATTTTGGGAAACCACTGGGAAACTGGGTGAAAAGTGCATGGCCTGGAGGAGGGAAAGATTAGAGTGGGGTCCAAAGTGGGAGCCAAGCCTGTGTGAACAGGAAGAGCTGCTCTCCTGCAACAGGAGGGTCCTGCTGGAGCCTGAGCTTGGCAGTGACAGGGGCAGGAATGCGGGGAGGCACCAGCACCAGCTTTTCCTCCCGGACTCAGCATTCCACCTGACATTCCCAGACATCCAAGCTGGACAGCCCTTGGATGATGCCGTGGTGGTGAGGACATGTAAGGCAGGGTAATGGAAGGTACAAGCTAACCTGGATAAAATCCTCTGCTTGGGATTTCCACACAAACCCCGGTTCCCCTTGGGAACAGCCCCTTCCCGAGGGTCACCACCAGGGCAACGCCCTCTCCTGCCAGGAGATCTTTCCCTCCCTTTCCAAGGTGTTCTGGCTCACCCAGGACACGTGGATCTCATGTTTCAGCGGGCAATTCCCAGCTGCAGCGCCCGGGATCATCTGCCTGGCACAGGAATTACCCTCACACATCCCGGCCTTGATTAGGAATAAATCAATATTCCCTGGATCTGTCAGTCACTGCTCCACTGATAAATCCATCTGGCTGTGCCTCTCTTCTTCTGGTGTGGGTGAAACCTGAATGTTGGAAAGGAATCTTTGCCTCAGGATGAATTTGTCCAGAGTGCCCTCGGCTGCACAACCCATGCAAGGAGGTTGGATCCTGCCTTTCAAAATCCCTGCCTGGCTGCAGGAATCGATCCACCTCCCCTAAATCCCATTTCTTATTTAATATTTCTTTAGGCTGAGCAGAACCCAAAGGGAATATAGGAATTGCTAACTCCTCACCATGAAAAAAGCTCTTCAGGCGAGTGAAACACCAGCTGAGAACTGACAGAATGTCTCTATTTCCCTTTCTTTTAGACAGGGCCCTTCTTTGCTGACAGGAGTGGGGATTTACACAAGGCTTTTCCTGCCCTTGGAAAGAGCCTGATACCATGGAGCAGGAAGCAAGGCCATCTCCCAATTAATTTTGGAAGTTTCCCAGTATTGGTCCTGCTGGTAGAAAGGGACTTTGTACAGAACTGCTGCTGCATGGGTTCCCAAAATAAATTAATGGAGATTCTGGACAGAAATTCCACCTGGCACAGTGCAGAATTGTGCCTACTCACTGCTCACACCCAGGAGGAAGGAATAGTTTGGAGACCTTCGGGGAGAGTTCCCAGGTACCTGTGGCACAGGAATAAAGCTGTGTCTGCTCTCACTGTTGGCATGAGGGAGGGTAAACCCATTCTGGAGTTGGAGCGAGAATCCTGGACCTTCAGAGGCCACCAGGACCAGCTACAAAAGACAAGGAGTTCCTTTTTTGACATGTTCTTGAGAACTGCTTCTTCTTCCCATGAAAATTTCTGACAGAGGGTTCTAGCCTGTGGCTGTCTGGATCAAAGTGGAGCAGCCACAATCAGAACATCACAAACATTTGTGTAAATGACCTTTTACATCCCTTCGAACCCCAACCATTCCATGGTTTCTGACCACAGAATCCCAGCATCATTAAAGCTGGAAAAGATCCCTCTAAGATCGTCGCTAAACCATGTCCCCAGGTGCCACATCCACAGAGCTTTTGAACATTTCCAGGGATGGCAAATCCTTCACTTCCTGCTCCAATGTTTGCCAGCCCTTTCAGTGAGGAAATCCTCTCTCACATCCAACTTGTTCCTGTGGAAGTTCATCTGGAAGGAAATCATTTTAGAGCAAAGCCAAACATGAAAGGAGTCATCCAAACACCAATTCCTTTTTATGAAGGAAAGTGGAAGCTGGATAAACAATTCACATTGTTCCTCATTAGTTCACACTAATCAGTAGAGTGTCTCAAATAAGCATTTAATTAAGAATTAATGTAGCGGCTGCTATAAAATGAAATATTAATTGGAAAAGGGAAGTTTCAGGTTTGTTTAGGTGCGGGGAATCTGCCCACCTCACGCTTAACTTGATTACACAAGTGCTTTCCAATTTGTGAATTGTTTAATGTATACAAGTCATAAGGACCTGGCATTTAACGAGGGAACACTGGCAAATTAATTCCATTCAGAGCTAAAAAGGCAGCTTGACATTTGGTGGCTGGGCTGGTAACCAGGGCCTCCTCATCACAGTTCCGTGCTTCCCTGAGTGCCGATGGACTGGCCTGGGATCACATGGCAGAAGGATGAAGGAACAACTGGGATTTCGTGGATCAGTGCTCAGGGAGTGAGGGCAGCTGGGATCTGACACAGGGGACACCTGAGCTGGGGGANGGGCTGCCCCTGGATCCCTGGCAGTGCCCAAGGCCAGGCTGGAGCCTGGGGCTGGACACTGGGACAGTGGGAGGGGTCCCTGCCATGGCAGGGGTGGAACTGGGTGGGCTTTAGTATCCCTTCCACCCAAACTTCCCTTGGATTCCATGGATTCTGCTGCCAGTGGAAGCACTTTCACCTCCTTCTGACTCCTCCCAGTTATGATCCCAGGATTCCCAGGCAATTCAGCACAAAGAGAAGGATGGGATTTACAAGAAGGAACAGAAGAAATCCATCAGCACCCGGATCCAGGCACCTGTAGCCCCACAGCTGCTGGAGCTGAGCCGGGCTCTGAGCTCAACACAATTATCCACAGACTTGGAGCTGCAGGGACGGAAACTTTCCTACATTGCTGCCACCTGAATTTGCCCAATACTTTCAGCAGAGAAGGCAGTGAAAGAGAATTGTTTTAACATGTCAAAACACCTAATTTTCACATTTTCTAGAAGGAAATATTTTGGTTTGGAAATGAGAAAATGTTCCGTGTCAGCATTCCCCATGTGACAGTGCTCAGACTCCTTTCTCTAAATGACAGGGTTTTGTTGTTCCAAATTGACAGAGATTTTTCCCTGTTAGTGAACCTTTTATTCTTAAGACCCTGAATAAAAAAAAAAAAGGCAAAATATTCTCTCATCATTTGAATGAAAGAACTTGAGTGAGCTCAGAAACTTCCAGTACTTTTCCTTCACAGAGTTCCCTTGGCTTGCATTACCAAAAGCAGTTTCCTTGCTCTGCCACTCGTCTCCATTAGCACTTCCCAATGTCACATCAGCATCGGGGGGAAGGGGAGTAATCTGGGAAGGTGATTCCTTAGGACCATTTGTAATGTGTTTTTTTTGGGGGAAGGACACGGGGGACATGGGACTGCCCCCCAGCTCTGTCAGGAGCTCCTTTGCTGTGTGTGCAGTGAGGAGCAGCTGCAGGCAGTGGGGAGAGCAGCAGGAAAATAGAGCTGTGAACCCCTCTAACAGCCTCTCAGGCTTAGCCCTCTCCTCCTCTCAGGTTAGTCCTCTCCCGAGCAGTTCCACCTCCCCAGGCTCTGTCCTGACCTTCCAGATGTCGCTGTCTCTGCTCTGGCCTTGTTTATCTCTGGGTTTCTTGGTTTTACACAGGTAATTGTCCAAGCTGTCGCTTTTTGGGATGAGTGCTTGGGCACACTTTGTTCTGCTCCAAGAGCCAGCATTTTCCCTTTGGCTCCTCAGCTGTGTCAGCTCCTTCTGGCGCCTCCTGACAGCCCCTCTGCTGCTCGATCCCGGCAGGAGCGGAGCTGGGGCTGGAGCCAGGGAGGATTAAAGCCCTCCCTGACAACCTGTGGAGAGAATCACCTGACTGCAGGTGGGCAGAGCCTTGGCTTCAGCTCCACACGCCCTCCCCAACACTTCCCTCCAAATGTTCTCAGCTGAGATCACAGCTCTGTGATGCCTCTCACTGAGCAGAGAAACAGAGAAATACCTCAAAAAAGGGGTCAGATCTCAGAAGGTTTGGGGCACAACGCATCAAACCCAGAACTGGGAGCTGCACAGAGATGCCAAAGCCGAAACTGGAGCATCCCACGTAGCCGATCCTGACTTGCGTCGAGAGCTCAGCTCCCTTGGAACTCTCTCCACACTCGAGGCTGGCTTGAGCATCTCCATCTGACCAAGGCTTCTGGTGCTTGTTTCCCACGTTATTTGTGAGCGTGTCACCACCAAATGCCAGCGCTGAAGGCTGAGTTCCCAGCATGTCAGCACCTCCCGACTCCTCCAGCTGGAGGTGTGAGCCAAGGGCGGACCACGTGGCCCAGGCTCCGGGGGCTGCCGCTCCAAGGAGAAGAATGGTAGGTGAGTGCTAAAAGTGATGGTTTCTCACCCGAACGGAGGAGTTGGCAGGAGGGCTCCAACTGCTGTGTCCTGCCCACCTACGCAAGCCTAGCCTGACAAAGATGGGATGATTCCATTGAAGGAGCATCACGTTATCCCTGGATTCCTGCAGGGGCTGAAACCGCAGTGCAGGCAAAGCTTTGACAGCTCAGAACCTTCCTCACCTGAGCTAAAGAGCCCTTGTCCCCAAAATCCCAGATTTACCAGGTTTTATCTCCTGGGTCTGCATCTTTCCTCCTGGGTTTGGATTTTTTCCAGCTCGTCTGTGCAGCAACTTCTGCCCCAAGAACTGAGTGACACTCACCCTGAGCCGTCCCTCTGCTCATGCATGAACTCAGCTCAGCTATGAATGCCTTTTCTTCTTTATCCAGGGTACCTGCTCTCCCACTCTTCCTGGCATTCCAGAGCTGCCTCTTCCTGGCTCTGAGTGAAAGAAGTTTTTAATGTGCTTTCCAGTCAATTGCTTTTACGAGCTGAATGTGGTGGAAGTGCTGCCTGTGAAGTTGTGAACTCAGTGGCTGTGCCCAGCACATCCTGGCTTTCCTGTGCCCAGGGAATTAGGGAACACTCTCCTCATTCATCAGAAAGCACAGAGCAGTTCACGGGCCAATGATTAAGTGCATTCCAGTGCTCAGAATTTAATTTCTTCTTGGCTTTCTCCTTGAATGAGACAGCATCTTGCTGTGCATAGTCCAGCTCAGTCTGAGCTCAGTCTGGCTGCCTGAGCAGCCCCCAGTCCACAATCCCATGGATGTTCTCCGGGGAAAACCTTTCTCTTCAGCCTACACTCTAATACCAGCCACAATGGATATTGGGATCCAGGAATTGATCCCTGGGAGGGTGGGCAGGCCCTGGCACAGGGTGCCCAGAGCAGCTGGGGCTGCCCCTGGATCCCTGGCAGTGCCCAAGGACGGGGGTTGGAGCAGCCTGGGACACTGGGAGGGGTCCCTGCCATGGCAGGGCTGGGATTGAATGGGATTTAAGGTCCTGTCCAACCCAAACCAGTCTGTGATTCTGTGATCCTGTGACCCTCATAATCTCATATTTCAGATCGAAAAAGGTGAGGTCACTAGGTTTTTTCAGGGTGAAGTAGAGGAGACAGGAGAGACTCATTGCCATCTTCAACATCCTCCTGGGGGCAGCTCTGATCTCTGCTCTGGGATAGGGACAGCCCCCAGGGCACGGCTGGAGCTGGGCAGGGCAGGCTCAGGCTGCATTTTGGGAAAGGTTCTTCCCCCAGAGGGTGCTGGCACTGCCCAGGCTCCCCAGGGAATGGGCACGGCCCCGAGGCTGCCAGAGCTCCAGGAGCCTTTGGCCAGCGCTGCCAGGGATGGACAGGGTGGGGTTGGTGGGGCTGGGCAGGGCAGGGGCTGGGCTGGATGATCCCCATCGGTCCCTTCCAGCTCAGAGCATCCCATGATTCTCTGAAATGTACCACTTTGCACCTTTTTCCTGGTTACTAATTGGAATTAGCCAATTATTTTTCAGAAAACCCCGTTGGTTCATTCAGTCCTCGCCCTGTTGGTGGATAACTCCCCAGCAGGCAGCAGGGAGCTCTTGCACAGCCGCCGTCCCTGAGCTGAGCACTCAGGCCTGGACTTGTCTGAAGGTGAAATTGGAAGGCACTGCAGGCTGCCAGAGATGGGAGTACTCAGATTTCCTGTTGGCTCTGCCGGGCTTGGAGTGGGGAAAAGCGCAGGGACAGTGGGACACTGCCTCAGAGGTGAAAGGGAAAAGCAGAGATGGGGTAAAGCTGCTTCCACGGGTGTTTTTTACTTTGTTTGCTTTTTGTTTCCAGCAGATTCCCAGAGCCCTTGGCACCATCCTTGCTCCTTTCACCCAGCACTAATTTCTGCCCAGCCTGACAGTGGTTTAGAAGAGGTTTCCCTTCATTCTCAGTAATGTTCAATTGTTCAGCCTGAAAGGGTTTCTCCTCACTCAGGTCTTGCTCCCTAAAGAGCTCCCACTGCCCATCCTGTCCTGCTCATTCCCCTTCAATCCCACTGCTGTCCCTGCTGGAATTGATCCCTCTGCCATTTTCACAGCAGGGCGCTGACTCCCCACGCTCTCAGGGATGTTATGATGTTATTTCTCTCTGATGCTCCCTCATTTGTCTGTTAGACCCTTCTGCCCAAACCCATTCTTATGGAAAATTCCATCTCTCATTGCAATGCTGGGAATCAAAGGAGAATCAAATCCCAGACAAGGCTGTGCTGGGCAATCTGAAAACTACCCAGGAAATGCCTCTGAGCTCTGCAGAACCTGTGATTTCAGTGCTGTACATTAAATAACCTTTTCAATGCCAGTGGCTTCGCCACTTCTGATTTTTATATTACAGACAGCTTGGTGTACTCCCTGGAATTTGGGCAAATAACTCAGTGTTGGAATTTACTGCAGCTATTATTTTCATAGTTTTATGTGGAGAGGGGAGGCATTCAAGGAGCTGGAGAAGTCAGCTGCTCTGGAAGTTCCTTCACATCCTGGGAGCTTCCCCAAGCCTTGATATCTGTGTTGTCCTATTGATATTTTGTCACTGTCCCCTAACAGCCCACCCCATGTCCCTCCCACAAGAGTGTGAGCACCTGAGCAGGGTCACGCATTCCTTTCGCATAAAATTCTTGGGAATCTGGGTCCAGTTGGGAAGTTTAGTAGCAATACCTGGGCACTCCCAACCTGTGCAGAGCTCCACACCCAAGCCCAGCTGTCTGCAGGAAGTTTTAGAGAAACACAATTATTCCCAAAGTGGTTTAATTTGGTCAGCTTTGAGGAAGCTGGACTTGGATCTGGGAGGACTTTTCCAGCCTTGGTGATTCCATGGTTCTACAAAACCCACGCTTCATACTTGATCCTGCTGCATTTACAAAATTAAGAGATCCAAAAGCATTTTCTGAGCCCCGAGTTATCCAGGTTTGTGCTTTTAGCAGGCGAGGGGTGCAAAAATGATGAAGCTTAGGCAAAGCTCCTAAAGCCAGGGCTGAGTTCAGGGGAGCTGCCGTGGGCCTGAAGTGCTCATGCCAATGGTTCAGTTGATGTGGGATAAATTCCTTGGAGCTGTGCAGCCAATTAGGAGACTTGAATATTTTGACTCTGAGTATCTGATTAGACCATGGGAAGATTTCCTTGGGAAGTGTCCCCAGGAGTTGCAGGCTCCCTGTCCAGCTGCACCCCAGTCTCAGCTATGGTTTGTGGTGGGACCAGATCCCATTCTGGATTGCTTGAGGTGGAAACTCAACCCTGTGTGAGGGACTGGCACAAATCTCAGTGGCCACACTGGGGGAACTGAAACCTCTGCCTTGATCCTGGCCTGGGCTGAGACTCAGCTCAGCTCGTTCAGGTCACTGTGGGAGCTCCCACACCCTGGGACCAAGGGAGCAGTTGTGGGAGCAGCCCTTCCACTGTGCCTTTCCTGGAAGAAGGACTCCATCCCGCTTCTCTCGTGGCCCAGTTTGGATTTGGGATCCCAACCCATCTGAGCCAGCATGTTGTATCTGGCTTTAGCAGTTCCTCTCCTGGGGATCAGTTGGAAGGTCTGTCCCACTTGAGGAGATCATTCCCTGCTGCAGCACAGAANGATGGACACAGGGACACCCAGGGACATTCAGGGACCCCCAGGGCTGAGGGCCCCTCTCACTGGGGCTCCTCTCCAGCCTGAGCAGCCCCAGCTCCCTCAGCCTTTCCTGGGCACGGAGCTGCTCCAGCCCTTCCTCAGCTCCAGGAGCTCCTGCCCCTGCTGTGCTGAGGATCCAGAGCTGGACACAGCACCCAGAGGTGCCCAGGGCTGGGCACAGGGGCAGGATCACCCCTGACCCGCTGGCAATGCTCTTCCTCATCCTCTCGGGAACATCCCCAGGATCTGCCACCTCTGCTGCCCTGCCCATCCCCACAGGCTCCTCCTTTTGTGCCCATCCCTCCCTCCCTGGAGCATCTGCTGCTGAGATTCCATGTCACGCTGATCCTGGCACCCAGCCCTCACACCTTTCCAAGAGATTTTCCCCATTCCTGATCCCCTCCTGGAACCCTGCAGGGGACTGGGAAGGTGGAATGATCCCAGTGGAGCTCTCCCCATTCCAGGCTTTTCATGTCTTGGTTGTTTCTTCAGCACTGAAAGCTCTGTGACAGGGAATGTGCCCTGGATAAACTTCTGGGAAATCAGCCTCTGAAATATGTGCAGGGAAATGGACACATTAATAAATTTTATTTGAGCTTTCAATTTCCTGAGCAGGAAAGTGATGATTTTGATCATGAATATTAATAATGTGAGGGCAGCGGATGAAGAGAGAGTCGGAGGCTGCCCATGGGAAGCCAAAGGCTGCATCCTGGCATAGGCAGGGAGGGGCCGTGCTGCCATCCTGGATTTCCCATCATCTACTCCACTCTGGAGGGACAAGAATTTGATCCTGATTTCCTGCCCAGTTCCTTCAGGCTATGGAATCTCTCCCAGCACAGTCTGCCATTGCTGGAAGCCAATCCAGGGGTGGTTATTTTACCCCTGTGCTCCCAGGGCCGTGCCATGCCTGCCATCCCATCCCATCCCATCCCATCCCATCCCATCCCGCTTCCACCAGTGCTGCTGAAAAGTTCATCTCCTGGAGCATCCCCTTCACATTAACATAATCTCATTAAAATGAAAATGGGAGTGAGCATCAGCAGTGCCAAGGCTGCCTGGGTGAGGCCTCAGCAGCTCCTGGTGCAGTGGCCTGGGCGTGCAGAGAAGTGCCACCTTTCCCTGCTGCTGTGGCACAGGCTGACAGCCCTTCCGTCACCTCCCCGCCACCACTCACTCCATCTTCGCCTTCTCCTGCTCCAGCTCCCACTGGCTCCATCCCTGCTGCTGCTGCTGCTGCTGCAGGGGTTGGTTCATTGCCAGACCTACTTTGGTCCTGGAATGTTTTTTAATTTCCTTGGGTTATTTGTCAGCCTGGGAGCTCCTGCTACCTGAGAACTGTCCTTGAAGCCAGATCCTGCATCTTTATTCCTCACACTTAACCTCAGCAGCCTTCTTTTGATAGTGGGGTATTAGCAATAACAGAATATTGTTGATCATTGTTAGAGCTAAATATTGCTTTTTGTCCCCCAGCTTTATGACATGCATTTGCAGAGTTCAGGATCCTAGGAGGAGTTTACCCTGTGACTCACATTTAAACAAAATGTAGTGGCCGAAGTGGTCAAATTTTCTCACTTTCAAATGTCCAAAAATATTTTGAAATGATGTGAAACCTTCCTTTTGCTCCTCAGAGTGACCAACGGCTCCTTGAAGATTTAATTCTGATAGTTTAGTTGGGAACATAATTTCCATGTTGTTCTTTTGTGGTCTTTTTTTCCGTAAGAACCCACAAATTTACAAAATTCTTCTTTTCCTTAGCTCCTGGTGGCATTTTATATTAAATTTCCTGGAGAAGTGCAAACAAACAAACAAAACTTTGTGTAAATAATGAAGGCAAACCTTATTAACCCACATTGAGAGCAGCAGCCAATTCAGGGATAAAACAACTGTCCTACTTTAGGTGGGAAATCAGGAAAAAACCATTAGACCTTCTAAAAAACAAGTGGGTTTTTACATATGCAGAGGTGTTGGTGAAAGGGGGAGCTGGGGAATGAATGAAGGAGCAGTTATGGATGGTTAAAGACGGGTTCAGCCACTAGGATTTGGAGTTGAGGTCTTTGGGGAGAGTTGCCCTTGAGCCCCTGCAGGACATGGACTCCAGGGGGCCCAGGGCACACATTCTTGAAGAAAAAGCAATTTTCTTGGAAATGGACCAGCTTTGCCAAACTCCTGTGTGTTTTTCCCAGGAGGTGTTGTTCCCAGCAGGATCCTCAGGAGGGACAGGGGACACAAACCTTTCCCAGCTCCCTGGCCAGTGCAGGGATGATCCTGGAAGCTGCAGGAAGTGCTGAAACATCATGGAGTCATGGAATGCTTTGGGTGGGAAGGGACCTTAAAGCTCACCCCTGCCATGTTCAGGGACCCCTCCCACCATCCCAGGCTGCTCCAGCCCCAGGGTCCAGCCTGGCCTCGGGCACTGCCAGGGATCCAGGGGCAGCCCCAGCTGCTCTGGGCACCCTGTGCCAGGGCCTGCCCACCCTCCCAGGGAACAATTCCTGGATCCCAATCTCCCACCCAGCCCTGCCCTCTGGCACTGGGAGGCATTCCCTGGCTCCTGTCCCTCCATCCCTTGTCCCCAGCCCCTCTCCAGCTCTCCTGGAGCCCCTTCAGGCCCTGCCAGGGGCTCTGAGCTCTCCCTGGAGCCTTCTCCCGGGGAACCCCCCCAGCTCTCCCAGCCTGGCTCCTCACCGCACCATTCTCTGGAAACCTTTCAGAGAGCCCAAGTCCATTAAATGCCCTTAGACAGGAATTCTCAGCCCCATTCCCTGTTTGCAGACACTCCACAGGGGCTCGGCCAGAGCTTGTCCTGTCCAGAGCAAGATTATCCAAGTCACAGCATGCCCAAGGAAAGCAGAAATTGTTGCAAACAGCAGCAGCTGCATCCATCTCCAAGGCCCCAAATATCACTCCTGCTGTGGGTATTTCCCATCAAACTTCCCAGAGAATGCCCTTCTCCCAGATGGATACCACCCCACCCCTCTCCA
>VWZN01015171.1:57702-72092 GCA_013396955.1 Regulus satrapa | reverse complement strand
AAAAAAAAAAAAAAGCAAACAAGTGAAGGGTGGCAAAAAAAATTATTGTATTTAGCAAATTCCCTGCTCAGCCTCTTGGCTGTCTCCATCCCAGCCCAAAATCTGCTCCTGTTCCTGCAAATAAAGCCTGTTTTGGCTGGATACAGAGCTGCTCCTGGCCATCCTTCCAGATGGATGAGCCACAGCCATGGGGAATCTGGTTCTTCCCAGCTGCTGGTGCCTCACAGCTCCTGTGCATTTGGGGTCCCTACAGAGAAATGACCTGAGCTTGGTCCTGGACTTCAGAATCCACTTGGCCAAGAGAGAACAACACCTTGGAGGGGATGGAGAAGGAGCAAACCCCTGCCTGGGGGAAATTCTGGAGAGCAGCAGCCAGACTGTCCTGGCTCTCCTCTCCTTGGACGCCACGGACTGCAGGCACGGCTCTCTGGGATGAAGGGCTCTGGCAGGAGGGAGCAGCACCAGGGATCAGGAACAGCTGCTGCAGGGGGACAAAGGAAGAGAAAAGGAGGCTCAGGGGGCCCTGGTGGCTCTGCACAGCTCCTGCCAGGAGGGGACAGCCGGGGGGGTCGGGCTGTGCTCCAGGGAACAGGGACAGGAGGGGAGGGAACGGCCTCCAGGGGATGATCAGGTTGGACATCAGGAGGAATTTCTCCATGGAGAGGGTGGTCAGGTATTTAAAGGGGCTGCCCATGGAGGTGTGGAGTCCCCATCCCTGGAGATGTCCAAGGAAGGTCTGGATGTGGCACTCAGTGCTCTGGACTGGGGACAAGGTGGGGATTTGGCACAGCTTGGACTCGATGACTTTGGAGGGGTTTTCCAGCCTCTGGGATTCTGGAATGCCATGATTCTGTAAGTCCTTAAGGACTTACAAGTATCAGGCTGATTTAATCCTCCATGGATAGCTCTCTACACCTGGATATTGTAGAGCTCTTTCCTGACATCCAAAGAGGAAAAATAAAGACACTGAGAGCAATTTGGTGACACCTCAGTGCACCAGGTTGGAAAGGGTGAGGAGCCCAAGCACTGCAATTTAAAATTGCAAAATGCCTCAGGGAGGATCAAGAAACTGAGGGGAAGATAGACATGGAAATATCCAGGGACCTACATGGAGGACATGGACTGGAAAGCAGAAAATACAGAGGAAGAATCCTCAAACATGGTTAGCAAAGGCTGGAAGATGAGCAGGGCTGGGAAATGTTTGGGTTCCAGAGCTCAGGGATGGGCGGGATTCCTCTGGGTGTCCTTAGGCTCTCAACACCTGGCGGGAGAACTTCCACACCTCCTCCTGCCCCCTCCTGCTGCTGCTGGCTCACCACAGGTGACAGCACAGTGGTGGTCACGGTGTGAGGAACCGAACCAGCCCCAGTCACGCTGACGTCCGTCTCTGTGCCCAGCACCACGAGGAGAAGGAATTGGCAGGGTCCAGCCCGGATGTGTTTGGGTAAGGAAAGGCAGCAGCGGTGTCCTGTGTCCCATCCCCTCCCCAGGTCAGTCCTGCTCCTCGCCAGGAGCAGCCACAGCCCCTGCCCCACTGCCCCTGCCCCAGCCTGGGTAAAGCAGCCGGATCAGGGCAGGCAGGGAGGCCCTTCCCTGCCCAACGGGGTTCCCCCGGATTCGGGAGTGGCTGTGCTCCCCCTGCTTCCAAGGACAGCCAGCGTGAGGAAACATCAAAGAGGGCTTTGCAGCCCGCGCCTCCTCCACAGAGCACCGAGCAGCAGCAGCAGCTGGGAGCTGAGGTATTAAATATGCACAACCTCGCAGATCACACGGTAGCACTTAGCTGGCCCCTAATTAAGAGGCAGCTGCTTCCTCATCCAGGGGAAAAAGCCTGCTAGAAGCCAGTGGAATTTCCCTGTGTGATGGCTGATTAATGAGGAGCCCTGGAGCTCTTTCCTGCCTGGCTCCAAGATGCCAGAGGGATCCTTCAACCTCTCCCAGCTGCTGAGGGGCTCTGCTTAGGACACTCCCAGCCAGGCAGGGGGGTGGGATCTCACTTCAGCTAAGCTGGAGCTGCAAAGGTAAATGCTGGGAACAGGTGGAAGGACTTCTGGAGGTCCATGCCAGTTCCAGAGCTGCTTTCTGCATGGAAGAGCTTGGAATGAATAAAAGAAATCTTGTTGCCCTAAATCAGCCCCTCCAGCCATGAGCTCTGCCTCTCCATCGGTTCTTCTCATTAATTAATTACATTTGTATTCACAGGACACAGAACTCTCCCAACCGTGGGCCAAGGTCCCTCCCTGCTAGGGTTGGGGCAAACAAACAAAACAAGGTCCTCCCCTCTCCAAAGAGCTCCGAGTCTGGAAAAGTTGACTGCAGCCAGCCAGCCATGGAGTGTGGTGGGATTATCCTGCCCCGAATGTATTTTTGGGAGGTACTTTGGGAGACATTTCGTGGCAGTGGGATGCCAAAGGTGCCTTTGGTGTGATTCCCAGAATCCTGGCATCTGGAAAGCCCAAGTGACTGCTCAGAGGGCTGTTCCTGTGGAGGACATGGGATCCATGGGCTCGGCTGGGACAGACGGGGTCAGCACCCCCTTTTCCATCGGCCGGGTGAGGCAGGAGGCTTCCAGGAGCTTCCAGGAGCTGCACCCATGGTCAGCATCCCCTTTTCCCTCAGCCAGGTGGGGAAAGAGGCTTCCAGGAGCTTCCAGGAGCTGCACCCATGGTCAGCACCCCCTTTTCCCTCAGCCAGGTGGGGAAAGAGGCTTCCAGGAGCTTCCAGGAGCTTGGCTGACCAGAGCACCTCCACATCCTCCCAGCGAGGAAGAGAGCAGGTCTGGGATCCTCAGGAGGAGCTGGACACGGATTCTCCTGCTCAGCACCATCCCCGTGGGGCGCGAGGATCAAGGGCACCCCGCCTCACACTCAGCAGGACACAGGCTGAGTTCTGAGTGGCTGCGCAGCTCCCAGAGTTTCCCCTTAACGAGAGCAGAGTCATTAGGGATGAGCTGTTATTTATGCTCCGGGAGAGCGGAGCTGATGCCGAGAGGAGATTGGGAGGTGCTTCCCGTTCCCCCAGTGATGAATCACGGCCTCTCCCTGCTGCCCACTGTTTTGCCCCAATCCCCAGCCCCTGCTGAGAACTGAGTTTCCAGTAAAGCCAAATTGCCACTCAGCCTCTTCCACCAGTTACACAAATCCAGATATGGGAGGAGATGGATAGGGATGGGGGGAAAAAAAATAAAAAATCCCTCTCAAATCCCGCATTTATTTATATATTTAATGTGAAAAATTAAACAGCAAACAAATCCTGTATCTTTGTCAAAGCCAACGGGATGAAAAGGATTTGCAGTGGTTTTGCTCGCTGTTCTATTTATGCCATTCCAGTGAAATCCATGAATAAATTCTTCCCAGGGTTTCCCAGAGCCCTTATGGGAAAGCACAGGCACCCAGGTGTGCAGGCAGTGGGCAGGTAAAGCACAGCTTAAGGATTTTGGGAGCAGGGCCCAGCTTGGCAGCACATCCCAGATCCTGTCAGGGAGGTGGAGGGGCCACAGGGATTTCTGCATAATCCCTCCCAAGGATCTGAGCTCTGGAATCTGCAAATATTTGTCCAAGGTAAACAAAGAGAAGAGGTTTGCTTGGGATGAAACACAGTGAGGAGCTGGGATGAACTTCAGAGGGAAAACAGGCTGGAGCACGGAATGGAGGCTGCTGCAGGGATCAACTCAGGGAGCAAGGCCGGGATCTCCTCCAGTGCATCCAGCCCTGATGGGAATCCTGTTTTGATTTTCCTGGTCAGACCAAGGCAATCCCCCGGCACTGGAGTGTTGCTCACCTGGGCAAAGCTGTGTGGTGAGAGGTGTCCCATGTCCCTGTTCCCAGGAGTTCTCTGTCCCTCTTCCCAGGTCTCCCATGTTCCTGTTCCCAGGAGTTCTCTGTCCCTCTTCCCAGGTCTCCCATGTTCCTGTTCCCAGGTGTTCTCTGTCCCTCTTCCCAGGTGTCCCTCCCATGGCAGGGGTGGCTCTGGACGGGCTTTAGGGTCCCTTCCCACCCAAACCATTCCGTGATTCAATGGACTGGCACCAATGGGATGTTCAGGCTGTTCCTTGGCACAGTCCCCAGCCTGTGATGTCACTGAGGTGCCAACACAATGCCAGGTGCTCTGGCCCTGGCCAGGCTTTTCCCTGGGGCTGGCAGAGCTGTTTGCAGTTCGGAAAGGCTCAGGGAGTGCTGAGAATTTTCAGGTATTTCTGTGCTCATTTGGGAATTAAATCTTTGCCATCCCCTGGAAATGGAAGCCCCTTTGATGCCGAGGACAACGCAGATTCTCTGCCTCATTAGATCCCAGTACAAATCTCCCTCCCCCTGCTCTGCCTGGAGCTGACTCCCACTGAAATTCAGCCTGCCCAGGCCATCCGTGGAACTGAGCTGCCCCCAGCCGGCCCTGCCCCCCCAGCTCCATTTCCCAGGCCCATTCCAGGGGGACAGGCGGGGCAGCTCCCAGGAGAGCACACCCTGCCAGGTGCCTTTTCCCCCACTAACGAGCTGCAGGACGCTGCAGGCACTGAATCAGAAATAGGAGTTCTGTTGCTCTCCATCCCATGGGAATTCTCCTCCCTCCTGGGTGAAAACAGCTCTTCCCAACTCCACCAGGATCTGAGGATTAGAGCACAATAAAGAGCTGGAGAGACACAAGAGGAGGGGCTCTGGAGTTTATTTTCTGTCCCTTGTCTGCCCCTCCAACATCCAGGGGATGATGCTGCCTTAAAAGGCAGAATTTCTGACGCACTGGGGAGGGGAAGGGTTTATTTTGGGGTTTCCAGCACTGGTGTGAAATTCAAATCTCATTCAGCAGCAGCTGACTCGCTCATTAATTGATTCTGCTGCCAAGGCTCCCTCATTATCCCTCACTGCCTTTCCCTCCTTTGCAGGATGTGTCCCCACTGGATTTTGCCATCATTCCCAAGCAGAAAAGCTCTCTCCTGGGACCCTGGATCTCCTCTGGTTCCTCTCTTCCCTGTTCTGTGTCACCCATGGACATCTGTTGTGTGTCCTTCCCTGCTGCCTTCCTGAGGTGCCTCCCGTTCTCTCTCCCTCTCCTGAATCTCCTGTTCCACTGCACCCTCTCCTTTTCCCTCCGTGAGTTTTCCCTCCCCTTGACCTCCCGCCCTTTTCCAGCACATCAGATGAATCCCTCGGGCCCTCCTGCCTGCCCCGCAGTGGGAGTTTAACAGTGCTGGCGGGTCAAAGAGCGGGTGAGACGGGAGAGGCAATAACCCAAACCATTGGTGTTATAAACCCAGTTTGTTTTGAGCTGTAGTGCCCAGAAATGCCTCGTTTTGTCCCTCCCCTGCTCACTGACTTGTGTTAAACAAGCTTCCCAGGGATGGAGCTCCAGAGGTGCTGGAGTGACGCTGAGTCCCAGGATCCCAGAATGGTTTAGGTTGGAAGGGTCCTTGAACATCACCTCTGCCATCCACGGGGTTATCCCACCTTTCCTGGAACAAGAGCCAAGTGGAGCATCCCCAAACCCACAGCTGGACCTCACGCATCCCTTTCCAGGTGCTGTTCATGCCCAGCTTTCCCTCCACATTCCTAAGGAAAAGCCCTGGGACACCCAGCACCATGCGTGTCCATCAGGGCTGGCCTGATCCAAGGATTCTGGGAGCTTGGGGAGCACCAGCTGTACAAAAAAAAAATACCACCCCAGAGCCTGAAGAGGCATCAGCAGCCAGGGAAAATTTTGCTTTGAGGGCTGGGTTTTGTCAGAATGAAAATGTCTCTAGAAAATGATTTTAATATTTCCCTCAGCATTTTCTATTATTCATTAAAAAATTAAAGCCGGGGGTTTATCTGAAGTGGTTTTGTGAGAAGTTCAACAGCCTGCACAGGAAAAACTTGAGGGGAAAAAAGGAGTAGTTTAGGAAAAATATTCAATTCTCCATCAAAATAGGGCTTAACTGGGGAAATATTAAGCAGCTGTAACAATATTGGTTCAGGAGGGAAATCGCTGCAGACAGAAGCTCATTTCTCGGAGCTGACTTTTCATCAAAGCTCTGCCTTTCTTTCTGCCTCAAAATTTCAGTTGAAAATATGATTTCGTATCCCTACAGGAATCAGGAACTTTCTGAAATCAATTTGGTTTAGTCAAGAATCCAACTTTCCGTCCAGGAAGAGTTTGGCCAGGAAATCCTTGCCCATCTCTCCACATTGCAAGTGACACCCTGTTCCCATCCCCCATCTCCTGCCCATCCCAGGGAATATTCATTTGTGGATTTGTTTGGAAATATTCACAGTCCCTGCAGAGGTCATTAAGCATTTCTTGGATTTTACTCCCTCCTTGCTGTTTCCTTCTGTTTTCCTTGACTTTTTTTTTTTTTCCTCTTCTGAGCATGATCCAAGTGCCACCTGGCACCCGGATTTCCCCCTTTTTATTGGGATTTGGGGCTGCAACGAGCACAAGTCTCCCTCAGATATTGATCCTTATCCAGTGAGCTGCATGTTCATGGGAGAGGCCCAGGGGAGCACTGTGGGCTCCTGTGCTGTGCATGCAATAATTGGTGGTGCCTCATCGGTTCCGGATTGGTGTGGCTTTGGGATGGCGCATCAGGACACAGGGAATGCCTGGGAATAACATCCTGGAGATGCTGGGACCGCTGCACGAGCGGGATTCTGGCTTTCCGGAGCTTTCCCTGATCCTGAGCACTCAGGATGGATTCCCCGTACATGGAGGCAGTGGATGGAGGAGCCCTCAGCAGTCACCGGGAAGAATCCCCATGGATTCTCCACAGCAGCATTCCAGCTTTCCTCAGCATCAAAGGGGCCTCTTTGCTCCGTTCCTAATTTGGCTTTTTGCAAGAGCAAAGCCGTCCCGGTTTTCTGATAAAGAGGCAGGCAGGTGCTGCCGAGGAAAATGCTGACACCTCCCTGCTGAAGTGAAAGGTTTTCCATGGAAGCTGTGCCAAAGGCAAGGATTTGGTCAGCTGGGAGCCCCTTGCTGGCACAGCTGGGTCTGGCCTCGGGCTCCGTGTTCGAGAGAGCTCTCAAGGAATTCCTAATTGGAGAATTTGGTGCTGCCTGAGCAAAAAGCAAACGGCAACTGCCAATTTCTCCAGGTCTTAAAAGCACTGGAGAGGGAGATTCCTCTCCAGGATAATGAGCCATGGAATATTTGTTACAGAGCTGAGCAGCTGATGTGACACCGCCGGGGCTCGGGGCGGCTGCTGTGCCGGGCAGTGTGCCCTGCTTGGTAATGAGCTCCTGCAGCCGGGGGTTCCCAGGGATCCCCTCAGCCCCGGAGGGCTTGGAGTGAGCGCCAGCTCCTGCCAGAGCTCCTCCCGGGAGCAGGAGTCCCAGGGAAGCAGTGATGTGTTGTGCTGCTGTGTGCCCCAAGGACACGGGAGCAGTGGGAAGGAGCTACGGGGACATCTCTGCAGCTCCGGGGTGGGTTTGCCCAAGCCCTCAGGCTTGCATTGCTTTGGCTCCCAGAGCTGCCTTGGGGCTTGGAAAGAAGCGTTTGGGAAGTTGTTCCTCTGAGCTGAGGGATTTGCCATGGCCTTTGGGAAAGTGCTTTCGGAAATCTGTCGCTTTCAGGTGATGCACCAGGCCCAGGAGCTGAAGACACATGGAAGAGCTGCTGGGGGTGGAGCTGAAGGGAGAACACGTCTAAAAAATATTCCAGAAAAATTGGAATTTGCCTGCTTTGCCTTCAAGCAGCACAGCCACATCCACGCAGGAGAAAGGGTCAGGTGGGGTCCTCCAGCCCCCAGAGGATCCAGGGCTGCACCCTCACCCTGCTCAGAGGAACAACTGGGGACTCATTGGCTGATGCCCAAGGGTTCTCCTTGGCTCTGAGGGGTGGTCCTGCAGGATCCACACACAGGGGTCAGCGCTGGGGCCACCTCCAGGGAGGGAACTGGATCCCACTTTGGCGCTGCTGTCTCAGGGAGGGTTTGGATTTGTCAGACTGGCAAACAGGACAGCTCCCAGGAACTCTGACAAAACAAAATGAAACAAATGCAAACCCCCTCTGAAACAAAGAAACAAACAAACCCCCGAAACTCAACCAAATAAACAAAACAAAGAACCAAAAGAAGCAAAACAACCGAGCAAAAGTTGCTTGCTTTCCATTTCTGAGAGGAAAGAGAGCAGGGCTGGGTGGGATACTGGGATCCAGGAATTGTTCCCTGGGAGGGTGGGCAGGCCCTGGCACAGGGTGCCCAGAGCAGCTGGGGCTGCCCCTGGATCCCCGGCAGTGCCCAAGGCCAGGCTGGACCCTGGGGCTGGAGCAGCCTGGGCCAGTGGGAGGGGTCCCTGCCACGGCAGGGGTGGCACTGGGATGTTCCTTCCCACCCAAACCATTCCATTATTCTGTAAAAAAACTTAAAAACAAAACGTTGACATCACTGTTTGCAGTTTGGGCTGGCTCTGTCCCATTGGTGCCAACGAATATTCCCTGTTCAGCTCCATCCCCACTCTCCACACAGACATGAAATCCCTTCCTCGGGAAGCTGGAGCACTCTGCCCTCAGAAAGTGGATTTCTGTCTCTGTTTATCATCATTACCCTTTTCTAACTGTTTTTTTTTTCCTTAATTCCCATATAATCCTGTTGAAATGAGACAACCAGGAAGGCCCTTGGCCTGCAGGGTGCCGATCCCTTCCTGCTGCTCTGCTCCTTATTCCTCACCCTTCCAAGCTCCCTTTGCTTCCTGCTGATCAGAGCCCACTGAAGCCTTCACTGCCTTGTCCAGCTCTTCCCTTTCCCAACCAGGATTATTTTGGAGCTCATTCCTGTACTCGGGTGGGAAGGATTTATGATTATTTCCCCATCTACTTTCTTATACCTTTATCAACCTTTATCCTAGCAATAAACTCCCAGTCCGCGCATGTTTTGATTCCTGCTCCCTTTCCTGGCAGCAGCCTCAGGTTTGGCTGCTCTCTAACACACATCCCATGCAAATGTTGCCTCCTAATTTGCTCCTTTTCAGGTAGTTTAGGAATATTACACATCCCAAACCCCAGCACAGACCTTTGGGGAGCACTCCTGGCAACCACTTTCATTTATCGCTGCTCTTTATTCCTCTCCCCTAACCTGTGATGTGTTCCCACCAAAGCCAAGGTTCCTGAGGAGCTCCTAATGAGGGAAATCCAGGCTCACCCTCCTCTCCGTGTTTGCCAGCTCCTTCGAAGGGCTCCGATGTCTGAGGCATTTCTCCCTGTGCACATCCCTGGCTGCTCACTCATTCTGCACTGCAGCTTTTCCCAGTGTTCCCAGGGCAGCAGTCAGACTGCTCCGTGCTCCCTGGCTTCCCTGGGAGCTCCTTTCAGAGCTTGGCATCTCCTCTGCCACCTCCCTTTCCTTTGGCACCAGGGCCAGGGTCAGCCAGGGGTTCCCAGGCACGGGGAGAGCTCAGCAATTCCAGGCTCCTTGGCGAGGCTGGGCACTCCAGCTGGGACGGAGTTTGTCATTATTCTCTTGATGGATTCAGTCTAAAATCCCCTCTCCTGACTCCTCAGCTCCTCTCATCTGTCTCTACCACCACCCAAAGGTGCTGGCCAAGGATTCTCTCCATGTTCCAGTGCAGGGAGCTAACAGGAACAGGGATTTTCTGCTGGCATTTTTCCGTAACAAACCCTCCACCGCCCTTGGGTCACCTTTGGCCCCGGAGGTTTTCAGCAGGTTCCCTGAGGACCTCTCCTTCCCGGGACTCTTTGGGGAAAGACTGAGCAGACCTGAGGATGAGACAAGGCTCACCTGAGTGGGGCAGAGGGGCAGAATCCCCCCTCCCCTGCTGCCCACACTGGGGCTCAGCCCGGGGGGGTTTCAGGGCTGGGGCAGGTCCAGCCCTCACCCACCAGCACCCCAAATCCTTCTCCCAGAGCTTCTCTCCATCTATTCTGTGCTCCCTGTGGATTGCCCCAGTCCGGGGCAGGATTTGCTCTGTGGCAGAGCAGGACAAGTCCCCCCAGAGGGGAAGGGGGGGAGCCTCGGCTGCAGGTGCAGCACATTGGCTGCCCCGGGAGCAAATTCTGCTTTTTCTGTCTCTTGGTTTTGTCAGAGAGAAGGGCCCTTGGCGGGGCAGCAGGGGATCTCCGCTGTGGCTCTCATGGCTGGGTGATCAGCCCTTGCAGCTCCCGCGTGTCCAGACTCTGGCTTTTCCTACCACCTCCATTCATCCGCGGGCTCAGCCTCCCTTCCCGAGTTAGCCCCCACGCCACACCTTCCCCCACAGCTCTCTGGACAAGCCTGCCCCGATAAAAGCAGCAGTCGGAGCACTGAGCGCAGCCCCGGCAGCGGGAGAAGCTCCACACAAATTCCAAAATGTCACTTTGGAAGTTCACACTTCATCTTTTTTAGCTGCGGAGGGGAAAGATCCTCCTCAATGCAAATTAGCACTGCAGCAAAGATGCCAGAGCTTCTTTGCCTCCCCCAGTCGTGGTGAGATTCAAGATTGCTGCATGATTAAGCCCTGGCAGCTTTGCCTCCCCTCCTTTTTCTAAAACAAACATTAAATTATGAAAATAAATGTAAAAAATCCCTTCTGCTCCTGCAATCTGGATGTTATGGATCCAATGGACCGGAGTCAGAATATAGAAATTCAAAAGGTTACCGAGAAATATCAGCTCTTCATCCTTCATTTCACAGCCTTTAAATCAGGATTAAATGATTGCATTAAGGCAGATGAATATTAGAGAGGGAATTGGCTGAAATTTTGCAGGAATACTTCTAGTCAGGGAAAATGGAAATGTGGAGAAAACAAAATGTTTTGCAAGTCCATATTTGTTTTGCAGCTTGTGCATTTATTAGAGACTCTTGGGCAGTGTCACCTTCCTTGGGCTCCCATCATTGTGCTTTTGAGGGTTTGAGGTTAATTAAAAAAGGAGAGAGAGAAAAGGGGATGTCCCAGTTTTCAATTGAAATGTTTGTGGTTTGTCAAACTCGTCTTCACTTTAGCCACAAGAAATTTTTCTTTGAGTTTCTGCTTTTCTGAAAAAATTCAGTGTGGCTTGGCTTTAGCTTGGAGTTGAGCTCTGGGATCCTGTGAAAAATCTGGGTTTGTACGGAATTCAAGTTGCCACCAGATCCTCTCCTTTTCTGTTCTCTCCATTTGCATCCCGACTTCGGGTAGCTTTTGTCTTTAATTGCTCCGGTCTATTTTAATAAATACTCCGTCAGCAAATCAGTCCGAGGCTCTTCTCCTGCCTTTCCTCCGCCTTTCATCTGCAAAACCCAGATGAGATCTGCACCAGGGCTGGGAACTGAAGGACACAGCAAGGGACGTTCTCCATTCCCAGCTGATTTTTCCGGATAAAAGCTTTGGAAAATCGTCGTGTTTGACGTTTTGGCATTTGTTGAGGATGGGCCATGTGAGGGTTGTCCTCCCTTCCAGAGGTAGGAGGGAATCCCACACATCTCCCTGTGCTGGGAGTGCTTGGAGAGCTGCAGGTGTGAAGGGAAATCCCAGTGGAAAATGAAAGAAATCAGAGGTTTCGGAGCATGGGGCCAAGGGGATGGACACCAAAATTCCCAGGAGGACTTTTCCATGTGCTGTTCAGTGAGGGAATGCCACAACCAACCCATGGGAGAAGGCCAAGGGCACTGGGGCCGTGGCCCTGCATCCCTCAGGTCTCCCTCCCAGGCTGAAGGAAGGGCTGTGGAACGCAGCAGCTGCCTCCCATCTCTGAGAAGATTGCCATCACCCAGGAAGGCAGGAGAGCATTTCCATTTCCTGCGCAGATGGTAATGGGAAAGGAAAAAAAAAAAAAAAAACAACAAAAAAACCAAACAAACAACGGAAAAAAAGAAGGAATAAAGTGTGCAGTGCCTGATTGAGCGAGCAGAGCTTGTGGGATTTATCCTACATTTATTGTGGGAATAAAGTAAATACTTCTCTTTCCCAGGAGCAGGCAACCTTCATTCATGCTCCCAACTCTCCTGACAAAGCTGGATTTCCAGGTGGGAGCTCCCAAACCCTGGCTCCAGGTGGGAATTCCCACCCTCTGGCTCCAGGTGGGAGCTCCCAAACCCCTCCCAAGCTCCAGGTGGGAGCTCCCAAACCCCTCCCAAGCTCCAGGTGGGATTGTTTTGGGACTGGGGCTGTTCAGTGTCTTTGCTTTGTACTCCCTGCTCCTCTCTCAGCCCCAGCTTCACTCTGCAGAGACCCAGGACAGCCTGGGAGGGTGGGTTTGGGACCTGGACACCAAGGCCAGTGCAGCTGCCGGCCTTCCCAAAGAAGATTCCCTCTCTCCTGACCTCCAGCCATGCAAAATTCTTCATGCTTCCCTCCTTTTCAAAATTCAGCAATTCCCAAATACCCAAATTGGGTGAGGCTGGCACAACCCCATCCCTGTGGCTGCCCACGGTGGCCGTGTCCCAGCGCTGGGGAAGCACCAGGAAACAGGACCTGGATCCAGGAATCCATGAATTGTAGTAGCTGAGGGAAAATCTGCTTCCCAGCGTGGATTGTGGAGCTGTGAGGAGCTGCAGGTGCAAAGCTGGAGTGGGAGAACCTGCAAGGAGCAGCCCCCAGGGATGGGTGTGACCCCGTACCCAGGGTGTTCCTCCAGTCCTGCACCGGCTCCTCCAGGAGGAAACTGGAAACTGGGGGAGCAGCAAGGAAAGGAGAAATTTACCACCCCAAATTTATCCTTCAAGAGCCTCAGCACATGGAATAATCCAGGTTCCAGCAGGAAAATCACTGCTGCTGCCTGCTTAGAGATCTCCCTGCTGGCACAGCACGGATGGATTGAGGGATTCCTGGCTGGGAGCATCCCTCACTGCTGGCCACCATGGAACTCTGGATTGTTACTGGGATGGAGACTTCTCCATTCTGCCCCAGTGTCTGTGCAGATGGATCCTGCCCGGCGCCTGATCCCTCTGGCACCGCGGACACCCAGAGGGAGCCCAACCCTCCCCCTGTTCTGAGGGTCACATCCCATCCTCCTTCCTCCCCATCCCTGCTCCCAGAGCAGCTCTGGCTGCCCCTGGCAGCGTCCCAGGCCAGGCTGGATGGGGCTTGGAGCACCCTGGGATAGTGGGAGGTGTCCCTGCCCATGGCAGGGGTGGCACTGGGTGGGATTTGACCCTTTCGAACCCAAACCATTCCAGGATTCTGTGTCTCTTCCTCATATCTCGGTGTAGGTTGTGTCCATGCAGCCTCTGGGTTCCCATCCCAGCTCCAGCACAAGCCAGGTGAGCAGCTGGGAACTAAAATTCCCCCTTTCCTACAGATCATATTAAAAATAACTCCCCTGAAAAACAAACAAACAAACAAACAATCCCAAAAAACCAAAACCACAAAAAACCCCAAAACAAACAACCCCCCCCCCAAAAAAAAAACCCACAAACAAACAAAAAAAAACCCCAAACAATTCTTGTCAGAGAAAATGTTTAATTTGGCATTTTACCCCAAAAGAAGCAGTTTCACTTCACCAAAATCTCTGTAAAGCTGTAGTTTTGGGTCAGCCTCACACTATTATTTTTTTTCCTGGACCACTGGCCAAATCCAGGGAACAATTCCTTGCAGATCCCTGCTCCTGACAATCCAACAAGGCAGCCTTGCCCCCATTTGCAAAGAGCAAGAAGGAGGTGGAAGATCTGAGCTGTCACCACCACACCCCACCTGCTGCCGGCTCCCGCTCCCGGGACCTGCAAAAAACAAGGGATTGTAGAGGAAAGTGAATTATTTTCTGAGCTCCTTTGCCCGGAGCAGCGAGGGCTGTGATTCAGAGAATGGATGTGGTTTGGAGATTCACGGAAAAGCCGGGGTGAGGGAAGGGAAATGAGACGCAGGCAGAGCCCACGTCAGAGCAGCATTGATGTTTCCAGGAAAGGCAGAGCAGCCCTCAGTGAGAGCCCAGCACCTCCATTCAGGGCTGCTCCCAGGTAGGCTGATTACAGAGGGGATCTAATCATGACGGGTCCTGGCCCTGAGCTATCGATAATTAAACATTTGTGGTTTCTTAGCGACATCCTGGGGGTTTTTTTTTCCACCGCAGGACAGCTCTGAGTTGGTTGCTGCCATTGCTTTCGGCCAACGAGGGCACATAAACCTGAGAAAATCAGAAAGCGGGGAGAAATTACATTGTGAGCTCAACGTAACAAAGGGAAAGCATTTCCCAAGGATTTTAGCTGCAGTTTGCTTTTTTTCCCCTGGCAAATCCCACAGCCCTTCTTCCATGGGCGATTCCCAAGAGCAGAGAGCACAGAGGAAGCTCCGTGTCTGCTCAAGGCCTGTGCAGTGATGATGGGGATGCAGATTCCAGGCAGGATGGATGGAAGGTGGGGTTTCCTTTTCACTGGTCATCCTTGGATTGATTTCCAGGGGTTTCCACCGTGTCCCCCGGGGTTTTTAGTGTCATTTCCATCTTCCTGGAAAGGGGCTGTCTCAGGAACCAAATCAGAAGAAGGGGCTGACACCAGCATCCTCTCTTTTTTTTTTTTT
>VWZN01015171.1:18754-41227 GCA_013396955.1 Regulus satrapa | reverse complement strand
GGGGCAGAATCCCCCCTCCCCTGCTGCCCACACTGGGGCTCAGCCCGGGGGGGTTTCAGGGCTGGGGCAGAGCTGCTCCCCTCACACTCAAACACTGGCCTGGCAGGGAACATTAAATAAACCCCTTTTAACAAGACCTGAACGTTTTAAAGAGTGAAATCGTGCTTTCCCTGTCAGCCCAGAGCCGGAATTGGCAGCACACAAGCACCTGCCAGGGCTGGGCTGGAGTCATTAGCAGGATCAGAGCCCTGGCAGAGCAGCAGGAGCCTGGACTCGCTGACCTAATTTGCGTCCCTTCCAGCTCCGAGAGGCCTGTGATGTATTTTTAATGAAGCACACACAATAAACTGCTAACATAATATTAGAGGCTCACTTCAAAGCCTGCACCAGGCAGGGAAATCAAGGTGAAAGTTTCTGGATTCATCATTATTATGTGTCACTCATCTTCACTATGACAACCCCTGGGCACACCAGATGCTTCCTTTCCAGCCTTTGGAACATGGGTTGGAGCCCACTCTCCTCCTCATTTTTTTAAATTTTTTTTTTTCCCAAGCAAACCAAAAATAACCCAGAAAGCAGAAATCTTGCCTAGATTCCCCTTATACACACATGCATTGTTCCAGCATCACAAAAGGTTTTGCAAGCAGCAAAATTTAGCAGCTCTGGAGAAAGCTGAGGCTGCTTTAGACCAGTTTTCGGCCACCTGGGTGGCTTTTTGTTCTGCTCACCCCTTCTGAGCTGGTCTGTGAGGTTTGGGATGTGTCAGGGAGCAGCAAGAGCACAGCTGCTCCCTCGGGGAGGGCCAGGATTAGAATACCACAAAAAGGCCCCTCCGGCCACAGCTTTTCCCACGGGACTGGGGTGACGGAGCAAGATCAAGGCATGGTGGCCAGGTCTGGCCAGGAGCCCGCCATGAGATCAGTCCATGGAGAAGCCAGGAGCGACACGGCAATGGCCAGTGCAGACCAGCACTCCCCAGCACGGCCAGGCTGGACAAAGCAGAGCTCCTGGGCCCAGGGTTTGTGTGGAGACACCCAACCAGGCTGGCCAGCACCAGGAGCACCCAGAGCTGGAGCAGGGCCCTGGCAAGGGAGGAGCTGCCCCACCAGCGGGGCTGCTGAGGGTCACTTTGCTCCTTCTCCGAACTCTCAGGCCAGTTTTTCTCCCAAATATTTTCTCCCACAAACCTAGGCCCAGAGTGGGGTTGTTGAGGGGTCTGTGCAGGGCCAGGAGTTGGACTGATGGTCCTTGTGGAGCCCTTCCAACTCAGAATATTCCGGGATTCTACAAAACCTCCATTCCTTCTGGGACAGCTCTGCTTCCCCCAGTGGCTGGAAATAATCTCTTGGGCTGTTTAAAGCCCACAGATCTGCTGGAAATCAAGAATATATTCCAAGGGAGGGAACAAATCCAGAACTGAAAGGTCCTCTGGCATCATCTAAATATTCCTAACCCCTTCAGCTGACAAGAGTTGCCCAAGAGCAATGTGGTCAAAGTGCAAAGCACCTCTCAGGTCCTACCAAACCAATAATTTAGTACTTACCCATATGGAGCGCAGAGAAAGCTGGCATTGAACACCTCTGGGAAGCTGGAATTGTTGGAAAATTCCTAAAAGTGACACACAAATTAAAACATACAGAGAAAAGTTAAACATCCTGGGTTTTTCCACTCCCACCCCTACTTCACAGAGATCAGGTCTGTGTGAGAAGGCATTCCCAGACTTCAAGTTGCTTCTCCTTCGTCCCCACATCCCAGCAAGGTCAGTCTGGCAGCAAGGCAGGAAAAGAGCAGAGAAAAGGCATTTAGTGAAACACAGAACGTAACAGCCTGGCGCGGAAACCTCGTTAGAATTCCAGCTTTTACTGCCCAAAGCAAACGGGAACATTTAGTCCCAGAGTCTTGAAGTGAACCTGGAATCGGTGCGAGCGCCTGCGGGGGTGAGAGCTGCTGCTGCCCAGCCTCCCACAGCCCTGGGAGCCAGGCAGAGCCCCCAGGGCCCGGGGAAGGGGGGGATGATGATGCTGGAGCGATGGCGATCAATGGCTGTCTCGGTGTCAGGACACGGGGATGGCACACAGGGATTTGCAAAGCCTTTGTAGCCATCAAATGCAGCACTCGGGGTAAGAGTCACATAGGAGAACTTTCCCAGCCCGCTGCTCCGAGAGGGTGTCCATACAGCCGCTGGCTCTTCCTGACATTTCCGCAAACAGCTCATAAATATTCCGTCGTTGTTGTGGTTTGAATGGAAATACAGGGGAGAAAAGAGCAGCTCTGCCCTTGTTTAGCAGCGTGCAGCTCAGTCCGAGTCCTCCGGAGCTGAGCTCCCACAGGCACAGCGAGGGCATCCTGCCCTCCTGCTGAGGAAGAAGCTTGGATGTGTCCGGAGACCCAGGCCAGGGCAGCCAGCCGGGCCCTGGGAAGGGACTGAGGGACACACCCGCCGTGTCACCGTGTGCAGGTGGCACTGCCAGAGGCTGCAGCAGCTCCCTGGCTCTGCCCAGGGCTCAGAGGCAAACAGAGCTCCTGGGGATGAGGGTCTGGGGGCACTGCCCGTGGTGGGTGCTGTGGAAAGAAGAGGCCAGCACAGGAGAGCCCAGGGCAGCAGGAGGGTCCCCAGCCTGGGGGCACCTGGTGAAAGGTGCTCCTGTGCTCCTGCTGCCCACGCCAGGAAACTCCTGCTCCTCCAGAGGTGCTGGATCAACTGGAGAGGCTGCTGCAGAAAGCAGAGCAGGATGTCCCAGCTCAGCAGGGAGCTGCAGGAATTCCATTTCAAACCCCAGCAACCACCACCACCACCGGAGAGGTGCAGCCTCACTGCTTCAAAAACATGAGCTCCCCTCTCCCACGGAAAAGTCCAGCACTCCCTCCTCACACCAGGCTTTGCAGTTGTTCCCTTCCTAGTCAAAATTCCAGGGATAATACTCCAGGCCAGCCACGGAACAACAAATGCAAGTGGGACACCAGCAGAGAGGAGCTGAGCAGTCAGCAAAGCACTGTCCACAGCCTGGAACCCAAACAACGCACTGCAGGTGGGTCGTGACGCCAATAAACCCCTGAGGGGGGAACCTGGCACAAAGAAACCCCTGCAGGAGGACCCTGACACCAGAAATCAGTGCAGGAGGATCCTGACACCAGTAAAGTCCTGCAGGATGACCCTGGCACCAGTAAATCAGTGCACGAGGACCCTGACACCAGCAAATCAGTGCACGAGGATCCTGACCCCAGAAAATCAGTGCAGACAGACCCTGACACCAGTAAAGGCCTGCAGGAGGACCCTGACACCAGTAAATCAGTGCACGAGGACCCTGACACCAGCAAATCAGTGCACGAGGATCCTGACACCAGAAAATCAGTGCAGACAGACCCTGACACCAGTAAAGGCCTGCAGGAGGACCCTGACACCAGTAAAGGCCTGCAGGAGGACCCTGACACCAGCAAATCGGTGCAGATGGAGCCGCCCACCCGCGAGAGGCTGCGAAGGAGCCCAGCCCGTGAGTCATGCGAGCAGCGCCCGTGTCGCTGCCATGTGGAGTGCAGCAGGCTATCAAAAGCGATGATTTCATCCCAAAAAACGGCCCTGTTTTTTGTGCTTGATGACAGCTGGGCCTTTTTGGTACCTGCTGACCTAGAACAAGTCTCTGCACCGGCACGGAAGGTGGGTCACTGTGAGATTTGAAGTGCCTCATCCTTCAGTGAGTGGGCAGGGTGCACCGTTATTTTCATTGTGCCTCTTTTTGCCAAGCCTCTGTTATCCCTATTTATAGATACCCCGGGATGCAATTCCAATAAGTCTTACCTGCCTCAGCAGTTCCCCCTGCAGTGTCCTACTTATTGCACAAATCAAGGGGGCTCTAATTAGATTTTCTGCCCCAAGCCAGACTCAAATGTTTGACTTCGGATTTATAAGAAAGCTTTGCATGGATTCCTTGCCCTCACCATGGTTGTAGGCAGAGCTCCTGCTGTCTCCAGAGCTTCCCACCAGCAATCATGCACCATGATCCAATATCATCTCTAAAAATCCTCCTGTCTCTCCTGCCCGTTCTCTGCTCTCCGGCCCACCACCGGCTCTCAGTGACTCCAGGTTTTTTTTTCCTTTCCTGATTTTGAGAAGGAGGCAGAACAGCAATAACTCTACTCCCTGACTGCCTAATGATGGGGAACTAATCCAGAAACACAGCTTGGAATTAAAAACCCTTCCAGCCTTTATTATTTCTATGCATCATGTTTGTTTGGAGCAAAACTCAGCAGCTCGGATAATCTGCTCCGTGTCAGAGCTGAGATGTGGAAGCATGGCTTGCTCACAGGGTTATGGGGAATCTCTTTAGGAGCAGAGATCTCAACCCTGTGGAGTCACAGCCAGCTGGGAATTTGCCCCAGGATCTTCTTTTGGGGAAGGACGGAGCAGAGATGCCACCTGCGTGCAGCCCAGGACAGGTGAGGACAGGAGCTCCCTGACACAGCTCTCAGTGCTCTCCTGATTCTTGTGGGATTTGGGTTTTTCCTTTGGTTCTTCAAGGACGAGTGCGGGGACTTCAGCCTCAGATGAGAAAAGCCTGGGCAAAGGGTCACCTGCAGGGGAAAAAAGCTCGGAAATGGGAGCTCCCCGACACCAGAGAGGGGCAGGAGAGGCAAAGGCAGCTCCTCCCACATCCAGTGAAAGAGAGGGAAGTGGGGAAACAAACACATTTGAGGGAACTGTGGATTCCTCAAATCTGAAGCCAAGAGACAGCACCAGAGCAGGAACGGAGGGGAGCAGGACAGGGCACGGCTGGAGCTGGGCAGGGCAGGCTCAGGCTGCATTTTGGGAAAGGTTCTTCCCCCAGAGGCTGCTGGCACTGCCCAGGCTCCCCAGGGAATGGGCACGGCCCCGAGGCTGCCAGAGCTCCAGGAGCCTTTGGCCAGCGCTGCCAGGGATGGACAGGGTGGGGTTGGGGGGGTCTGGGCAGGGCCAGGCGCTGGGCTGGATGATCTTTCTCCTTTCCAGCTCAGGATATTCCATGATTCTGTCATTCTGCATAGAGCAAAATGCCTGGAACGCTCCTGGGGACACAGCCTGACAGAGGATGTGCCTCAGTTGCCTGCCCATGGTCCCTCCGGCTGCTCCTGTCCTGCTCCAGTCTCTCCCAGTCACCTGCTGGGGTTTTCCCAGCAGGGCTGACTCAGCAGCTGCAGCCATGAGCTCCATCCCCAGCCCCAAGGGGCACTGTCATTGCCCAGACTCAGATTGTTCATATTCCAAGGGCTTGGAGGGGCTCTGGACAGGAACAGGCAGGAATCCTCAGGAGAACACAGCTTGTAGTTTGAGCTCAGGCTCAAACTGCCCGAGCCACAGGTGTCAGGGCAGCTCAGTCATTCCTGGTCCACAGTCAGGATATTTTCCTAATCCATGGCCAGAACCTGCTGGACCAGGCCATCTTCCACATTGCTTTGCCCCTCTCCTGCCTCCAGCTTTGATGGGAAAGCTCTCACCGATGGGAATGACATCAGAGCCACACAGCAACCCTCCATGAAGTCATCATCCCAGTGAATCCCTTATCCATTAGCAAAGGCAAAAAAGTCTTTCAAAACCAGTTGGATGAAATTCCTCCTCCATAGGATCTGTCCACATCAGGTGTTGTAGCTTGGCTGCAGAGATGGGGCTCCGTGGAGTGGGGGTCGCCACACCCGTGTCAGGGACCCCATTCCGGATGGGACAATCCCCCACCTGCACAGGCCTTTGGAATCCACCTGCCCGTCCACAGGCAGAGGAGCAGCCCCATCCCCTGAGCAGAAGGATGGGAACGAGGGGAGAGGGGCAGAGGATAAACACCCTTCCATGTGACCACCACAGGGAGGGACACAATCATCTCATTGCCAGCTTGGGCCGTTCTTCCAGACGGACCTGAAAACGTGGAAGAAGGGTTTCTCCTTTGGGTCTGTTCCCGCTTGGAACTACCAGCCAGCAATCCACGGAGACAGATTCTGGAGAATGAAGGATGAAGGCGGTGTGTTCCCACCGCTGCTGGAGGGCCGGTGGTGCTGCTGCCTCCTCAGCACTGCCGGGGCTCTGGTGGGCACAGCGCCAAGGGACAGTGGGTGCTGAGTGCTGCGGCTCTCTGCCGATGATGGGGAGCCCGTTCTTCCCAGGGCTCCTGCCCCTCATCCCTCCTGGCTCCCTGCTGCTGGCTCTGTCTCTTTGGTTTTTATTGCTGGCCTCAGCGACAAGGAGCAGAAAATTGAGTGTGACTTGCACGGTGAGAAAGGAAAGGAGAGGAAGGATCCTGAGATGGGGAACAGCCAACAAGGTCCTGAGCCCTGCTGGGTGAATCCCACTCAATCCCACTTACATCCGAGTGTAAAATAAGTCTGGGAATATCCAGAAGAGTTGTGCCAACCCCAGCAAAGCACAAAGCAGGAGTGAAACTCCCTTCATTTGAACTCCTCTCCTACCTCCCCAATACCAGGGCTCAGCCTTTGGAAGACACAGCTTCTACAGGAATTCCTACTGCCCACTGCATCCCCTTCTTCAATATTTGTCATTCCAATGGCCTTCTAATAGTTGTAAACACAGGAATTGGCATCTGGACAGCAGGAAATCTAGGAAATTAGCACGAGGGACTCTTCTGGGCTTGTGGCCAATGTATAGTCCTAGGAGCCACTGAAAGCACAGCAGAGCCGAGCTCTAGAAAGAGGGAATGGTGTCACTGGGTTGGCAGAGTGCAGCTCCTGCTCCGTTCAGGAGAAGTGACAGGAATCCCTTGTCTGCTTTGCATTGTCTACAGGGAGACAAACTGCTTTGGGCAGGGCAAGCCCAGCTCCCAGCTCTGCCCTTCAGCTGCTGGGGGAAATGCCACAGCGGCCTCTTCCTCAGCTTTTTCCTTTCAGGTTCATCCTGCATTTTTGACACCTGGTCTGGCTTCCTCCTGCCCACGGAGCAGGAATTTGGACCACAAGAATCACTAATTGCTGTACAAGGGAGTCATGCTGAGCCTATCACCCAAACAGGAGGTTCCATGGGAGCCTGTCACAGCATCCAGCAAATCTTCCAGCTTTTCCATGGGCTTCGAGGCGGCGCTGACCCTGCGACCAAGCTGCTCTCTGCTCCTGAGCTTCAGATTCCAGTGCAGGTTTGAATCCTTCGGGAGTCTTGATGGTGCTTTTTGGGATGAGACAGAGAATGCAGGACCTTGGAAAATCCCTCAGCGCTGGCATGGTGGGACAAATCCCAGTGGGAATGGCGGGAAGTGGCAGGTGAGGTCCCAGTCAGTGGCCCGTGAGGGTGGACAAGTGCACAGCAAACTGGGCACGCACAGCAGGGCTGGCGGGGCTGGCCGGGTCACCCCAGCACGGTGACCCGTGCACTGATTTCCTGCTCCATCCTTCTGGCAGGACAATGGATTAGCACCCCCAACACACCTGGAGCCTCTGCAGAGGCTGGATCATGGAGCTGGGCTGGTAGGAACGGGATCTGCGGGGATCCCAGGGCTGTTGTGCACAGCTGCTCCTGCCCAGCTGGGAGAGACGGGCCAGTCCCCATGGCGGTGACACCAGGGAGAGGCTCACTCTCAGGGGTCTGTGCCACTCCTTCTTGGCAGCCCCGGGGAATTTGGAATCAGATCACAAATGCAGCACTTTGGGCGCTCCCTGCCACTCCCCAGGTGGGAACTGGCAGTGGCAGAGGTGAGAAGAGCCAGCAGCACCCCAGAGTGGGGCACAGACCCTGCCCCACAGCATCCCATGGGCCATCCAAGCATCCTCCTGCTCTTCCTCACGGTCTCTGCTCCCTCCTCGCGAGCCATCAGGCCTAGGACAAGGCTGGAAGGAAGCCGTGGCCCTGCTGATGTCCTTCCCTCCTGGCTGGCAGTGCCTCCCTCCTTCTGGGAAGCTCAGCAGCAGTCCCAGTGCTGGGAACCCCAAGGGACGGTGCAACCTGGAGCTCCCAGCCTGACTTCCACACATAATCCTGGTGTGCACATTCCCTTGGGACCGTGCCACTGCTCTTCCCCTGCCATCTGCGTGTGACAGGCTGCTCCTGCCTTCAGAGACCTCCAAACCCCAGCAGGAGGGAGTGGCACAGGAGAATCTCTGTGGTTTGATAAGGAAAAGCAGCGTCCTGATAAGCTCTGTGCCCAACCCTTCCTAGCCTGGCCCAGGGGGTGGCTGCAGCACCCAGATCTTGGGATTGTTTCTGACATTCCCCATGCCCAGCTCCGAGGGGCTGGGCCAGCGTTTCCTGCTCTTCTGATCATGCTGGAATCTGAATTCTCAGCAGGGAGAAGGTGGGACAGTTTGAAGGGAAACGGGAGCACGAGCAGAGCATGTTTCACACAACCAAACCCTTTGCTGGCACCGCTTAAAGGTTGCATAACCATCCAAAAAATGCCTTATTTATCACTGTGGTGTTAAATGCTCAGATCACACTCCACATCCTTTTAAATTTTCAGCTTTTTAGCTGCTCTGAGTCCTTCACCCCTTGCAGATGACAACCACTTAGGAAAAAGAAATCTTTATTTTATAGGTTTTTTTTTTTTGTATACTTGTACACAAGTAAAATAAAATGCATATCTATATATACTGCAATCTTGTGAAGGGGAAGGCAGCATTCTTTAACAAATGCTGCCTGTAAATGTGGTGTGAGGGATGGAATGGAGATGGAAAAACTGCAAGAGTCATCAACGTAGGATTAAAACAGCATCAAATCCATTACCTCTGCAAATGGGAACCTGCAACATTGTTCAGTGTGATGGCGAGTTACAAACAGATTTTAGACATTCTTTTCAGAGCATTTCTTACACTTCTTTTTTTTTTTTCTTTTTTTTTTTTTTTTTCTTTTATATAAACCCTTTTTTNTTTTTTTTCTCCTGTAAATAAACCATATTTCTTTACCATCTGCTGTAGCAAAAGCTGCTTTGTGGGCAAGTGCAGTTCCGAAGACCAAAGGTATAATTCACAGGTTTCAGGACAAATAAATTATGTACATATCAGTATTTGTCTTTTTTTGTTTGTTTGTTTGTTTGTTTGTGTTTGTTTGTTTGTTTTAATAAAGGCATCCAGTTAAGTTTTGTGTAACAAAGCTTTCTCAGGGTGGACGGGAGTCCTGCTTTTGTTTGCAACATTTATGGAGGTCAGCAAAAGTCGAGTATTAAAGTGTCATCAACCCAGGAAAAGAGTTAATTTTAGCAGAATAACAGTAAGCTCCACACCAAGGGGGGGATCAAAAGGCTTAGGCTGAGCTGTAACGTGGAGCTGTTCCCCTGCTGGGTGAGGCGGCACTGGGCCTTTGATCTGTTCTTTTTAGAGCAGCCCTGCCTCTTTTTGGTTGGGACTGTGGAAGGTTCAATGGGCTCTAGAAATTCGGGTCTCAACTTGGTCAAAGGAGGGTCTACAATGCTGGGGAAGGTCCCAAAGGGGGAATCGTTTATCTGCTTGTTGCTGCCGTTTTTGGAAGGGTCCGTCTCCATGTACTTGGGCCTGGACATGTTCTCCTTCTCCTTGAGGTGGTTGTTGGATGAGCGGCTGCTGTGGGAGGAGGGCCCCGCCTTGCCTTTAGCCTCGTAAATAAAAGACTTGTCCATCTCTGGCTGGCAGCACTTGGAGGAGCCGTCGTGGGAGCCCAGCGGGGGCAGCCCCGTCGGGAGCTTCCCCGACCTGGTTTTAGTGCTGAAAACGCTGGTGCGGATCTGGTTGAAGGAGTCCACGCAGCCGTCCAGCTCGGAGCTCTGCAGCCGCTTGAGGTCCCGCCCGGCCAGGCGAGGGGGCAGGTGGCACTCCAGCTCCGAGGAGGAGCCCTTGAACTGCTTAAACCAATTCCAGAGCGAGCGGGCCTGGCAGTCGCAGATCCACTGGTTGCCGTTGAGGCGCAGGTACTGCAGGGACACCAGGGGGGCCATGGTGTCCCCCGTGAGCACGGTCAGGTTGTTGTTGAACAGGTACAAGGTCAGCACCTTGCCCAGGTCGTGGAAGGCGCGCCGGTGCACCAGGCTCACCCTGTTCTGGTGCAGCAGCAGCCGGTCGAGGTTGATCAGCCCGCGGAAGACGTTCTCCGACAAGCTCTTGATTTTGTTCCCGTGCAAAAACAGGTACGTGAGGTTCGCCAGGTCGATGAAGGTGTCGTCCAGCAGGATCTGGAGGTTATTATCCTGAAGGTAGAGGTACTGCAAGGAGAACAACCCTCGGAAAAGCCCCGTGGAGAGCTCCAGGAGCCCGCAGCGATCCAGGTGCAGGGTGTGGAGGTGCACGAGCCCCCGGAAAGTGACGGGGTTGATGGATTTCAGGTTGGTGTTGTCACTGAGGTCCAGCTCCTCCAGTTTGGTGAGCCCATAGAAGGCCCCGGGCTCGATGAGGCTGATGTTGTTGGAGTGGATCCACAGGATGGTCATGTTGCGGCAGGAGGTGAAGCTGGTGGCCCTCACCAGGGTGATGCGGTTGTTGTGCAGGAAGATGCGCTGGCTCTGGATGGGGATCTCCGTGGGGATGGCTGTCAGCCCCTGCTGCTGGCAGCTGATGGTGATCTTGGGTTCACTGTAGCATACACACGCCCCGGGGCAGGACTCCACTTCTGATGGGATGTTCAAACAAAGCACCAAAATCAGCAGTTTGCTTCCTGAGGAAGGACAGAAAGAGGGTGGGAATTAGGCAGGGTCACGGGGAGCACCTTTCTTTGCACAGGGGCCCGAAATTCCCCCTCCAGCTGCGGAATCACCTACCACAAACAGCTGCCAGGGCAGCCAGCGATTAAAATGTGGGGTTAAAAATGGGATTCTGCCACTCAGCTCGAGAGCTTAAATCAAAGTAGAGATGCAGTCCCAGCGCCTCCTCTGCCCTGCACCCTCGGGAGGTGAAAGAGAGGCATCAGCGCTTTGGATCCGCGTATCCAGCACCAGCCCTGCTCCCAAGATCTTACCTGTGAGCAAAGGGACCGAATTCTGGGGCATTTCCCTCTGCCATGGGCACACCTGGCACAGCTCAGCCGCTGGAAAAGCACCTGGGATGTACCAGGAAACCCCAAACGCCATCCCAGCAGTGCCACCTGCTCCTCGCTTCGCAGGGTCACAGAACAACTCTTCCAAACAAGCAGGCGTCCCCACACTGCTCTCAAAACGTAACTGTGACTTTCCACAGATAATTTTGGACTGATTTGATCTTCCTGGGAGAAATAACTGTGAGACATTCCCAGAATAACTTTCAGGTCAGACCTGCCTGGAGAAGTCTCAGGGCCAAGAGGATCCTTTCCTTCTCCTGCTCAAAACTTTAAGCCGCATATTCCTGCTTGGTCTCTTCCCATATTTTTTTTTTTTCCTTTGAACCTGTGCAGCCATGAGGAAACAGCAGGATTTTCCATCCTGCTGTTGTAGGAGGAAGTCACGTGCAAGGCTTCCTTCGGGGGTCCCACCAAGTGTGCAGGGCAGGAACAGATCCCATGTGTCCCAAGCACGCTGGCAGCCCCATGGGGATGGAAAACCCTGGAGAGGAGCATCCTCTTCCTGGTGAGGCCCACCCACTTCCCCAGGAGCTGGGCTGCACTGGAAACCCAAGGAAGCATTTTTTGGTACACCAAATTCGCCAGCTGGGGAGCTGGGAATGAGCCTGGAGGGAGGGAGGGGATGGACAGAGCAGCACCTTCTCCAAAGGGACCTCGAGGGTCCCTGAAGGACCTGCTGAGAGACCTGGGGAGAGCCAGGCTGTTCCTGGCTCCCAGTGGGAAGGGAGGCAGAGATAGCAGTGCTTTCCCAGCAGTTAGCAGCCAGTAATTAGTATGATTCTTCCAAACGGGAGATAAAATGAATGGACAGCAGCTGGAGGGTGAGCAGGGACACTGCGACTCCTTCCCAGCCCCTCACAGCACGTCTGGCCAAAGGACACGTCCACCCCATTGCTGGGAATCTCCAGCCCAGGGACCCCAAAGAGGGGCTTTGCCTCTCCTGTGGGAGGGTTTTTCCTTTGAAAAACTCAAAACATCGCTCCGGAATGTTGACTCCTCATTGCAAAGTAAGGTGGAGAAGCAGAGCTCAAAAAGCCTGACAGGAAAGCCCGGCGGTGCAGAATGGGATGAACTGGGGAGACTGGAGCCACATCCAGCCTGTGGGGAAGGGAAAATCTGAAGGCAGTGGCTGTACCTCCCTTTGAGCCTGGCAGGCGCTCACATGGCCAATGAAACCACATCAAACACCAGCAACAACAGACTGAATCACATGGAAACCTCACCAAGGCTTTACTGAGGGAATAACATCTGGAAAAGCCGAGCTGGGAAAGTCTCTCTCATGGAAGAACAGGGCAGGATCCCAGGTTTGGGTGTCAGTCTGGTCAGAACCATTCACTGCGCGTGGTTAATAAATCTGATGTGATCCAAGAGTCCAACAGAGGCAGGAGACTCCCATATATCATATTCCACAAGGGATAGAAACCCCAGCTCAGCATGCAGAGATAATTGGAGCCTGATGCTATCAGCTGCTGAGCAACCCTTCAAGGCAGAGTCTGAGTGCAGTGTTGTGACACATTTTGGCTGCCTTGTCATGTTTTGACGTGTCACGTCCCATCGCATGAAGCACAGTGAAACGAGACAGCTGAAACTCCCCGGCACACCAAGAGCAGCCTCCTGGGAAATTAAAACACTGCTGGGGACTCTCTGGCCGGCCCTCTGCAGCTGATAATGAAACCCCATGGGCAGAGAAATGGGACTTCCTGGAGCCTCTCTCGTCAGCTCCGTGATTTGGGTGGGTGGGAGTGGGAGTCGCCTCCTTATGCAACACCTCTCACTCCAGCAGAGCAGCTCGGGCTGGGACACCGGGGCAGGATCCAGCCCTGCCACGGCCTGGGGGAAATCCAGCCACAGCTGGGCTGCATCCCACAGGCCACAGGAGTACATGGGAAACGGCAGAGGGAATGCCAAAACCCCATTCGCCAGCGAGAGGAATCGCAGCGACTCCATCCCTGTCCCAGCTCCAGCTAAGGGCACGGTAAATCCATGGATACACTGGGAGAGAGGAGAGGAGAGGAAGCAGCTGGCAGAGGACGAGCCATGAGCATCACCCTGCCCTGTGCCACCCATCCGACAGCTGAGCGGGCACAGGTGATCCACAGGATCTCTCTTCCCATGGGAAGCTCCCGGGCCAGGCAGCAGGCTGTCCCAGGCTGTCCCAGCTCCTGACTGTGCCCAGGGCTGGAGCACCGCAGCTCCAGGAGGGAATGGGCACACCCTGCCCCTCTCCGAGGCTCTCCCTGTCCCCTCCCTGCCCTGGAGGCTGCCAGCAGCAGCGAGTCAGTGGCGCTGAGAGCGCTGCCAGCCAGCAGCACCGGGAAATTAATTACAGCAGGGCCAGGCTGTGCGCTTTAATTAGGGACCTGGTGTTCATGAGCTGCTCGGATTAGCTCCTTCCACCGAGACAGTTCCTGTCAATCATCCCCCAAAGCCTTTTTCCAGTGACTTTCCCGCCGTGCAGTTCAGCCGTGTCCTGGCTGATCCATGACAGGGCCCAGCCACTCTCAGTCCCCAGCCAGGGCAGGGCTAGGGGCAAGGGCAGGAGTGGGTGAGGCCATGGGATAAAAGGTGACACTTTTATCCCCAGCCAGGCTGTGACAGAGACCCCAGGGACCCTGCACGGCTTTCCCTGCTCCCCCAGAATCCTTCTCCAGCCACTGGTGTCCAACCAGCAGCTGTGCCTGGGCTCAGTGTGTCCCAGACCCCGGCGGCCACCCAGTGCCATGACCCACCCAGACCTTGTGCCGGGATATTTTGTTTTCCTGGAGCACTGGGTTCAGCTCTGGCCGTGGGCTCCTTTCTTTTCCAGGAAACTCTCCCTGCCCTTGGGCCAGGACAGGAGACATTCAAGGCCAGGTTGGAGATTGAGCCTGGGGCAACCTGGGGTAGTGGAAGGTGTCAGGGGGTGGAAGGAGATGAGCTGAAAGGTCCTTCCCAACCCAAAGCAATGCAGGACTCTGAGGTCCATGGCTGGCAGGGAGGAGGACAGCCAGAAGGATCCCTGTCTGCCCGTTCCCAGAACACGCCACGCTCAGCTCCCAGTGGGGAGCAGCATCCTCCCTTCACCTTCCAGATAAATTCATCCCCACTTCTGTATCTGCAGCGAGCTCCCGCCACCGCTGGAGGCTGGATCCTCCACCTCCAGCTGGACTCTTCCCCCTCAGGAGCCATCTCAGTGCCCATCCCTGAGGAAAAGGCTCTTGGAACGACACCCGTCCCCTCCTCTCCTAGCTGAGAAACCATCCCTCCTTCTTTCAGAACGTGATTAAAACTCAACTCGAGAGTTCCTGTCAAAAGCGAGACATGAAAGAAATCCCAGAACCTGGCACCTTCAGTCCCTCCAAGACTTTGGCTTTGAGTTTAGCATTTGTTCCTCCAGAGCTTTCTTAAAAGCCAGAGAGCTCCTTCAGTGAAGCTGCAGCGCTCCCCCTTCGCCGTCCCTGAGCGTTCTGACTCATGGAACTGGAAGCAATTAAAGTGGGTCCATTATCTGCCTCTCCGCCGCTCCCCCGGGCCATCGCCTTGTCAAACGTGGCAATTAGAAAGAAAAGACTCCGGGGGCCTCCAACAGATGCTTTGCAAACTTTATTTCAGGAGGCCGGAGCCAGCTGCGACGCTGGTGCCGTTTGGCGGAGCCTCTGCCCGCTGCTCTGCTCTCGCCTCGATTGATTCGGAGATATTCTAACGTGGCTTTCCTGCGGTGGAGGGTCGGGAATCGTCTGAATTCTCTCCTGCTTGGACATAAAGGGAGCACTTTACCGCACAAAGCCCTCTGCTGATGCACGCAGCGTTTTGCCTGTGTTTACAGTCGGGACACACTGGAGCTGCCGAATTCCCCGCTCGGGAGTGGGCATGGTTTGGTTTGAAATTCCGTGGGCATCCTTTGAAATCCCGTGGGCATCCTTTGAGATTCCGCCCTTGGCTGCTGCCGGCGCCTCCCGCTTTGTCCTGTGGCCAAAGGTGGGGCTGTGCCCGTGCCACGGGGAAGAGGGCAGCGCTTTGATGCATTTCAAGTGGAGGTGAATGGAGAGGTCAGCGAGGAAGGACAATTGGCTCGGGGTAGCCTGGAGTCTGGAGTTTCCCTCCCTTCCGCTGCGGAGAAGGAGGACGGAGCGTGACGGTGCAGCTGGAGCAGCTCCAGCCGCAGGAGAGGATGGGGGTAAAGCTTTCATGTCCCATCAAACTCCTGGGACAGACACCAGAGTCACAGCTGCGGGGCAGAGCAGGTCCCTGCACGACGTTTTGGGGCTGAAGGAGGTCCTGGGGCACCTCTGCGTCTCCATGGGGATTTGGGGGTGACAGACACCCCTCTTAAGTGGGCACTGGGGTGAGTGAGCTCTGGGGGTTCTGAATCACTCCCCGGGCTCTGCTGGGGATGCTCCATGTCCAGGGACTGGAGCTGGGGCCCCAGCTCACACCAAAACACTGGTGATGAATCCCAGAGGCCTAAAAAAAGGGAGCTAATTCCCTCTGTCACCCTTGGGGGCCTGAGGCAGCAGGAATGGCGTGAGCAGGTTCAGCACAACTCCGTGTGAGCCCTGTGCCTGTCCTGCCTGGAGCTGCTGGGATGTGAGCAGCAGTAGGGGCAGAAGTTTAGGCACCTGAACCCCACCCCTGACTTGTCCCGGATCCCACAGGCTCTGGGACTGCATCCAGGCCCAGTAACCTTGGGGACTGAGGTGCTCTTCCTTGCCTTTGGCAGCACAGCCTCTCTGGAGCACCCAGGCTGTGCCCTGAGCAGGGTTTGAGCAGGAAAGATCCCAGCTACGGTCAGGTCATTTCCGTGATGCATCCCGGCAAGCAGGCAGTGGATGTGCCATCTCCTCACTCGGGGTGTTCATCTTTCCCTCACACTCCCTAATGTGATTTTTTTGACTTAATATTGCAGGGATATTTTGAAGGGAAGAGGGTAAAAACGAGTTATACCTTGTGCAATTCTTCCACTCCGTCCTCCCAAACCTCTGGGGGGTTTGAATGCTGATTCTGCAGCATCGCCTGGGGCTGAGCTCCACAGCTCATTCCAGGAGCTCAGGGCAGCACAAACCTTCCCTGAGACAGCTCCATCCCTGCCTGGGATGTGCCAAAGCAGCTCCCACTTGAGGGGCTCCCCATCCCTGCCAGTGGCTCTCCCTCACTCCCAAAATTTTGGCAGCAGCCTGGATTTAGCCCAAGAACATTTGGTCAGGGTGATGCTTTTGGTGCTTTGCCAGCATCTCCCTCGGCAGCAGCAGGGAGAGGAAGGAGAAGGGGAGAGTGAACAGTTTGTATTTCAGCCCATTTGAGTGAGAATTCGACAAGGAGCAGAAAAATTGAAGTTTCTTCTGCAGCCAAAGGGTTTTCATCCTGCTGAATTCCCAAGGCTTGCTGCAAGGCACGGAGGTGTGAGAGCTGCTCAGAGAAAAGGTCACCAGAACCCTTCTGAGGGAAAATATCAAGGGAGTCGTCAGGTCCCTGGTTAACAATAACAATTATTAATTATTACAGCCCAGGAGCTCCCTGGGACACCAGGGAATGGGAAAGGTCCTGATTCCAGTAAAAAAAGGTGAGAAGAGCTGCAGGGACCTAGGCCAAGGCTGGGACATTTTGGGACATTCGGGCTAGGCTGAGGTGGCATCCAGGAGCAGACAGGGCTGGGAATGCAGCTCTAAATAGTGGGAGCATTTCCCTGGCACCTTCTCCAAGCCCCAGGCGAGCAGAGGCCTGAGGCAGAGCTTCCCTGGCTCCCTACCAGACATAAAACCTTCTCTCTCCTCCTGGGGATTCCTCCAGGCCCTGGGTCCCTGTAGGAATGCTGCTCGGGTGTTTTTGCCACACCCCACAGCTTTTCCTCTTCCCTGCAGGGGTGGGAGTGGGATACCTGGGATGGAGGGACAGCTTGGACCAGGGCAGGGGGGCAGATGGAGTCGGGCAGAAAGTTGCATGGAATTTGGCAGATGTTCGGATGGGAAATTGCAGAGGATTAGATGGAGCTCTGTGGATGTTCAGAGGGACCATGGCAGAGGTTTAGATGGAATTCCCCAGGTGTTCAGGTGGACAGTTGCAGAGGTTCAGATGGACTTTGCAGAGGTTTGGATGGACAATTGCAGAGGCTCAGACAGAGTTTTGCCCACAGAATTAGATGTACAGCTGCAGAGGTTTAAACAAACCTATGCAGGGGTTCAGATGGGCTTTTGCTCAAGTTCCACAGCCTCTCTGGAAATTCCATTTTAGTACCTCTCCTCCTTCAAAGGGAACAACAAATAAAGACTTGGCCAACCCCACACAGGTTAAAGATGGTATTTTAAATTATTTTCACGAAATCAGGAATAATCTTTGAGGTTTTTCAACCTGAAAACCTGACCTAGTTATCCCTGTTTCCAATGGATAGGCGCTGGGAAATCCTGTGGATGCAGCAGCCCATTCTGCAGTGGGTGCTCCTGCCAGTGCTGTGCTCTGCCCCTCACCTGGTGGGGCTCTCTCTGCCAGGTCAGCCAGCACAAACAGAATTTTCAGCTGTTCTCATGTAACACAGAATGAATATGTATGGTTGCCAGCTGTCTTCGTTTGTGGGGAAGGCTCCTGACCTTTTAAAGGGAGAAGATGATGAGAGCTTAAAGTAAAACATAGGGGAATTCCCATGGAAAAGCCCTCTTGGGTGGATTCATTCCCATCCCGGGCTTGGCACAGTTCAGCCCTGCTCCTGTCTGTGCAGACTGTGCAGGTCTCAGGTGCTGCTGGCCTGTCCAAACTCCCAGTATTCCCTTTTCCTTCTTCAGAGCTGGTTTCCCCACTGCATGCAGCACTGTGGCCCTTTTCAGGATGTGACCGTGACCGGAGCTGCAATAACCACGGATATGTCACAGGGGGACGCCTTGTCCTGGTGTCCCCTCCAGCAGTGTGACACCGGAGAGCCCCTGCCCCACAGCAGCAGGCTCTGGACTCGCACATGGCATTTCGGGGGATCTGTCCCAGAGCAGGTGAGTGGGACAGGATCTTTTGCCAGGACAGTGGGAGGAGAGGGCAAAACCCCCTGGAGATGCAGAGAGCAGGGGCTGGCTGTGCCAAAAGCAGGGACCCGAGGCTGTGGGAGTTGGATGAGAGGCAGAAACAGCCCAGTGCCCCAAGGGAAGGCGAAAGTGAAAGCACATGGCCTGGAGCGTGCCTTTGGAGAACTTGAGGCACTCCTGGGGAAAATGGGCCCAAAAAGAGGAAGAGAATGGGCAGCAAGGCTGCAGGACAGGGGGGACAGCCCTGAAAGCCTGCAGGCACTTGCTGGGCCCTCCAAATCCCACTGAATTAATCCCGGAGAGCAGCTCTGAGTAGCTGCTGTGATCCTGATCCACCTCCCAGGGATGCACTGGGCACCTGCCAGGCTGGGCCCAGCCACACCGAGAGCTGAGGAGGAGGAGGAGGAGGAGGAGGAGGAAGGGCTCCTTCCTCACAGCCTGGGAGAACCAGATGGGTTGAAACGAGTTCATCCTTAAGGTGTCTTTCCACCCAAACTATTCCAGGGTTATATGAAATATCACAGCTGTACATTCTCCAAGTGACAGCCACCAATGGCCATGGTATTGTCACAGCTGTCACAGGATTATGGAATGGTTTGAGTGGGAAGGGACCTTAAATGCCATCTCATCCCCCTGCCATGGCAGGGACCTCTCCCACTGTCCCAGGCTGCTCCAGCCCCAGGGTCCAGCCTGGCCTTGGGCACTGCCAGGGATCCAGGGGCAACCCCAGCTGCTCTGGGCACCCTGTGCCAGGGCCTGCCCACCCTGCCAGGGAAGGATTTTCCCCCCACATCTGTCCTTGTCACACTCCCTTTTGCCCAGAGTCCCATGGCCAAAACCCACACCCAGCCCAGTAAAGCCAAACCCAGCAGATCTCAAAGAGCCAGACCAGAAAAGCTGTTCCTGGTCCCAGCACTGTGCTGAGGGCATCCTAAGTATTCCCAATCCTCATTCCCATCCTATCCAGATGGGATGCATCCAGCACACTGCAGGATCATGTGTGATCCTGCCACCATTCCATCCCCACGCTGGGAAGAACGAAGTGACAAAATATTCACTGTGAATCACAAGCAGCTCCTCCAGAAGTCAGGATTATCTGTGCCATATCTGCAAAAAATCAGGGACAAACAGGTGTCCAAAGGAAGGAAACTCAGGTTCCTGAGATGATTTTGGTCTCCCGTGGGGCACAAAGTACCTCAGGAACGCTTCAGATCCTTCTCAGGAAGAAGGAGAGTTTCCCGCAGCTCCAAACCTGGCGTTGGTGGCTGCTTTGTGTGTGAGTGACTCAGGGAGAGGAGAGGTGAAGCTCCAGATGGAATTTACACCTGCTCCCCCCCAGCCATCTGTGACTGCACCACCTGCCAGCGGCAAATCCCACCCCCACAGCTTCTGGAAGAGACCCCTTGCCCAAGGCAGCGTTTTCCTCAGTTTTCCTCTAAAATAACATTGCCTCAGTTTTTCCTAGCAGCCCCAGCATCTGCACCGTGTGGAGTGCAGGGGATGAAGTTCAGAAAGAGCCTGGAAGGGAAAGTTGTTCCAAACATCCCCCATGGCCTCAGTGTGGTCCTGTGTGTGCATGGAGAGTGAGCAAACTGCCCCAGGCAGCTCAGGCAGGACAGGGAGAAGATTCCAACTCCAGCCTCAGACAGCCACATTCCCGGAGAACAGCTGGAAAAGGAGAGAGCAGACCAGAGGCCTGCAGAGCACATTTCTCTGCCCTGCTCACAGCCTGTTGCTCCCCTTGCCGAGCCTGGCGGAGCAGAGCTCTCCAGATATCCCAAGGTTTGTCACCTGCAGCAGGGCTGTGCTGTGATCTGTGAGGTCTCTACCTCAACGTGGCTTTCAGCAGGCTCAGGACATTCCTCGTTACTCCAGCCTCTCCCCTCATTCCCCTTTTCCCTCAACATCTCTCCCAGCTCCTGGCACGCACCCTTGGCTCGTCCTTTCATTCCCAGGTAAAGCTGGGACCGGTTTTTGGTGAGTGTGTGTGTGTGTCTCAGGTGAGTGCAGCTCCCTCAGCCACGCTCCCCAGGCGAGGAGCACAACTCTATAAATAATAAATTATATATATATATAATAAATATTCCTCTGAAATGTGCAATTCCGTGAAGCCAAGCGGAAGCAGGACACAACAGGCTGCTAATACAGCTTCCTGTTCTCCTGGAAACCCCAGAGTGAGCAATGGGAAAGGATTCTGCAGCCCAGCAGGGCTTGAGCCCCCCCGGTGCTGGGCTGGGCTGTCCTCACCTCACAGCCACCCTGAGATCACACAGAATTCCACCGGGAATTCACTCCAGATTTCCCAAAGTCCTCAGCTCAAGGTCTCGCTGCAGGCAGAGAAAGGAGAGCCCCCTCCTGCTTTTCATTCCAGGTGCATAAAAGCTCCTGCTCCACCTGCAGCCTCCCCTCTCCCCCGTGCCCATCCATTTCCCAGTCCAGGGCATCAATTGTCCATAATCACCTGTTCTCCAGGTGCCCTTCCATGAGTTCCAGGGCTGGACAGGCCCCCATTCCCTGCTCCCGGCCGGATGGCCGAGCACCTGGCTGGATTCTGATTCCTGGCTTCCCTGATGCCAGGAATCCCAGGCAGTTGTTCTGCATTAGAGCCTCGCCTCCAGCTTTATTTGTCAGGGCAAAGTTAGCTGCCAACTTCACGGGCAGTAATTTATAGATGTTTTCCGGATCGTTCATGAAAATAGGGAAATACAGCAGGGTGGCAGCTGAATCCTGCAAAGCTCCTGTGCAAGCAGCTTGTTCTGCACCGATCCTCCACCAACAATCGTACTTTGAGGGCTTTAAGCTGCCTGTTTCTTAATCCATTTAATAACTGCCCATTGATTCCATAGACAGGATATTCTCCACCACGGAAATCAAGTGCCTGACATAAATCTGAATTTATTATGATAATCCAGACCCATGAACAGAGGCTGGGGGAATTTGTGCACAGCTCATCCACCAGGATGGTCCAAGCCCAGAGCTTGTTGCCATCGAAGTGATGCTATCAATAAATAACTATGGTAGCAATACCTTTAGAAACAATATCAGAGAGAGAAAAAAAAAAGACAACTGGGTTTAGAAAAAAAAAAAATCTGGGAAATAAAGCAGTGGAAATTATTGTTATTTAATGCAAGTGTAGAATCAATAAGGTTGGAAAAGCCCTCTGAGATTTCCAAGTCCAAGTGTCAAGCCAGTGCCATTGAACCGTGTCCCCCAGTGCCAGAGGCACACATTTCTGGAGCACTCCCAGGGATGGTGACTCCCTGGACAGGCTGTTCAGTGCTTCTCCAGGTGGTGCTCTCTGGGTTTCTATGCCTTTGATCCTTAGCTCTGTTAACATCTCTTTCTCCACAGCACAGATCTCGAGCTGAGCAGCCTCTCCTCGCCTCTGGGGCTTTAACACTTGCTGTTTCCAACCTTCCCTGGCCTTCCCTGTCTCTGGGAATCCTCTGGTTTGCAGGTTGGTGAGGAATTAGAACCAGGATCTTGTCAGCGAGTTCTGGCCATGCTCCCACACACACTCATTAGAAAGGGGCTGGAGAACCCATCCACGTGGGATTATTGTCCAGAAGCCATCCTGGTGGATGGGCTCTCCCCTCAGCTGGGCATCCCTCGCCACACACAAATTGTTTAAGCGTTCAGGGTCATTGCAGAGGAAAGAAAACATTTCCTTGGATAAGAGCAGTATTTTCCCCTTTCCGTGAGACAGCTGCAGAGATTCAGATGGAATTCACACCCAAGGGGATGGGACACCCAGCGGTTTGTCCCTGTTTGCCCCCAGGGCTGAGTGTTCCTGTCACCCCTCGGCAGCGCCTGCCCTTCCCCTTCCACACCCAGCACGCCGGGTCAGGCTGTCCCTGAGCTCAGTTCTGAACTGAAAGAACCAAACCATGCATGGGATTGAAGACATTCCCCATCCCAGAGCCAGGCCCTGCAAATGTCCAGGGGACAGAGAATTCCCACCCTGCAGCTCCCTCCCTCCAGCAGAGCCCTCCCAGAGCAGCAGGGCTCACTTCCCATAAGTGCTTGTAAATATTTCATGGAACTAAGTGAATTTCTTTCCATTTCATTTGCCATCTTTGTTTAATTCACCTCCTTCAGCACGGAAGGGAGACCAAGGACCAACTGCTGATGTGGGGGAAACATGAATCATCTCTTCAGAGGAATGAACTCAAGTGAAAAAAGGGAAGAAATTGGTCAACATATAAATAGAAATTACAGCAGAATCACAGAAATGCCACTGGAAAGCTCAAACCTGCAGGAGCAATAGCATCAGGCACCCAAATGACACCTCATGGGTAATTTCCAAGCAGGATATCCCATTTCATTCCAGCATATTCACAACAGCTTTTTTCTTTTTTTTCTTTTTTTCTTTATTTCTTTTTTTTTAATTTTTGTTTCTTTTTTTTTTTTTTTTTGTGGGGGGGGGGAATTTCTCATATAATGCAAGTCAAGGAAAAAGAAGAGTAAATCTTGTGGATTTGAAGAGAGAAAAAAAAAATCTCCTCGTGCTCTCATTTTTTTTTTTTTTTT
>VWZN01015171.1:0-18697 GCA_013396955.1 Regulus satrapa | reverse complement strand
TTTGTTTTTGTTTTGTTTTTTTCCTGGCAAAGTGAGAGCCAACTCTCCTCCCCCTGGGGAAATAATTCATGCAGCTTCTGACAGGAGCAAGGACAGGGAGCACAAACCCCGCTGGTTCCAGCAGGAACTCTCCAGACATCACTTCCCAAAATGCTCTTGGTGCCAGCCTTGGTTCCCAAGCATGCTCAGTATTCCCATTTCACAGCCCCCAAAACTCCACCAAACCTGCCCAGAAAAATCCTCTCCCAGCCCCATGAGGGGCATCAGGCCAGGACCTCTCACAGGAAAACCAGGAACGCTTTGGGGTGAAGCTGGGAATTCTAAATTGTCCTTTCTTCAGGTGCCTCTGTCTCTGCCTTCCCTTCCTTGAGGATTTTTCAGAGCAAACCCAGCCAATCTCCCCTCAGCTCCAGAGTCCAAAGGAAAAGCACGCAGGGTTTGCCTGGCCAGACGGGCATGGGGAGGTGTCCAGGGCTGTGTCACCATTCCTTAACCATTCCCAAGGCACCCAGGAGCACAGTGGAGGGAGCCCTGTTTGTTTGTCCTCCGCAGGCTGGCTCGAGGGAGGGCCCTGCACCGTCTCCCCTCAGGCTGGACCTCGCCACACGCTGCAGCTTCCATTCCTGACAGCTCCCGCTGCACTGGGGAAACGGCTGCTCCACCTCATCCCACTGAAGAATTCCCTGCTTCTGCCTGGAAGATCCCAAAACAGTGTTCAGTGGCTGAGGTATGCAGAGGAAGACACACGCTGTGACAGGCCACTGGGACCCCCATCACACCAGACTCATCAGAGCTCTCGTTAATGATCTAATGAGAAGGGCAGAAAACAGCAGGTTAATTAAATCTGCCCCCTCCTCAGCTGGGGAAGGTTTCAGCTTTAGTGGGGATGGATAAATGACAGGGAGAGCTGTGGTGAGAGCTGGTAGATTGTTCTAGGCTGGAAAACTGCTCCTTGTGGGGAAAAAGGAGCCTCCTTGTGCCTCATCAGGATGGGGAAAGGCTGGAGATAAAAGAGTTGTGTGTGAGGAGCTGCCAGGAGCTGAGAGGTGATGCCTGATAATGAGAGAGAAGGTGGGGGACTTGGGAGGGAATTTTTGCTCTGAGCTTGCATTGGCAAATGTTACTGCTTGCCTGGGGCTCCTGGAGCCGATCAGAAAGAATCCAATTGTTATTGATCCTTGTTCCAACAGCTCTTAGGGGCTGATGTTCTTCCTCTACCAAAAAAACCAAGAAACTCAGAGAAAGGGGGGTGGGGAGAAAGAGCTTTATCCACAGGTGAACTTGGAGCAGTACAGGTGGAAATGTCTTATTTGTGTGTCCAAAGAGCTGGAGGATCCTGGAAACACAGGAGGAAGCAGTGTGGGACAGGGAATTAACTAAGCTGGAGGAGGAGGAGCTCCAGGACTTCCAGGGAGATACGCAAAGAGAGCAGAGAAAAATGATGTGTGACCTCTCCAGTTCAGCTTTACCTCCTAACTGAGCTGTGTCATGCCAGGGAACCCCATGTGGGATGGTACCACAAGGACACAGCAAAGGCACACCAGGACAACCCCTGGAAGCTTACAAAGAGCTGGGAAAACAACAAAAAACAAACAAACAAAAAAAACCCAAAACAAACAAACAAAACCCCAGGAAATTATGGGCAAAATAGTCCCAGCTTAAAGTCTGTGTCACACTGAGATGCAGCGACTGGAAGTGTCCACGGCCAGGTTGGACGGGGCTTGGAGCAGTCTGGGACAGTGGAAGGTGTCCCTGCCCATGGCAGGGGCTGGGATTCCATGATCTTTAAGGTCCCTTCCCAGCCAAGACCCTTCTGGGATTCTGTGATTTGGCTGTAAAATCATCGCTCAGACCAGCACAGCACCACAGGGTCAGCGTTATTTGGCCTCCTTTTTGGCATCCCTATCCAAAGGAAAGGAAGGAAAGGACATTTGGTGCTCCACAAAAAGAAATATTTCAAGGGAAAATCCTTGGAGAAAAGGGAACAACAAAATGTCACCTTTCCAAGGCAGAAATGTGGGCAGAGTGTGTCTGTCCCAAGTTCTGCTCTCCCCAGAGTCAGAACTTCCCTGGAATGCTCCAGCTTAAACCAGCTGCAGTCCAAGTGCTCTCTGAAACCACAGCAGTGAAAGACTAAATAACTTCAGCCCTTTTCTAAAGGCAGGGACTTCAAACAAGAGGGAGAAGATATTCAAGGGAAATGTGGAAGTCAGACTACTTTAAACAGCTCCTGAAGAGCAGAGAGGAGGCAACAAAGCAAGCTCTGAGGGAAAAAAAAAATAAAAGGTGTTAAGGCTTGAGAGCAGCATTAATGCACAAAATCAAAGCAATTTCTCTAAGCTGTCAAAATAATCCCTGGATGTTGGGAGGAGCAGCCCCACAATTGGAGAAGGAAGGGATCCCTCCTGCCTGGGGGGGTGGGAATTCAACCATTCCTGACAATCACAATAGGAGCAAAGCCCATGGCTGAGTGGCATTTACAGGAGACTGAGAAGAAAATCTAAATGAGAAAGAGAGAATTGAAAAGCCCTGGCAAGCAGGGACACAAAAGGTTTCTGTTGAGATGCTTGTAAGCCTTGGTGCATCTGAGACGTGCAGAAATTAATAAATCAGTGGTGTAGGGCTCTGATTAAAAAAACAAACCCATATATAAAGAAGAGGTTGTCAGCTCCCGAGCACTGATTTGAATCCACGTTGTCACCACCAATTCGATCTCACCCAGCACGAGCAACTCAGCACCAGAGTAAAATCTAAGACAAAAGGCATGAAATCACCATTTCTGATTTAGGAGCTTTTTATAAACTCCCTAATCCAAGAGGAGAAACTCTCCTGGGTAAGAGGGACAGACCAAAGGGCTTCAGCTGAGTTCTGGCTTGGGGTGGAGCTCCTGGAGCTGAGGAAGGGCTGGAGCAGCTCCGTGCCCAGGAAAGGCTGAGGGAGCTGGGGCTGCTCAGGCTGGAGAGGAGCCCCAGTGAGAGGGGCCCTCAGCCCTGGGGGTCCCTGTGTCCATCCCTGTCTGTCCCTGTGTGTCCCTGCCTGTTCCTGTGTCCATCCCTGTCTGTTCCTGTGTCCCCCTGTGTGTCCCTGTGTCCCCCTGTCTGTCTCTGTCCCTGTCCATCCCTGCCTGTCCCTGTGTCCATCCCTGTCCGTCCCCAAGTGACCCCGTCTGTCCCTGTCCCTGTCTGTCCCCCTGTCCATCCCTGTCTGTCCCTGTGTCTCCCCGTGTGTCCCCGTGTGCAGGAGGCTCAGGGCAGGCCCAGGCTCTGCTCCAGGGCCCAGCAGTGGCTCCAGAGCCACGGGCAGGGCTGAGCCCAGGAGCTGCCCTGCACAGCAGGCCCAGCTTCTGGCCTGGGCAGGGCCAGCCCTGAGCAGAGCCCAGCGAGGCTGTGGAGTGTCCTGGCTGGGGCTGTGGCAGAGCTGTGTGCACACAGTGCTGGGCCCTGAGCTCTGCCATGGCCCTGCTGGGGCAGGGAGGGGGCACCAGTGACCCTCTGTGGGCCCTCCGGGCTGAGCCATCTGGGATTCTGTGATGTTGGAGATCCTGAGGATCCCCAAAGTATGGCACTTTAAAGAATGTTTGAATGGGCTCTGATGGAGCAGAGGATCCCACCCAGCTTTCCAGAGAGCAGGATTTCAGCTGAAAGGGCACAGCCCCACCTCTGCCTCTTGTGAATTTTCCTGCCCACCCGGGGTGTGGAATAAGGATAAGTTTTCCATCCCTCACCCTGTCCGTGGAATGACAGCAGGGAGAGGGAAGGGGCCACAGCTCTGCCTGAGATCATTACCAGCATTTGCATGAAGGCCCAACCTTTGAGAGGAATGGTCCGAGCTGACCTTCAGCTGCAATCCCTGCCCCAGAGCCCCGGAGGAGGCACAGGCAATGTGACATTTCAGAGCACGGCCTCAGCGGCGACTCTGACATTACAGAGAGAGAAAACAGCTTCAGACCGCGGGGGAAGTTGACATCAGCTGGAGGAACCTCGGCTGACGAGAAACACCCAAGGCTGGTGGCAGGGGCTGTGACAGGGCTGGGGAATGGCTGAGCCGGGCACGGCGGTCAAGCACAGCACCAACAAACCCAGACGCTGATGGGCTCGGTCCCTAAGCAAAAATGAAGATGTAAATTGAGAAATTCTTGCTTATTAAGAGATCTAGACATTTCAGAGGTTGTAAACAGCAGCACAGCACGGGGCAGGTCCTAGGAAAATTAATTAAAAGGGCGAAAGCAAAGCCCCTGGGTGTAAATCGTGATCTTTTGCCAAGCAAGCCCCTCTTGGATGATCAGCTGCAGCTCTGTCCCAGCGCTACAGGATGAAGCTCTGCACACACACTCTCTCACACCTGCTAGGCCAGAAGAGCCACCCCTCAGATGCTCTCCAAGGCACAAAAATCCCGGGACCAAAGCTGTCAGATGCCATGTGAACGTTAAAAATCACCAGTTTCTTGCAAAAGACATTCCCTGCACCAATTCACAGTGATAACGTTGATGCAGGAGCATTACAGCACGAGGAGAGGCTCCTCCACAGCCCTGGTGTCCTGTGAAACTCTGTGTCTACCTGCACTTCCCAGGCAAATTCCCAAGCCTAAAGCCTGTGCACCCCTGAGCATCTCAGTGCTTGGTGGGAGGCTCCAGAGAAAGAGGGGCCACTCATGCGTGGAACTCTCCAGCACACAGCCACATCCAAGTAGATTTGAGAGGAGCAAATGGGCTGGGTCAGGAACCTTGTCAAGAAAGACTGGAAATTGAAACAGTTCTGCCATGACAAATACAACCAGGGCTTGCACAAAAACGAGGCAGGAGATGAACTCGAGAGCAGGACAGAGAGCAGAAGAAGGTTTATTTCAGGCCTTGCTCTGAGCACTCTTCCTGAATCTGACATGACACAGCTGGGAATTAAGAATCAGAAAAGCTCTTCTGAGAAGGGCAGGGGAAAAGGGTTCCTTCCTGTCCTCTGCTTGCTCCCTCAGGATCCCTGCATCCCTGCTGGATGCATCTGGGGCGGGAAGGAGGAGCTGCAAAGCACCACTTCCATCCCCTCTCCCCTCCCAATTGTCCATCACCTGGCGTGGTTGCTGGCAGCAGCCTGGAGCACGGATCTGCAGCTTGGCTCTCCCACCTGAGCCTGATGGCAAAGCACAGAGAGCTGTCGTCATCAAGGTGTCACCGTCAGGCTGCCATGGTTGCACAGGAGTTCATTCAGTGCCGACCCCTGGTGCACCTGGAGCACTGCATCCAGCCCTGGCTCCAACAGCAGAAGGATTCAGAGCTGCTGGAGCGGGCCCAGAGGAGGCCACAGAGATGCTCCAGGGCTGGAGCCCCTCTGGAGCCAGGCTGGGAGAGCTGGGGGGTTCACCTGGAGAGGAGAAGGCTCCAGGGAGAGCCACTCACAGGGGTTGATTGGGTGATCATGACCAGGTTTGGGGACCCAGGAGGGCACACGGTGTGGAAAAATAATAAATACTTGCCTGAAAAGTGTCAGGCCCTGGAGAGAGCGAGGTCACCAAGGGTGTGCCATCCTAAGACATTGTTTTCCCAACAGCTGCCACTCACCTCTGCTCTCCCACTGCTCCTGCAGCCTTTCCCTGTGCTGAACTTCAGCTCCTGCTCCCCTTTCTGCACCCCAAAAACGCCCCAGCCTTGTCAGAAACCCACACCTGGCTGCAGGCACGATATCCTGGACATTTATCACCACTCCCCTGACAATACAGACAAGAGGGAACTCTGAAATGCTTTTAAAGCAGGAGAAGGAACTCCAAACAGCACCTGTGGGTTCCTCAACAGAGGCTGACCCACGGGATGATGTCCCCCAGGGAAGTGACAGAGCTGTCACTCACTGCCAGCACCAAGAGGGGAATGATGGCATCAGGCTGCTGGGGGCAGGAGCCCCCCTGAGCCCAGTCCAAAGGCAGGGGCTGTGGGGCACTGCCACACTGCAGCTCTCACCACATTTCAGCATTTGCCACCCAGCAAACTTCGTGAGGTGCCGGCTTCTGCATTCAGGGGCTCCTCACAACCTCCTTTGTGTAACTCCTCACAACTTCCTTTATGATGCTATTTTGTTTTTCTGACAAAGAAGATGAAAACATGAGCTCTACCCGAACCTCAGAGAGAAGGAGGGGTATGAAATATCCCAAACTCTGTTCTCTGGGAATCTCCTTCCTTATTCCTGAGGTTTGCAGCTGTTTGCAAACAGGGTGGATGAGGAGAGGCTCAGGGACAGGCTCCCCAATCGCATCGCTCCTGCAGAGAGCAACACCCTTTCCTCAAGAACAGGGCACCATTTTCCATGGTTTTCTGATTTTGGGCGGGCTCCAAGCAGGGCAGTGTGGAAAGAACAGGAGAAGGGCTCAAAACCAGAGCCTGAGCACTGAAGAGGATGGTGTGAAAGGACAGGGGATAGTGTGGAAGGGCAGAAGATGGTGTGGAAGGGCAGAGGATGGTGTGGAAGGGCAGGCGATGGTTCAAAAGGACAGAGGATGGTGTGGAAGGACAGGGGATGGTTCGAAAGGACAGGGGATGGTGTGGAAGGACAGGGGATGGTTTGAAAGGATACAGGACAGTTTGAAAGGACAGAGGATGGTTTGAAAAGCCAGCAGGGAGGGAGGACAATGCTGACAATCCTCCAGCACAGGCTGAGCTCAAGGTTTGGTCCTCAGGCTCTGATTTACAGGGCTGTGCCTTCTGGAGTGCAGATGACCAATAAGTGCTCGTTGCTTTTAAGAAAGCCCTTGTGCCTTGCAATAACTCAGCGCTGATTGCCCGCATTTCCTTAAAAGAGCTCATTTAGGGTTGATTTAAGCACTCCTGGGGAGGGCAGGCAGGCGGGGGGAGGTGATTTACAGAGCTGGTGTAGCCGCAGAGGCAGCTCAGGCGTTCCTGCCTGAAATGTGGGACTGGCTGGAGGATGGGAGAGCCTGGGACTCCCCGGAAAGGGTCCTGGAGCTGATCCATGGGAAGGATAATTTTTTCCCCCCTTTTGAAGGGCCAGCTCTGGTTCAAGCATGGATTTGCTGTGCCCCACAGACGCCAGAGGTGGGCTGGTGATGGTAGCTGCATTTCACATCTCCTATTTGGGGGAGGGCATCTGCTGGGCTCCAAACTCTGGGAAACTGCTCAGGAGGGAGCATCACGCCCTGGACTCCACTGAGTGCAAAGGTGATCTGCAGGGACTTTCAAATGACCAAATAAACATCACTGAACAAGGAGATTGGATGTACTCCACCCCACGGGGATGATCCCTCTTTTTTTGGCAGTGACACCCTGCAAGAGCCTCCAGTGAGGCCCTGCGGGCCCTGAAGGGAGGAGGTTTGGCTCCCCTGTTTTACAAAGGCTCTGCAGGGACAGCCCTGGCAGCAGAGGCTGGGAATGAGGGCAGGCAAAGCCCCAGTGGGTTCCCCCATCCCTGCAGGACATTCCTGCCGTGACAGAGGTGTCTGAGAATGACAGGAAAATGATGCCCAGGACGGTCCAGCTCTTCCTTCTCAGCCACAGCCTCTGACAGTCCCAGGAGCTGCCTGGCAGGTCCCTGCCACGCTCCAGGCAAAAGCAGAAAAGGGGGAATAATCCAAACTTTCAATGGCACAGCTCGTAGTCTGTAAGTGTGCTGCCTCTTTAAAAACACTGACGGATATTTCTGTGCATCCCCTGTCTGGAGGGGCTGGAAAACACTGAGAAGGAGAATGATGAGGAGAAAAGGATCCATTTGGAAATGAGCAGACCGGGGAGATTTCTGCTGTCCTGCCCTCCCTATGCTGAGTCTCCCTCTCCGCTCCTGCCCTCCCAAATTGGGAACAAGGCCAGAAAGCCGAGGAGCTGCCCCGGTGTGCCCCAGCGAGGGGCAGCGGGGGCGCAGAGTGTCTCTCCTGCTCGTGGTTGCCCACCCTGGAGCCTTGCCTCTGGCTCCTCGCTGGCTGCGAGCGGGGCCTGGTTTCCATAGCAAACCCTCTGCAGAGGGAGAGGCTCAGCAGAGTTGAGAAGGAAAGCCTTTGTTCCCCCACAAGCATGAAGGGCACGGAGAACTCCGATGGTTCCGATTCCTCACCGCAGGAAGAGCCCGTGAGCCGGGCAGCTTTTCTCTCCAGCTCAGCCCAGGGGTTGGAAGCCTTCGTGGCTGCAGCCGAGGTTTGCTCCCAGTTCACGGATTTGTTGTTCTCCCGAAGGACCCGAGGCTGTGCCTGGGGGAGCTGCTGCCCCACTGCTGCTGCCCCACGGAGCACAGAGGGAAACCTGCCCAGGGCAAAAGGCAGCGAAGGCACCAGCACGTCCTGGCAGGTCTGGGAGGGCTGGGGGGAGCTGGAGATGCCAAAAGCGCTGAGCCCTGTGGGAGGCAGGGAAAAACAAGGTCCAGGCGTGTGGGATGAAGGCCCTGTTAAAGCCTCAGGGAGGGGTTGGGCATTGACAGGGCCACAAAAGGTGAGAGAGAGCCCCTGGATCAGGGGCTGGCACAGCCCCAGGGATGCTGAGGCTGCACACAGGGCGTTCCCCCTCGCACAGCAGCACAGGGGCCGTGCTGTGCTCCCCCCAGCACTGCAGCGTCCCTGCACCTTCCAGCACCTCTGCTGCTCCAGCCAAGCTGCCCGTACAGGGACACACCCCTGGGTTTGGCGGGAGAGGACCCTTCCCACATCCTGCCCTGTCCTGTCCCCTCCTGCCCTGTCCACTCCTGCCCTGTTCTGTCCTGTCCTGCCCTGTCCTGTCCTGTCCTGTCCTGCCCTGCCCTGCCCTGCCCTGTCCCCTCCTGTCCTGTCCCCTCCTGCCCTGCCCTGCCCTGTCCTGTCCCCGGGCTGTGTCCGTGCTCTCCTGGGGGGTTCCTGAGCAGAGCAGGCAGAGCAGCCTCCACCCCTCCTCCAGATACAGAGATCTGCATTTGCAGTGGACATTAAATCCACAGCAGTGATAAAAAAGACAAACTGTGCTGCAGCCATAAAGCTCCTTCCCTCAGGCAGAGCCCTGGCGTGCCTGCAGTGGCAGGGATACTGCCCAGGCCAGGCCGGACACAGGTGACCTCTGAGAGGTGCCACCTTTCTCACAGCTACCCAAGGGCAGGACAAGCATCCAGTTGTTCCCCTGCTGGGTTCCTGTGCAGGAATGCACCAGAACACTGGGGATGTGCTGGCAAGAATTCCTCGGGCTTTTCCCTGGCTCTGGATTGGTTGGGTGCAGCTGGGGCTGAGCACTCGGCAGGGGAAGGGAACGTTCAATTTCCCAGCTGGATGATGGACACAGGCTCTTCCTGCTCCTCTGCCCCATGAATTCCCCTTCCTGTGGGAGGTGGGAACAGCTCATCCCGCAGCCCTGTGCCCAGGACTGCTCCAGGGCTGGGAACAGACCCCCAGCCCTAGTGCGGAAGGAGAATTCCAAACTCGTTTCCAAATGGTTGGTTTAAAAAAGGCAGGGAAGGAGGGGAGATGCTCTTTCATGTATTAATTACACATTGACTAATTTGCTCTAGAGCTACACCAGGAGCACATGAAGAATTACTGCATTAATTAGGGAGTAAATGACCCCAGACTCATCCCTGACAGGCTCCCTGGAAGCCGTGTGTTAGCAGCCAGGAAAGGCCCCAGATTTCACTGCAGAGCAGAACAAGGAGCAGCCACACACTCAGCACTTCAGCATTCCCCTGCCAGAGCACAGGGAACGTGTCTGTCCCCTGGGATCAGCCAGAGCCGCTCCATATAACGCTCCCAGCACCTCACACCTTTGATTTTGGGACCAAGAGATTTTTCCTCCAGCTGAAAATCTCTGCAGCAGCACATCAGAGCAATGACCAGGGGCAGCTTTCACTCCTGCACGGCTCATCCCCTGCCAGAGCCCCAGCAGCCTGTGCATTCTTAATTGACAGAATTAGAAACCATATTTGAAGAATACTTGAGTCCTCAGAGTCTAATTTCCTGCTGTATAAATAATACATCAGCAACAGCAGACTCCGGGAAAACCAAATAAATAAATAAATTTAAAAAAAAAAAATAAAGAACCAAAGGAGCCCAGATGAGTATTCCAGCTTCCATCACACTGTGAGAAATCCTTTGCAGAGGCTTTTCACAATAGCCCCCAACTGCATTGTACCATTTCTCTCCTTGTCTGCTGGAACCAAGGGGATGGGAGCTGAAAATTATTCTTGGGGGCCTCTCTCTGCAGGCGTGATCACACCTTGTGATGAGCACAGCCAGCGCAGGGCTGGCCAAAATAAACATTCCAGCCTTGCAGAGCCCAGCCTGTGGCTCCGCATCCAGGGAAACCTCTACCAGCATTCCCAGGAGACCCCTCAGCCCCGCTGCCATCGCCACAAGGGCTCCTGACAAAAAATCCACCATGAATTTCCCAGCCAGTGCCAACTCCCAGTGCTCCCAGTTCAGCCACAGAGTCCCAGACTGGTTTGGGTGGGAAGGAGCCTTAAGGCTCATCTCATTCCACCTACCTGTCATTTCACCTCCCACTATCCCAGGCTGCTCCAAGCCCTGTCCAACGCAGCCTTGGGCACTGCCAGGGATCCAGGGGCAGCCACCCTGTGCCAGGGCCTGCCCCCCCTCCCAGGGAACGATTCCTTCTTAGCATCTGATCTAAATCTCTCCTATTTAAATTCGAATCCATCTCTGACCCTTTCCTGATGCTGCAAAAGCAGCTCCAAGTCCCACAGCCCGGGAAGTACAGCAAGCCTGTGAAAGGCTAGAAGGAATTGAGCGAGGGAAGCTCCAGGAGTTCATGGGAAGTGTTTCCACAGCACAAATATTTGTATTCCTCTGCTGTGGGATTTACAAGCACACACTCAACTCCAGCAGGGAGAGCCTGCAAACACAGACGAGGTTTCTGTGTACTCACCACTTGCTCCTGCCTTTCTCCCTCCCTCTGGCTTCTCCCTCACATTATCTCAATTTATTTTCCCTGTGCCTGACCCAGGGAATTGTTTCTGGGAAGGGAAAGTCATCACTGGGTGCTCTCACCAGAGGCGAAGCAGCCCCTGAGATTGGGAGCCCACAGGAGTGTCTGAGTGACCACTCAGACTGTCCCTTTCCTTCCTGGAATCATGGAATCACTAAGGCTGGAAAAGCCCTCTAAGACCATTGAGTCCAGCTGTCAGCTCAGCAAGGCCAAGGCCCCCCCTGTCCCATGTCCCCGGGTGCCACATCCACGTGACTGTGGAATCCCTCCAGGGCTGGGGACTCCAGACCTCCCTGGGCACCCATGACAGCGCCTGACCACTCCTTCCATGGAGAAACATTCCCAAATTCCCCCCGGAGCCTCCCCTGGCCCAGCCTGAGGCCGTTCCCTCTCCTCCTGTCCCTGTTCCCTGGAGCACAGCCCGGCCCCCCCGGCTGTCCCCTCCTGGCAGGAGCTGTGCAGAGCCACCAGGGCCCCCCTGAGCCTCCTCTGCTCCAGGCTGAGCCCCTTCCCAGCTCCCTCAGCCCCTCCTGGGGCTCCATTGCCATCCCCAGCTCCGTTCCCTGCCCTGGACACGCTCCAGCCCCTGCAGGGCTCTCTTGTCAGGAGGGTCCCAGAGCTGTCCCAGCACTGGAGGTGCCCCAGCAGGGCCAGCTCAGGGGATGTGCAGGGATGTTCCCAGCCCTCAGGTCCTGCGCAGAGACTGGGTGGGACACGGTGGTGCCAGACACGCTGAGCTGACCCAAGGCCGGGCACAGTGTGGGGACAGCCCTGGGGCTGCCCTGCTGCAGACACCTCCCTCTCGACAGGAACCTCACCCACCAGATCCCCACTGCTGGAAAAGAGCTCCAGGAGCGTCGAGTCCAGCCTTGGACCAAACACCCTCGGCTGCCTCTCCACCCACAGCTTCCAGGAATTCCCCTTGTTCCCACCTGGCAGAGAGGAAGGGCTGTGGGACACGGAGCTGCTCCTGTCCCCAGCTCGGCCTCGGGGGAGCCGCCTCATCTCCACCTGGGAGCGCTGAAATGTGGAGCAAACACAGACAAAGGGCCCTGTTAGAACCAGCCCTGGCGATAAATAATTCATGGCAGGGAAGTGGGGAGTCTCCAGGGAGCCAGCGCAGGGATCTGTGAATCTGGATGAGTTTGCAGTGCTTTAATTATGCAAATTGACAAATGTCTCTACACTGAGAAATTCTGCTAGCCCTGCAAAAGAGCAAGAGCTGGAAAATAGCAAGAATTTCCCAAGGCCGAATGCCCAGCCAGCTGCCAGCCACAGCTGGCAGGAGGAGCCTCCCCCAGCCCCACTGGAGCTGGCTCTGCTCCTTGGAAGGGCAGCCAGGAGCGTCCCCATGCAGGAACAGGGGGCAGAGCCTCGACAGCTCCACCTGCTCTGCACGGCCCCAGACCCTCTCTGGCTCCTTTGTTATCCCCAGGGAGAGGGGATGGACACCCAGCTCAGGGCTGCTGTGGGATCGCACATTATGGAGTCATAGAATCACAGAATGATGGAATCTCCTGAGCTGGAGGGATGAGCTGACTCACCCAGCCCAGCCCCTGGCCCTGCCCAGACCCCACCAACCCCACCCTGTCCATCCCTGGCAGCGCTGGCCAAAGGCTCCTGGAGCTCTGGCAGCCTCGGGGCCGTGCCCATTCCCTGGGGAGCCTGGGCAGTGCCAGCACCCTCTGGGGGAAGAACCTTTCCCAAAATGCAGCCTGAGCCTGCCCTGCCCAGCTCCAGCCGTGCCCTGGGGGCTGTCCCTGTCCCAGAGCAGAGATGGGAGTTGCCCCCGGGAGGAGCTGCAGCCCCTGAGGAGTCTCCCCTCAGTGTCCCCTGCTCCAGATGAACATTCCAAGTGCCCCTGGAGTCTCACAGGCTGGCCCTGAGCCCTGCACCCCAGGGTTGGAGAACCCACAGGTGATGCTCTCTTGTTCTCAGGCACATCCAGGGATTGTCCACTATGGCTCGGAGAAGCAAAGCTTCCCCTTTGGAATACTTTTGGAAAGCTGAGCCTGCCCTGGCATCTTGATGTGCCAGGCAGAAATTCGGCAGAGGAAGCTGAATCCAGGGCACCGGGGGCTGGCACGGCCCCAGCAGCAGGCGGCCCACGAGGGAGCTGTGGGATTGTGCTCGGAGCCGAGTCCCCAGACAGTGCCTCCGCCCTCCTGTGCCCAGCACCGTCTGCCACCAGAGGGGATTAATTAGGTGCCTTAATTGGGTGCCTCCTTAGGATCAAAGCAAGGACTGGGCAGAGAGCGGGAGGCAGGCACAGGGAATGCTCTGGGTGATGAGGAGCAGGACAGGCCCAAGGGCAGGGACGCTGCTGTCCCCTCCCTGTGATCAGGGCTGCAGGGCTGAGGGACACAGCATCCCCCATTTCTCTCTGCAAAGCCTCCCCCAGATGGCTCTGATACCCCCTACATCATTACCAGCTGAAGAATTCATTTCTGAAAACTGACTTTTGCTTGGTTTGGAGGGAAAATATTTGATTTTCTCTCAACATATGCAGTCCTCTGTTATCCAATGCCAGACACTTTCACTGAAAAATTAACACTGCCTCTGGATTATTTTTGGGTTTGTCTCTTTGGAAGAAAGTGGGAGAAGGAAGGAAGAGAAGTGTATCATTGAAAAAAAAAAATATGGGGAAATGTCAATGCAAACAATATTTCATGCAGAAATGCCTGCTTTGATTGAAAATCCATTTTCTTGCAAAATACATTTTTCATGAAAAGTGTGTCAGTGCCAGCTCCGAAGAGGGACAACCTGGAGTGGAGACAAGTCACCTTGTTCCTCTGCTGCTGATTTATGCCAGGCTGGGAGCAGGAGCCGTGGCAGCTGCCTTGACCTGTCACATGCTGAAAAAGTGGCTGAAGCTCCCAATGCCAAGGCTCTGGGCTTTGTTCAGGTTTTTCCCAGCGCCCTGGCACTGCCTTGCTGGCTGCACTGATGCCTCCTTAGGCAGCTCTTCCCTGGCATTTTTTGGGATGCCGCTGGTGTGGTGGGATGAGGGCAGTGAGGTTTATTCAGGGTGATCTGCCCTGGACTGGTGGGGCAGAGCTCTGCTCCTCACGGTGCCCACTGTCCCTCAGAGGGCTCAGGGAGACATGGGAAGGTGGCACCCCAAAATTATCGTGCTCCACGCGGCTGCAGAGCGACTCCTCTGAGCCTGGTCCCATTCCCAGTGCTCCAGCTCTGTGGGGATGGAATAAGCTGCTCCCGAAGTGCCCTCGGGGCTGCAGCAGCAGCGTGTGACACATCCTGCTCTGCAGCGCCTCTGGAAATGTTCAATCCCAGCAGATTGAGCACTGGGGATGCCCAGGGATCAGCTCCATGCTGTGGACAGGGCCCTCCCAGCTGGAATCTCCATTCCCCAGACACTCTGCCAGCCAGGGACAGAGCTGGGTGGGAGCACAAACATCCCAACACTCCCACCGGGGTGTCCCACTGGAGCTGCTGCCACTGGAGAATGGGGAATGAAGACCTTGAGGCATGGCTAAGGCCCTTGAGTGCTGGGGCAGCTCTGGGACCCTCCTGACAAGAGAGCCCTGGAGGGGCTGGAGCGTGTCCAGGGCAGGGAACGGAGCTGGGGATGGCAATGGAGCCCCAGGAGGGGCTGAGGGAGCTNCCCAGGAGGGGCTGAGGGAGCTGGGAAGGGGCTCAGCCCGGAGCAGAGGAGGCTCAGGGGGCCCTGGTGGCTCTGCACAGCTCCTGCCAGGAGGGGACAGCCGGGGGGTCGGGCTGTGCTCCAGGGCACAGGGACAGGAGGAGAGGGAACGGCCTCAGGCTGGGCCAGGGCAGGGGCAGAGTGAACAGTGGGGACATTTCTCCATGGGAAGGGTGGTCAGGCCTTGGCAGGGGCTGCCCAGGGAGGTCTGGAGTCCCCATCCTTGGAGGTACCCAAAGAAGGGCTGGACATGGTCTGGGCTGGGGACAAGGTGGGGATTGGGCACACTTGGACTCGATGGCCTGGGAGGATTTTCAGCCTCTGGGATTCGGATCTGAGGATTCCGTGACCGAGAACTGCCTGTGAGAAAGGTGATGTGGCCACAGCCCCTCCCTGGGGAGCGGCTGCCACGCCTTGGTTACTCCCTGCACTCCCAGGTGTACCACAAGGGCTGGACTCTGGTTATCCCCTGGCCTCGGAGCACAGGTGGCACTGCACTGTGCCACCAGCCCCGGGACAGACTGCAGGAGCCTTCCCTGGACTGGGGCAAGTGCTGGATGAATTTTTGGGAGTGTTCCTCAGCTCTCTGCACTGACATTCATCTGCCATCACCTCTGGGCACACATCAGCTCCAGGCACCCTTCACGCTGCCCTCGGGCAGGGAGCTGGAGCTCCCCTGTGCCAGCAGGGCCCACAGTCCCAGGGCTTCCCCCCGGGGCTGTCCAGCCCCAGAGCTGCCACGAGAGCGCAGACCCATGAGGAGCACCACAGCAGGGTCCTCTGCAGGGCAGGGCTGCTCCTTTCCCTGCATCCAGAGAAGCTTCTGACCCATTGCATCAGCTCCATGGAACCACAGATCCATGGAATGATTTGGGTTGGAAGGGACCCCAAAGCCCATCCAGAGCCACCCCTGCCATGCCACTGTCCCAGGCTGCTCACAGCCCTGTCCAGCCAGGCCTTGGGCTCTGCCAGGGGCAGCCACAGCTGCTCTGGGCACCCTGTGCCAGGGCCTGCCCACCCTCCCCTCCTCAGGGAACGACCCCTTCCCAATATCCCATCTAACCCCACTCCATCCCAGCTGCAGCCATTCCGCCCTGTCGTATCACTCCGTGCCCCTGTCAGAGATCAGTGGCCACATTTCTTGGGGACCACTGAAGCCTTGGCAGGGCTGTCCTGGCAGCTCTGGCTCCTCTGCCTGTTCCCTGCTTCCTCCTCCCCGTGGAGAGTCCGCAGGGATCCGTGCCAGGCCCTGGGCTGAGCACAGCCCCGTGTCCAGCTTGGCAGCTGCCCTTGAGGTCGGTGCACCCTGGCCACGGCCAAAGAGGGGGAGGCCCTGTTATTTTCTGTCTCAGCACTGGAGACGGACAGCAGCGCCTTAAAACAGGATCCTCTCATCAATCATTGATTGGATTTATGCAGCCTCACTTAGGAATCTGATTTATATTTCCTCTCAATTTACTGCTTTTGAATTGTTTGCAAATAGGCACGTGAATCATCGGCTGGAGAGGGAAAGAAAGCTATTTTCAAGCTTCATTTAGGCCTTTCCAAGCATTAATTTTTAGTTGCAAAGGCTATTTTTTGCTAAATTAGTTTTTAGATCTTGTCTTCCTTGTGCTGGCTTATAAGTTTAGTGCTGCTGGAGCAAAAATGAGCAGGATTGGATATTTTTCAGCCTTCTGAGGCAGGTGCAAGAGCCCAGCCCTGTGCTGGGTCGCACTGTGGGATGAGAGGAGAGAATTTGACAGAAATGCCCACCTTGCCCCCAGCACAATTCAGCACAAGAGCTTCAGGACAAACCCTCCTCACACTCCCTTGCGTTTCCTTGGTATCAGGGTTGGATCTTTTCTTCAAGAAGATTACAAATCCTTCAGCTGCTCTCCAAGGGTGCCTTTGCTCCTGGAGCATCACCTCAGAATGCAGCAGGAAGAAAAGCCTCCAGCTCAGCTGTTTTAAAGGTGAACTCATTCCAGGGCCACAGCCTCCAGCAGCTTTGGTGGGTGGCTGGTGGCTGATGTTTTATTTAAACACAAAGCCATGAGATTCCAGCTCGGTTAAACAAATCCTTCACTGGGAAAATATGCACATATTTTTGACACAAATCTGTCTGCGGCTCCATTAATTCTCCACCGAAGTGCTTTACCTGCTGGAGCAGATGATAATTCAGCAATGTAAACAGAGCCTTTTAATTTCATTTTGGGATCACGAAGGGAAACAAACTGATTAACAAAAGCAGGGTAAACAATGGCTCTGCCTCCTGTTAGGATTAATATTCACCTGGAATTGATGCTGCTCTCCCGGGAGCCACACGATGCCATGCCCTGCCCTGGGCCTGGCATATCCAAGGACATGGGACAGGGCGGGTCTGGCTGCCTGGACACAGGGACAGAGCCTCCTGCACACGGGGATCCAGCAGCACCGTGGGAATGCCTCCCCTTGGCCTCTGCAGTGCCCAGGGAGCTCTGTCCCTGCTGCCAGGGCTGCCCCACCACCCACAGGTCTTGGGATCATCACAGAATCCCAGAATGGATTGGGTTGGAAGGGTCTTAAATCCCATCATGTTTCGCCTCCTGCCATGGCAGGGACCCCTCCCACTGTCCCAGGCTGCTCCAGCCCCAGGGTCCAGCCTGGCCTTGGGCACTGCCAGGGATCCAGGGGCAGCCCCAGCTGCTCTGGGCACCCTGTGGTAGGGCCTGCCCACCCTCCCAGGGAGCAATTCCTGGATCCCAGTATCCCATCTAACCCTCCTCTTCATCAGGGCGAATCCCCTCCCCGCTGTCCGGGCACTCCAGGCCCTTTACGTTGTCTCCCCTCCAGGCTCCCCTCCCTGCACACCCAGGGCAAGCCCTGCCAGGGACTCACTCCCAGCTGGGACATGGAAGTCCAGGCTGGGATTGTTGGGGTGTCTGAGCAGGGCCCGGAGCTGGGCTGGAGGATCCTGTCTGGGCCCTTCCAGCTCAGGAGGTTTCATGTTTATATCACTCACTCGGCAGGGGAGCCTTCAGGCAGCCCAGAAGGGTTTTGCTCGGGAGAAAGGGAAGGGATAAATCTCTACCCACAGAGTTTTGCCCCTGACAGCAGCATGGGGTGGCAGCCCCAGCCCCAGCCCCGGCTCGTCCGGGAGCACAGAAGGTGCTGGGAGTGCCACAGCTCCTCTCCAGGTGTCAGGAACGCCTGTGGGGTCAGGGTAAGCACAAGGAGGGACAAAACGTTATTCCAGCTGGAGCGAGGGCACAGGGAGGTGCTCAGAGTTCCTGACACCTCATCCCATGCAAACCCAGCGTGCAGGGAAGAGCTGGGAAGCCCAGGGATGGCAGGGCTCAGAGTGGGGCTGGGGGACATCACAGCTGCTCCTTCTCCACAACACCTGAGCAATAAAAAGCAGAAAGCAAAACAAGAGCAAGATGTGGCTCCTGGCTGGGCAACAGCTCCATTGCATCCAGCTGACTGGGATCTGATCCACGCTGAGAACGGGGAAAGGGCTGCAGGACAAGTTCAGAGACCATATTCAAGCCACAGGCCAAGTTAAATCTTGATGATCTGGTACGTGCTGCAGCTGCCAGAGGAGGAAAACCCAGAATGCAGCAAAGTTTTGGTGCTGCAAAGAGAGGTTTTTCTTCCTTAATTTTGGTGCTGCAGTTTTGAGTCTTTGCTTTGGAGAATTCCAGGCTGGGCCTCTGCAGGACAGAGCAGGGGAGCATCCCCTAACACATCTGTGAAGCCAGAGTGCACCACAGCAGCAGAGCTGGGCTGGAGAACACAGACACTGGCACCAGGGCGTGCCCATGGGGAAGGGATCCCTCAGGAAGCCCCAAGTGAAATGTGTGTGTGTGTGTGTGCACACAAGGAGAAGGGGAAGAGAAATTAGCTGGGCTCATCAGAGGGGCTCACAGCAGACCAGGGAGCTGGAGGGAAGGCAGAGCACCCACACCTGGCTTTGCTGGGCCTGGGCTTGAGGAGGGGATGTCCAGACCGAGAACTCGCTGAGACAGTTTACTCAGATATCCTGAACCCTTGGGTGCAAATAATAGATTTCCCTGCCTGTGGCAGAGTGGTTATCTCACCCTGGGCACTCCAAGCTGCTGGAAATGTCAGGGCAACACCTGGGAGGGACCAGCAGGGCATCCCAGGGCTTCAGGGCTGGAGCCCCTCTG